>JASJET010000288.1:2012500-2225000 GCA_034092305.1 Diaprepes abbreviatus | reverse complement strand
GAGTATTGCATTTATTCATTATTGTAAATCTAGGTATAAGTTTTTCAAGTAACCAAATATTTTGTCATTTAAAATAGAACTTCTGATGAAGTTACAGTGTTAGCGAAACGCGTCAATTTTTTTAAATTTGACAAATATTCGTCTTTTATCCATCGTTGAATATGGATTTCAATTTAAGTAAAAGCCAGCACCCTACTTAGTTTAAAAATATTTAAATTTTTCCAAAAATGTGTTAAGTACGCAACTTGAGCTTGCCATTTATATTTCAATAGTGACTGATAAAATGTATTGATTGTAGTATTGGAAAAAGAATTCCTTTTGTATTACATTATTATTTTAGTCTGTTTTTTATATTAAAATTGATAACATATAAATGTTCTGAGAGGATATTCCCATTTATTGACTTTTAAGAGGGTATATTAATTTTTAATCAGATTTGATAAATGTGGCTCAGGTTACTTATATCAATTCTGCCGTTAACTGCGTTCTTTTCTTTTTTTAATTCCATTATCTCCTTTACACTAAATTTGTTATAATTATGGTAACGTTCAAGTATTGTTGTGTTGTTGTAGTTGAAAGAATGATCTGTTTCTTGTACATGTTTATTTAATGCAGTCGTAGCATTTTTAGTAAATTTGTGTTCATTTAATTTATTTTTAAGTAACTGTGTGGCCATTTCTATATCTTTTTTTGGAGAATTGGTTCAAGGCATTAAGCATACAACATTAGAGTTATTCATTTTAGGAGCTTTACTTTACAGTTTGGTAATAAAAGAGTTTAACTTGTTTTGAGCTTTGTGGCAGACAACGATATTATGTTGGTTCAGAATATATTTAATTTTTTCTGAAAGCCTATTGATCTCTCTAATAAAACAGATGAAATTCTTCAAGCGTTTAACAGTTTTCACAGCATGTTGCAATTCACATTAGAAATAGGAAAAGACGATAAAATAAACTTTTTATATATGACCCTTATCCGAAGAGAAAATAAAATGTTAACTGAGTGGTGCACTAAACCCAGGGAGATACTTGAATTTCCACTCAAATCATCCAATTTCTCAGAAAAAGAGTGTTTTTATTGGTCTAACGGACAGAGCCATCACTTTAACTTCCCCTGAATTAAGATCCCCTATTTTAAGAAAAGTGAAAGAAACCTTGTTAAGGAACAACTTTAAACTCAGGGACATTGATAAAATAATAAAAGAGTTCATACACAAATTTTAACAATTCTCCCAACAATAATGATACATCGAAATTAATTGCTTTGCCATATACAACCGGACTTTCAGAAAAGTTAAATATATTCTGAACCAACATTATATCGTTGTCTGCCACAAAGCTCAAAATAAGTTTAACTCTTTTTTTACCAAACTTAAAAGTAAAACTCCAAAAATGAATAACTCCATTGTTATATACTCAATTCCTTGCACGAATTGTCCAAAAAAAATATATAGGAATGACAACACAGTTAACTAAAAATAGATGAAGTGGGCACAAATTTACTAAGTATGCTACGACTGCATTAAATAAACATGTACGAGAAACAGGCCATTCTTTCAACTACAAGAATACAACTTTACTTGAACGTGACCATAATTATAACAAATTGAGTGTAAAGGAGATGATGGAAATAAAAAAAGAAATAATGCAGATAACGACAGAACTAATATAGGTAACTTAAGCCACATTTACACAAATCTGATTAAAAATTAAAATATCCCCTTAAAAGTCAACAGGAATATCCTCTTAGAACATTTATATATTATCAATTTTAATATAAAAAAACCAAAGACTCAATAAGTAATAATTTAAAAAATAATATAGTAAAAAAAGAATTGTTTTTCCAATACCACAATCAGTACATTTTATCAGTCAGTGTTTAAAATCACGTAAGTTTTTAACTGTAAAATAAGTTTTTAAAAAAATTTTTTGAATTGTCTTTTAACCTTTCATTTTTTTCTGTTAATGTCTTTAATTTTAACCATAATTTGTGTATTTTAAATTTTAGGTTATTAAATTAAGAAAAATAATATAAAAAAAACGTTTTGAAAATGCCTTAAACAAAAGGTAGAACGTCAAAACACGTTGTTTTTTAATATCCACGTATGAACTTGATCCCAAGATTAAAAAAAAAACATATTGATGATGGATATTTCATTTATGTTTCCATTTAAAACATATTATGCAACTGCAATTGAAAATTGGTTGGTAATTCGTGCAAGTTGCATAGTATTAAAGATAGTCTCTCTTTTTGCAGAAACCTATACTCAAGCACCATCAATGCAAAATGAGATCAACGGATATAGAAAAACTGGACTTACACCGCTTAACCCGAATGTAAACACATTACGTATCACTAGTATCCAGAAGAAAGAATTCCATAACACACCTACTGTGTCTACCGTTATTATCTCAAAAGATGTTTGAAATTCACTACATCAACAACTAGCGTAAGTCAAGCTACATCTCTTGTAACTAGCTCACTAGCTCACCATACAGAAAACAGTTTATAGAAGTAAAGGGAAAACAAATTGATCCTTTTACTTCGTGGATTAAGCGATCAAAGAGAGAAAAAAAGGCGCAAAGATAAAACCTCAGTTTAAATATCCGGCTTCTTTTCAGGAAAATTAAAAGTCTATTCCTATTTATCAATAATTGATAAAAAATGACAATTACTAAGACATGTGGTTTTTGTGTGAAAAGTTGTATTGTAGAAAAACAAAGAAAGAAAGAAAAATTAATTAGGTTCAACGAATACATTTTTATGATTTTCTTTCTTTAAAATCGCCCACTGGGTCTGCAGAATAAAACACATTTCACTAACTTTGGGTTTTTAGTTAGTTTTGGATTACGCTTACATAGCGACTGGATTTTGGTAACAAATGATGCAAAACACAGGTTGGATACAAAAGCAAGCGCGAATATTTGACGCGTATACGACCATAAAGGTAAAGAACATATAACTTTAAATCAGGAGATTTCAATGATATTAGTCTAAGTATCCAGAGAAAAAAAAATTGACAGGAGCACTACTAAACTATAATGAGCAATAGACTTCTTTATTTAGGAAGCCCTGTAGTGAGAGTGGAAATAAATTATTAACAACTGTTAAACTATGTTAAAATATGTCAGAAAATTATTTTTTTTAGTAATATTTTATTGCGAATATATTCTTCGCTGGAATCGTTTTTTGAAATCCGATCTCTAGTTTACCTGATTTTATAATTATAAATGTAATATTTCTTCGCGTAATACCCTACAAAAATTATGTTCTCGGTTGGTCATTACGAGATGGAAAATGGACCAAATATTTTTTAATTTTGTCTGGATTCTCGGTAAACCTAATTAAAGTAAAACTGTAATAAAATTATTAATCAAATTCTTTCATTACAGGGTATAGATGGATTTTTACTAGGCTATTCGCATCTTGTGTAATTAAAAGCGGAAATAAATTTAATAAAAAGAAATATTTATTTTAGTAGTTTCATAAAATTTTACTTTAATAGATTAATTTTTTACTTGGAAATATGCGAGGCAGACAGAATCAAAGGAATTTAGTTTATTAAAATTTACTATATTTATTGCCATTTTGTTGTCTAAGAAAATATTTCCATATTTTAGTCGAAATAATTTAGAAAGACGAAAGTGCACTTTTGAATAATGAAGATAAATTTTAGCTATAACAGTTATATTGAGGACTATTTTGAGTCTTTGCGGAGGAGAATCTAATAAAAAAATAGACGTAGTCTATATATCATGAATGGAACAGAACAGATAAATTTCCAATAAAAGAGCAAAATAACTGAAAATTTAAGTAAAAGATATTTTTACCTTTACGTGGGACTTTTTGTTTCTTTTATCGTAAAGAAGAAAAGAATTTTTTTAAAAGATTGTATGGCCCTTTTAATCATCGGTAATGTATAACCCAAAAATAAACCTTTCTATGTAGGAAGGAAATAGAAATAATAATATATCAATGTGGACTCATAATATTTTTCTGAATGATTGATTCCCTGCTAGCCTCTAGTTTCAAATACATGTCTTAATAACAAATATAAGAATAAGGGTCTTGTACAGTATGTCTTTGTTACTATTTTAGAATAGCTAGTATTTTTTTTTGATCGTTAATAAATTTTTATCTAGTTTATAAAACTAGTTAATAACTTTGGAGTGTATAATCGCCGTGTTTTTTTTTTCTATTTGGCACCAGAAGTGATATTCGAATTTTCTAATGTACGAAGCCTTTTGAAAAGATATGGAGTCACTCAATGTATAGAAATTTCTTAAATTTGATACAAAATAATGAAGCCTTCAGCATTTCATGGTATTCGTAGTATTTATGATTACCATAATCAAACTTTAATGAATAAATATCAGTTAATTAGTAAAGTTTGTATATATCATTAAAAATATTTACGTTATAAAAGTTATAAAATTCAGTTGATTCGAGACTAATATATTTCATGTCATTGGTAAAATAAGTGACAATTTATGTGAATAAAAAGCTTAGAATTTATGTTCCGACTACGATATACTAAAAACAGGTTATCTGAGAAATAATGAATTCCTTCATAGAATACTGAATACTGTCCCCTGAGATTTCATCTAAAGAAGGTGAGCAAATCTGGAAACAAGAAAAATAAGATATTTTGTGTAAAATCAAAATACTCCGGCCTTGTATTAGATTGAAGGAATGCACAAAAGATCTTGTAGAGGTGCTGTTGAGGGGCAATCTCAAACGACGATTAAGGAAAGAGATCTAAGACTTCAGAAAAATATAAAAAATGGGAATAAGGAATATTTTACATAATTTATATGCATCAAAATTTAATTTAACGCTTCCAATTATAAAAGATACTTTGAGAAAACCAGGTATAGTTAAAATAGACCTGATAGATCATTGTCAGCGCTGTTGAAAAATTTAAGATTTCATTATAGAAAGGACTGCAACAGAAGCCATTCCTGAGAATATCCTAGAACTGCAAATAAACGGATAAAATTTTTCAAAAATTATGTTAAAGATTTTAATTAAAGGTTTAGGAAAGTAATTTTTTTAGATGAAACGTGGGTATTTTCGAAAGGATGTGGATCAAACCCTATCAGTTCGGGAAAATATAGACTATATAAAATGCTGGCTCAAATACTGATTTCATTAATTTTTTTCTCTAAATTAAGATGCACTTGCTATAACGACATGATGAGATGAGCTTTTAAAAAGTATAAGAGAGAAGAATTTATACCAGTTTCCGATAAATCCTCGCTTGTCAAAATACGACTCAAAAAAATTATTCAGAAACAAAAGATATATGCCGTCGATTCCTGAAACACAAAAACTGAGTTTGCCTGACGCAAAGTTATGTTGGTGATAGTCTTAATTTAGGTGGTAGACTCATGAAAAAAATCTCTGATTAGATTACAGGTAACTACTGAAAGAGAGCAATAAAACGTAGAGAAAATATTATCCTAGACTGATAAAATTTCTTCGTGATTAGCTTGGGATTTCATATCTTGCCAGATTTAGCAGTTTCCTTTTTTTTCGTCAAAGTAATGTATATTAAATTGAGAATATTTTATTTAGCCTCCATCCTTGATTTTTTATGTCAACTATATATACAGGGTGTCGGGAAAACGTGATAAATCTCCCCGATATGAGAAAACACGTGAAAGGAATACATACTACAAGTTCATATATACTTTTTTCGTATAGGCCTTCTCTGCTGAGATATGGGCTCCCAAAGAACTGCAATAGAGTGAAGTTTTTTACACATTTTTAATATGATGTGTACTAGGTAAGACTTTTCAAGTTACTATCCAAGAAAGTGTTATGAATTACTCACAGCTGCAGGGACGGACTAGCAGTGACATTCATGACCCCCAATATTTTTAACGCCCTGTATGATTAGAACTCTGGACAACGTTTTTTACATACCTCTAACTATTGTTAAGTTCTCTACATCCATGTCGGTAATCCTAACCGTTTTCAAGAAAACGTCATTTTATTTACATCATGTATTTGGCGTATTTAGATAAAAGATACATCTTTGTTCCTATCAAATGTTTAACCATCAACCTTACGATAAAAAAATTTCGATTCAAAATTAGAATTTTTCTCTTTAGTTAAAAACGTCTAATTCTGTGAATTTTTATGGAATTTCTGACTGTATTGATTTGATTTGGAAACAATAACAAGGACTGATACAGAAAATTGGGGGTCATTGCCCCAATGATACCTCCCTGGATCTGCCCTTGATAAACCGCCTTGTTAACAGGAAGTCTACTTTAATTTATTAGCCGAACAAATGTAGACTATGTAAAATAGATCATCAAATTTTTATTTTGTTTTACTAGAACTAGAGCTTCGATGTATTAATAACAAGTCGTCCTAAATTAACATCATGACACTTCCATGTGTGTTTTTCTTACTAATGTCGATAGCAGGTAAAGTTCTGGCCTTCCAATCAACATTATAAAATTATTATTAAGTGCGTTTCAAGTGGATCAGATAAATTGTTCCAATCCTTTATGGCCCAGTTTTAGTTGAAAAAATAAGTAGATTTAACAATATATAACAATAAAAGTTAACGCCTGTGTCAACAACTATTGAATGACAAATTACTACACTACTGTCAAATTACTATAATACTGCCATCCTTTCAAGATACTGGTTAGATCTATAATTCTAATGTAGAATAAGTTATTTTCCTAAGTAACACATTTGGCTTGTTTCATATTTGATAACCTAATTTTTTTTATTATTGTTGCTTCTACTAATACGAATGTTTTCAAACGTTCTTAATAATATTAGAGAAAATAATTAGAGTTGGCTTGAATAAGGGATTCGGTTCTTCGAGCAGGCTTATTTAATTTTTTACCAAAAACAGACGCGTGGGTGATCGATTGAGGTGGAATTAAACAGAAACATGCATCAGGTTGATTGATTTCAGATCTAAACAGATACGTAGTTACTTCGATTAAATAAACTCACCTAATATTGTTAATTAACAAACATATAAATTTTAACTGTTCGTGAAAGAAACCATTTTCCTCTAGTTCCTTCTTAGATTTAAATTTATACTTAATATAATTTAGGTTTAGTGTTTACTTCTACTTAAGCTATATTTGCTTGTGTTTGAATTACGTTTCCATGAAAAAGCCTCTATGAATGCCAATAACATAGTAAAAAACTGTTTTAGATAAGAGCAGATCTCTATATGTATATTTTTACGATTCTTCTATTGGAATAAGAAGTGGACAAACTATGTAAAATACTTTTTCAAACAGTACATTTCTCCGCCAATTTTTAAACGATAGTCACTGGGGTTCAAGTTAGATAAGTCTTGAAGTAATTCAAATTCAGCTTCAGTAATAGCAGCAATGTGTGACCTAGCCCGTTAGCGTGATGCTTTTTTACTTCTGTATTTTTTCTTTGTTAAATCCTGAAGCAAGTTTTAGGTAATCAACTCATCTCATCGGAGATCTGAGAGATCCTGGGCTTTATACTTTCACTCCGATTTCTTCATTCATCTTGAATTCAGTAAACCATACCTCTGAATATCTCGCCTTTACTGAGTAGAATCACTTACTTCTTAATATTTCACGTCAAAGTCATACTTTATAGACATGCGATCTGTCGGTTCTGATACGGATTTTGTTAGAATTATATGCAAAAATTTTTTGTCTGAAACGCCCATTTATACTTACACCTTGTGTAGAAACTCTAATAATAATCTAAAATATACAATCTGACTCTAAGCCGTACTACATGTGACGTATTCTGATTCCAGAATGCTGAAAAATAAGTGGGCCAACGATGTTACTTTGTTTACGTAGAACCACTATCATGCACTTTTGGTGAAAAAAGAGATTCAACAAATTCCATCACGTAGACCCTCGATTACGTGACTTTTGGCTGAAATTTGACGTTGGAAAAGTCCGGTTTTTGCTAAGACGTCACGACAAAGTCGCTATGAGAAGCTAGGTAATATCGGAAATTAAAAGTGTAAGTTAAAAGAGTTAGTCCAAAGTGTATATTCAGAGTACGGTGAAGAATATATTAAGTATGGTTTTAAGTAAAATTTTTAAAGTGAAATTTTTAATGGGTTTCGCAGTCTCGTAAACATTCATGGGTTTTAAAATTGGTTAAAAAAAACTTAATGCTTGCTCTGTGTAGTCGCGGTGTGTGTGTAAGATAATCTAAAGTTTAGTTGTTTTTTGTAAATTAGTTTCGTTCATATATAATTTTAATAAAACTTAATATTAAATAGTTCAAAGCAATATTAAATACTCTAGAATCTCATTTTATTAATATTTAGCATATATATATATATATATATATATATATATATATATATATATATATATATATTATATATATATATATATATATATATATATATATATATGTTTATGCGGATTTCACGGATTCCTCGGTCCCTGATGAGTCTAGTAGAGACGAAACATGTACCTCTGCCGTATCACTGTGGCGGGGAGGGTAAGTTTTGACTTTCTTCTCGGTATGGTGGTACAGGTAGGCCATCATCTCGATGGTGGTGGAATAGGATGAATTGCGTTTTGTAACAATTTATTCCGACTGTGCAACCTCTAACACAGAAAGGATATGATGGAGAGAAGTTTGCATTTACTGTTCGCATTTTACTTCATTTATACGCGGAGCTGCATATAGTTGTACGTTTGCTGAATGTGATTTCAGCACTACAACGGCATAATGTGGATATATCCACTGCTATTGCATCTCACACGGAGGAATCCGTGAAATCCGCATAAACATATATACGCCATCCGGCGGGAGGTCGGAGAAGCCGCGTTCAGTATTTGCATTCTTCCTTCCGATCTGTCCTTTGCACAGCCAGGTGCATGTCAGTACCCTGATGAGTCTAGTAGAGACGAAACATGTACCTCTGCCGTATCACTGTGGCGGGGAGGGTAAGTTTTGACTTTCTTCTCGGTATGGTGGTACAGGTGGGCCATCATCTCGATGGTGGTGGAATAGGATGAATTGCGTTTTGTAACAATTTATTCTAACTGTGCAACCTCTAACACAGAAAGGATATGATGGAGAGAAGTTTGCATTTACTGTTCGCATTTTACTTCATATATATATATATATATATATATATATATATATATATATATATATATATATACATATATATGTATGCAATAAAGAAAATTTGATAAGTGGTATAAAGATTAGCCCCCGTACTTAACAAAAGAAAGAAATCCTTTTTTACTGAGGCTCTTGATTGTTGGTAGAGTCCGATTTATAAACAATCGGTGTTTATAGGCTACTCTAAAAACCTTTAACCGACCACTTTATAAAAAATCCAAACCCTTTTACCATAATAAAATTAACGCCAACAAATTCGAATATAATGCTCTTCTGTATCCGATTAAGAAGAAACGAATGGGATTATTACGAGCCATTTGATTAAAAAGGGTTGGACGCGAAAACTTTCCTAAACCCTCGAAAACAAAGTAAAAATAAAACCTTTGATAATGCATCCGGTTTACTGTAATTAAGCAAATTCAATTTGGTTTGGCCCCAGGATAATAGAAAATAAATCCCTCGATTTTATTTCTAAAATTGGTTTGTATTAAAAGTTAATTATGATGACTTAAGAATTAAATTGTGTTTTTACATTATTTGTGTACTTTTTTACGTTGAAAAACTACAAACCGCGTTGGAAATAATTATTCTGTCTTTCTTTTCAATAATATTTTCAATAACATTATAATTCTCAAATTTTCTACTCAAAATGCCTACAATCTTACTACAAAAAAATATATGAATATATATTTACATACAATCAACTAATTCAACTTTCTATAAATAGCGGCTAGTAACTGCTCAGGTAGGTAGTCCCAATCAGGCGCGAATCTAAGAGGGGAAGGGCGGTGGGGGCGATTAGTATTTTTTTACTTAGTAGATTTTCCAACTCTTGTCATGTTGGAACACATCTCAACAGAGCTTTTAACATGATTATCTAGATATTGATATCTTAAGGCATCATAAACATTCTTCGTAATAAGTTTTTCGTTGAGGAAAAAATGCCCTGGTTTAACGATTTCGGAATAAATATAGATGTGGAAGCCAGATCTTTTGGATATCTCACTAATCTCAAATAATATATAAAAACAAGCACAAACAAGATAAATCACTAAGGACACACTGTAAGGTGTACTTTGCTCACTGGCAGAAATTAAATTGGATTATCAGAAATTTTATTGTTGCAATAAACTTATAAAAGCTTATAATATTTAAATACAATTAAATATAATTAGATTTACGGCAGTCCTCAGTTACCGGCGGCACTGGAGCAGGTAGGTTGGAGGTTTCTGTAACAGTTTTATTACTGTCTTTAGTTCCTAAATAGAGTATAGGAATATGTATGCTTTCGATCGCCCCTTCCCTTCCCAAGAGCTTTGAGTTCAGGAAAATAGAACCGATTCTGCATTTTATATTAGGAATGTGTATGCTGCTAGCACTCCGCTCTCGTTGACAACTTGTTTTTCTTGCGATAGCCACTCCCCCGAAGAGCTTTGAGTTCAGGAAAATATACACGATTCTGCCTCTTATACTAGGAATGTGTATGCTGCCCACATCCCCCCCCCCCCTATCGACAACTTTTTTTTCTTGTGATAGCTCCCCCCAAGAGCTTTGAATTAAGGAAAATAGACGATTCTGTCTCTTATACGAGGAATATGTATGCTATTCGCATTCTTCCCCCTTGTCGGTAACTTGTTTTTTCTTGTGATCGCCTCCCGCTCCAAGAGCTTCAAATTCAGAAAAATAGACCCGACCCAGCCTTTTACACTAGAAATGGGAATGTGGCTAGTGTCCCCCTCCCCGTCGGCAACTTGTTTTCGCTTGCCATACTGTACTTTTGTTATATCACCGCGCCCCCCAAAGAGAGATGCTGGGGTCTCAATACGTGGAACAAAATCCAGTGCCCTTATAAAATAAACAAAACAACAAGTCCCTCACCTATAGTCACGGTAAGGAGAATTTTACTGTTTTATAATTCTTATCTATAGCCAAAAACATTATTTATTTATTTATTCATCCTATCACAAATATTTAAATTGAACATTGACATCGTCATAACTTTAATACACTAAGAACCTATGTAACTATGCCACTATTAATTAACAAAACCAGAAATAAACAGAAGGAGCAAAATAAATATAAAAAAATGGAAACCAAAAAAATTTAAACCATACAATTTAAAATAATCGATTTAAGAGTAAAATATTCGTTTAGAAAATAAAATTTGAGGTTAATAAATAAGTTCTATAAAAGTTCTTTCAATTTATTTACCATATTGACCATAATTATTTCACTGGGAAGAGGATTAAAATCCCAAATACAATCCATCAAGATTTTTCTTTCAAACAGGTGCACTGGAATACTTAAAGCGTCCTTATTTCTAATGTTATTTGAGAAGTAACCATTGGCGGAAAATATGGCAAGATTATTTATAGTAAATAGAGCACAGGCATATGTATGCAAAGATGGCACAGTTAGAAAACGTGTCTTTATGAATAATCTCCTGCAGCTTAGAGGTTGTAGCAAGCCCAGTATGATTCTGGAAATTCTTCTCTGGGCTCTAAATACACCGTTCGCATGCTCAACCGATGACCCATAACGAAATTAAATTCTGTAAAAGACCATAGATTGCATACTTGCAACATAAAACATCCTAATAGTATTCACATGAACCTCCTCTTTTATGCATCGAATAACACTGCAGGATTTAAACATTCTCACTAAAACTGACCCAACTTCACTGGATCTTTCCAGATCACTATTTAGCATTATCTCGAGGACCTTTATAGAATCGTGCTGTTCGATTATCCTGGAGTTGATTCGAGTATACGAAGATTCAATAACATTATATTTATATAAATTTATTGTGCTTTTTTTACTATTGAGAATGATTCCAATACAATGACACCTATCAGCGACATTGTATGCTATAAGCCCCATCTTTGGAAAGAAGGCGCACACAAGGTATCATTCGCAAACTCAGTTTTTATCTTTAAATTAAAATCAGTGGCAAACATTAAAAACAAAATTCTACCCAGAACTGATCCATGAGAAACTTTTAGAAGCCCCATCAAAAGGGATAGGAACGTAATTGAGTGGAAATCAGAGGTTAAATTTCTAGACCTGACCCTCAGGAATAGACAAGAAAAAGAAGTAATCAGCAAGACTACAAAAGCCCTGATGGTTTGTAGTAACTTCGCGGTAAAAAGCTGGGGCACAGACTCAAAGATCTTGCAGTGGATTTACACTGTAACAGTGAGACCAATCATCACGGAGTAGTGATTTGGATTAAAAGAACCAATCTCGAAAGTTCAAAAACTGACCGTATGTGTATAATTGGAGCAATGTAAATCTGCTCAACAGCCGCCATGGAAGTATTCCTTAACCTTACACATCCATATATACTTGTGGAGAGTATGGCGAAAAAGACAATATAAAGTGAATGGAACATAAATACCATTGAAAAACTCAACAGAACTTCCATTAAATGGTATACGAATAGCTCAAAAACAACGGAGGGAACTGGAATATGAATGCATGGACCTGGTACTAGTACTTGGGTAACTCATCAAGCATCTCCATCAGGAATGCATAAAATTCAGCAAAGAGAAAAATTTTCGCGGAAAAGAGATTATTATCAGGCAGAATAGTCAAACAGCCATCATTGCGCTGAGTTCTCACGTAATCAGCTTTAAGATGGTCTGGAAATATCTAGAGAAACTAAACAAACTAAGCAAAAATAATAGGGTTGCCCTCCTGTGGGTATCGGCACACAACAGGGTAGAGAGCAATGAAATACTAAAGAAGCTCACGGGAAAAGGGAATGAGACACCATTTTTGGGGCCCGAAACTTTCTGTGGAATCAGTAGCAGTGTAATGCTGGAAGAATTAAAAAAAAAGAGAAAGAAAGCAGGAATTACTGAACGGATCTGCAAGGAGTAAAACAGACGAACACAGATACTTCTTGGGAACTACAACTAGGAGAGATTCAAGGAATGCATGAGCCTAAGCAAAAATCAACTTACACTTCTGGCAGGAATCTTGACGGTGCATTGCAATCTAAAAGGACAACTCAAGAAACTCGGATTGGCAAAGAGAGAAGAGTGCAGATTATATAAGAAAGATGACAAAACTCTAGTTATGATCTTTTAGAGTGCAGAGCTTCAGAAAACCCTTCTTGGGAGCACGTCAAATAGAAGAAGGGGAGCTACCCACTCTAAAGTCTTTCAATATTCTTAATTTTCTAAAAGAAATAGAACCAAAGGACCTGCTCTAGTCGGCAAGGTATTCCTAACGACTTGACAGCAGAAAGAGAACACGATAGATCTATTAAATTGCAATTTATTCATTACTATCTACACATACATACATAAATGGAAATAATTTTGGTCAGGTTTTGAAATTCCTAGACCATAATGCAATGAAGTAAAATTCTTCAAAGAGAACTAGACGCCAACTGTAGTTTATATTTAAAGAAAAATAATTACAGTTATATTAACCAGGTCAATTTTTTTCTGCGAATTTCACAGTAAAGAAATATTTTGCTTTCTATGAAATATTTCATTAAAATAAAAATAAATACGAGGCTTTATGTATTCGAAAACCTATTAAACAAGGCTCTGTAAAATCCGAAAGCCATCATTCTAGCGCCAGATTTAACAAAGAAAGGCCACGCACAAAAAAATCATAAATAACCCTATAACATTGGCGCCGAAACGGATTACCATACGTCAATCCGAACAGGGTCCAATTTCGGATTTGATCGGGAGTTTTCGCATTTCGGCTTTTCCTTTAAAATATTTATTATTAATTGTATACATGTTAAATTGTGGCTTTTATACAATGTTGATTTTTTAAAACATTTCCGAAAAGCTATAATAGCGGAACTGTTATTGAGGACAACAGTTCCACGAGATGTTTATAAGGGGTAATAGGTAAAATTTTGGAAGCACCAGATTAAAAATTTTGGTACTACAGTCAAAACTTCTTATTCGCAGTTCCGTTATTCACCTTTTTAACATTCAACGATTGAAAAATTGTGATCACTGGCTGTATTCGCGGATCCATGACTAACAATGCACATACATATTTTATTTTTGAAATTACACAAGTATATATTTGGCTTCAGTGCCACATAGTTGAAAGTTCTTTAACGAAAGTTGCCGCTGCTGGATCACACATGCCGCTAAGGCCTTTAATAAAAACCACCTTCCCGCAATCAGTGCCCAATCTTTTGTTTTATTGCCGCAACTTGTTATTTGTCGCAGTAATTTTAAATGAATTGCAGGTGACCCTTCCGCTTTATTCACGATTAATAATGTCCAGTAAAAGCAAAACAGCCTTAAGGCAGATAAGAATGGAAATGCTTTGCCGTTTGTACCATTGGTAGTCGTTTATATTCATAACATGTTTGTTTAATCTCAATGAATCAGCTGTATGATCCAGTGTAAAATAAGGAACTATAAATCTTCAGTCTCACTCTCAAATGGTTTGAGATCCAACAAGTGAAAAAATGGAAGCCGAATTAACATTATGGAGTGAAGACCATAACCAAGCATAGCATTTTAAGGAAGCTGATGATGAACATACGGGTGGAGGATCAGTGGCAGTAATATATCCAGAAATATGCAGATAAAATTATCCTACTTTGGAGAAGAATGGCAGAAAAATTTTTTCCTGCATATACAAAAGTGGAAAGTCCGCCCCAGATTTTAAGCCGCAAAAGGGAGAGTTATACAGTTTCTCTGTTCCAACGGATCAGTAAATTTTTTAATTAAACTACTTATACTTTACAGTTTACTAAATCTTCATGTTTTGAAAAGATCGATACACGGGCAACCTACCAATGTTTCGGCGTGCAAACAAGAAAGCGTGGGCTAGCAGTGTGTGTGGTTTTGGAATTGCTTTGTTCCTGAAAAAAAGACATTGAAGGAAAAGTGATTTACACTTCAAGGCAGTTATAGTTTCGAACAGTGTGTGAGCTTGAAGTTATGCTTCCAAATATAAAGGTGATATTTTTACCTCCTACCACTAGGGTTCTACTCCAATTTATGAATTAAAAATTATTCAGACCTTTAAGCTCTATTACATTAGATGAACCTTTAAGATCATCAGGAACACCGTGAAATGTGATCCTGATATGAATGTTATGCCATTCTGGAAAAATCCTGACATGGCAAAGTACATCGTTAACATAAAAGAATCATTGCAGGGGCTGAACCATACACAATTCAAGAGTTGCTTGAATGACAAGATGAAGATTTCATTGAAACCGACTTAGAGAAAATGCTTGTTATAGATTCCATTGACGAGGAAGTCACAACCAGTACTGAAAAATATTCAACTCAAAAATCCAGAGAGAAGGTTTACGAATTTACTTAAATCATTTCCGAATCCTGATAAAATTTATTAATATTGTTAAACAATCTCTCATTAATGCGGTTTTTATTGTACAGGGTGAGCCGTTTTAATCTATAGACCCAAATATCTTTAAAAATACTTCATTTACAAAAAAAAAATGGTTCAAACAAAAATTGGCAAGGACAGAAGGGGGTCATTTATCTCAACTAATGACCTTGACCTATAGGTCAACGGTATAAATAAAATAAGGGGTAAAATTACATCTAGAGGTCATTTGAAGGTCAAATATCCTCATACCTTGGATTGATAGGAATGAACCAATAATTCGGCAACTAAGAGTGATGTAGAAAAAAATTTTCTGCAGAAGTTTCTGGAAATCAAACTGTCGTTATCAACGTGACTTTAATTTTGACCTTGACCTTGACCTCAAAGGTTATATCAAGGTTATGATAATTTTTTAAATGGGACCTCAGACTTTTGACCCCGAAAATGGAAATAGCGGAAAATTTTAAAATTAGGTATGAATTTGAAATGACCTTCAATGTCAAAGTCAAGGCTATTTCAAGCGAAGAGAATTCGCAAAATTTTCTAAAGCAATAAAGCTCATTTTCCCCTTGATGGTTTCGTCAAAATTGTCACATTTGGGCTTTAGAAAACCCACATGTAATTATCGAAAAACAAATGCTTCCACAACGTGTCACTGTTTTGCGCAGATTGTGGGCCGGGAGCATCATTTTATCATACTTCTTCGAAAATGATGCTGGTCAGGCAGTGACTGTTACTGGTGCTCAACATCGCGACATGATAACCGAGTCATTTCTGCCTAAGTTGTGTGATATTGATATGGACGACATGTGGTTTCAACAAGACGATGCCACATGTAATATAGCCTGTGAAAAAATGAAATGAGTGCATGAGATATTTTCTGATCGTGTACTCTATTGTTTCGGTGATCGATTAGCCCCCTAGATCAAGTGATTTAACATCACTGGATTTCTTTCTATGGGGTTGCTTGACGTCAAACGTATATGCCAAGAAGCTCACAACTGCCGTACATTGAACGAAGAGATTCAACACTGCATCAATGGAATTCAGCCACATTTAGGCAGAATAATCATGGAAAATTTCGACAAAAGAGTATTTATGTGCCAGTAAAGCCATGGAGGCAATACATACCCCTACTCTTTATATGATTGAATAAAGAAATTACAAAAAAAAACTTTGTTTTCTATTGATATATACCCTTTATATCTTTGCTGCTTTGCTTTAGTTTGGCAGAATAAAAATTTTTAAAAATTTTGGTGTACTGGAAACAGTTAAAGGTACAAAACATGAGTTAAAATTCCATTAACTTTATCATTATTTGCCGTTGTTCTCAAAACTAAACAGTGAAAAATCTATCAAAATTTGTTAAATTGGTGTCAGAATAAAAATACTTTAAAATTATGTAAAATTACCAATGGCTCTTATTTCGTTTGTGAGTTCCAGTATGTTTTTTTAAAGTTGCGATGACAGTGCTGGAGAGTATGACAAGGTACATGAACAATAACTCTATTCTGACAGAAATTGCATTCCAGATCAAAGGCTTAGAAAATAATACCATATTCAATCTGAAACATGTTGATGGAGCAAGTTTTACCCGCATACCAGAAAACAAACAAGACTTGTGACGTAACTGATAATCGACTACTACGTCTTAGAAAATACCTGAATCTATAGAGTCTATCTCATTAAGAACCTTTATACAGACTTGAAGAATGAAGAGAAGGAAAGCTTGCTGGAGGCAGAACAAATCTATGAAAGATACTAATCCCCCAGAAATAATCTCCAAGGTGGCTAGTAAAAGCATCACTGAGACAAAATTTTCAACTAGATACAGTTTAACAAGGCTTAATAAGTCTCCTCAGACTATGATGTAGAAGCAGTTCAAACCAGAGCTTATTATAGATATATTAATAATGCCCCTGCTCACCTGTACCAAATATATTTAATACACATAGATCGATATAAACTCGTTAAACTGTTAATTCAAAACAAAGTACAAAACTTAATAACACATATAGCAGAACGCTCACATTAGGTTAAAATTTACAATTATGCCAGAGAGTTAATTAACAATCAGTACACCTAACTTATTATCAGTCAACGCTTTCAACAGGGTGATTTTTCATCAAATTGCTAGCAAGTCTATTGCATGTAATCAACACGTTTATTGGGCGCCCATGCTGCATGCATATGCATGAGTTGCAAGCAGACGATATAAGGGTCAGTCGAGGGAGTTTGCTAGAAATATATTCATACAGGGACGTTTTGTTAAGTATTTCATGAGAACTATTATTTTTTTTGGGCGTCTTCGGCAAGAGCAATGGCTATTTAGTGTCAATTTTATGTGAATCTAGCAAATTTACTGATGGTGACTATTCATTGTAAGTTCAAATTTAATTCAGTGTTAAGTGTTGACTGTTACAGATTATTGTGGAAATAAGAATCATTGTCATTGAATGTCATGACTGTTACAATGATCAGGGACCTAGATAAGAAAAGTGTTTGGACTAAATTTGGATATTTTGAAAATTTGTACGTACAACTATATGCAACTCCTCTATGAATAAAGTAAAATGCGAACAGTAAATACAAATTTCGTTCCAACCATATCCTTCCCGTGTTAGAGGTTGCACAGTTTGAACAAAGTGCTAAGGAACACAACTTATCCTATTCCACCACCATCGAGATGATGGCCTGTACCACCATACCAAGAAGAAAGTCAAAACTTACCCTCCCCGCCACAGTGATACGGCAGAGGTACATGTTGCACCTGGCTGTGCAAAAGGACAGATCGGAAAGAAGCATGTAAATACTGAGCGCGGCTTCGCCGACCTCCCGTCGGATGGCGTATATATGTCTATGCGGCTTTCACGGATTCCTCCGTGTGAGATGTAATAGCAGTGGATATATCCACATTATGCCGTTGTAGTGCTGAAATTACATTCAGCAAACGTACAACTATATGCAGCTCCTATATGAATGAAGTAAAATGCGAACAATAAATGCAAACTTCTTTCCAACCATATCCTTTCAGTGTTAGAGGTTACACAGTTTGAACAAATTGCTAAGGAACACAATTTATCCTATTTCACCACCATCCACCGCGTTCAGTATTTGCATGCTTCTTCCGATCTGTTCTTTTGCACAGCCAGGTGCATGTCGGTACCCTGATGAGTCCAGTAGAGACGAAACATGTACCTCTGCCGTATCACTATGGCGGGGAGGGTAAGTTTTGACTTTCTTCTTGGTATGGAGGTACAGGTAGGCCATCATCTCGATGATGGTATGGGTGATTTTCGACGGCTGAACGGATTTCGATGAAACATTCTAAACATAAAGAGAAGATTGTCTGGAGTGATATAACCTAATTTCGGATATAAACTATTTTGAAATATAAATGTAATTTTAATAGAAGACAATTTATGTACGAGTAATTAAAGAAAATGAATGTGAAGTATAGTTTATCGATGTTTGTTGTATTTGCATTGAAGTTTAAATTTTTTCTGCTTAATTTTTTATATTAACATATTTTCCGATATATCAATTACAATATATAATAAAATTACTTTATTTATTATCCCTCATTGTGAATATATAAATTTTAAAAATGATATTTGTAGGTACCCATAAAATTGTTTAAGATGTATGTAATTTGTTATATCGTAAAAGGACCAGTAAAACCAACACAAATATATTCGAGACATTGGAATTATGTGACACGCAGACTGTTATGATTTTCTTTCCATATAATCGCTCAACGGGGTCTAAAATAAAAAGCACCACATTTCATTAAATTACTTCCAATATTATATTAACTATTCTTAACACTTTTGCAGCTAAATCACAACTAACTTATTACCCAGATTCTATCTTTGGCTATATTCCTACAGAATTTACTAAAATATACGAGAATATAAGTTTGGAAATTATAAGAAACATATTAGCATAAAAGTCGAAAACTACCTGGAAATATGATTAATAAATTATGACACTTTAATATAATATTTCTTTCATTATATTATAATAAAGATGATTCATTTCATCAAAATAATGTCTGTTGACCAGGGTGCATCAAAAATTTCTCCTAGTCCTTCATAACATATATCTAAAACCTTTAATTTATTGGGTATAGAAGTTGTTTATTCAACTTTTTTATAGAAAGTTATCTATTTATACATGTTTAACATTATTGAAATAAGCAAAGAGGGTAGAACAATTACAACAACATCTAATATGATTTAGGACACATTTACTTTAAAAATTTTGTAATAATGGTAAAAAGATGATAAAATGTAACTAAAAGATAATGTGTGATATATCGTTTAATTCATAAAAATGGAATATTAGGAAATAAGGACAGTATTTAAAAATATGAAGTTGATGATAATTACTTGAAGATTAAAGTCAAATAAAAAAATCGATGCTGTTATTTTTAAGTTCACTCAGAATTGCTGTACACCAGAATAAAATATAATTCAAAATGCGAAAATTCTATTATTTTCTTTAAATAACACAAACATTAAAAGTAAAATTTGTTATTTTTAAACTAATGGTTCATAAATAACCCATCTTCGCACCATTAAATCCTTGTTATCTTGGACACAATATGTACAGGGTGGCGCATCATATTTTCGTCGATTTATATACAGACAACAATAAAATATTTTAAAAATATTTTTATTAAGAAATGTGTAGGGTCTGTTAGCACTACATTATAAAAGTATCTTGCTTAAAAAAAGTTCCACACCAAAATTTAAATGGAAGATCTTATATAATATTGCATATTCTGATAGCGAGAGCCAAATAAGGGTTACTGCATGTTTAATGTACCTAAGACAAACCGTTCTTGAAATATTTAATTAAGTGGCGTACCTGCCTTGCCCGTTCAAGCTAAATTTTTTAAATTGTATTAATTCTTTAGTAAAATCACTACATTTTATTCTGAAATAAAAATGTACTCATTGATAAAAACTCACATTTAATTTTGATTATCAATAAAATTTATTAACTTTCTTATTTTAATCGAAACACCCTTGATTTAATACCAAATTTACATTCTAATTTTAGCGATCTTTAAAATTATATCAAGGTATTTTTTACCTTATTTTCATATTTTTTAAATAATTTAGTATTTTCAATTTTAGACATAAATTTTTTGTAATTTATTTTTGAAAATTGGGAGTTGACTGAGCTGATGACATCATATACAAAAAAAATATGAAAAATAATTTAGCGACACTGCTTGTTATACTATCATTGTTGTTTGAGATTATTTAAAATCCCTAATTACTTAAGATGAGAATTGATATGATTTTGGTAGCCTTGAAGGAAGAATAAAAAACACAAATTTCACCCATGTCACATTCAACTACATCAGAAATAGATTACGACCGACAACTAAAATTTTGTTTATGGGTTGTAGAAACGTTATTAGATGTTAAACGTTTCTTCAATTTTATCATTTGTTTCGATGAATCCATTTTCCATGATAAGGGGTTAATCAGCAGGTGTAATTCCCATTATTACCGTGATGAAAGTCCCCATTTATTTAGAACTGTTGATCATACACAATTTACTTGAACGTTAGTTACTCAATATAATTGTATGTGAGTGGGGCGTGGAGGAATACAATACTGACCAACAAGGTTTCCGGATCTAACAGGTCCTGATTTTTTCTTACGAAGATATATTAAAAATATTATTTATACCGTTAGGGATACTCGAAAATATGAAAAATCGAATAAGAACAACGTTTCGCTCTATAACACTACAATATGTTAATTAAACAGTTATTTCAGAAAAGAGTTTGCTTATGCATTGAAAGAGATTGACATCAGTTTGAGCATTTGCTAAAAAACTTTTTAAATTAAATTTGTTATCTTTCTATTAAAGTATGTATTTGCTACTGCCAACTTGTAAGTAACAAAACCTTAATAAAATTTTAAAGATCGTTAAAATTAGAAATCAACAGAAATGATATAAGGTCATTTAATCTTGATTGGTGTAAATTATCAAATAATTCGATAATTCAGGGTACCAGAAAAATTTTTTTCTTACAAAAGTTTTATAAAATCAAACGACGCGTAAGGACGCATAAGAATATTTGACAATCGGATGACTTCTAGATGTGGCTATGTTATTTCTAACATTTGTTTGAAGGTTATAGACAATGTTGAAGATTGACTAAAATATGGTTGTCGGTTATTTCTACCGTTGGATAGGAAATTTTGCTTGCTTTCCATTTCTGCAATAAAAAACGGGGATTCTAGTTTTAAAAATCAAATTGTATATGTATATATTCAAGTGGAGTCATTTATTTAAACAGCTTGTAGAACTCTTAAAGAGAAATTGATTTACCAAAAATAATTTATATAAAAGTTGGCAAAGAAATAAATTATTGACTAAAATGTAGTTGTCGGCCTTGCATTGTCTTTATTTTTATTTATTTTTACGATATTTCGATTAGGTGGTATCTCTAATCGTTATCAAGTATAAACTAATGTTTTGTCTTAAGACGTTTCGCTTCAGAAGGAATGTGTTTCTTGCTATCCAGTATTCGTTGTTCTATATTTATTTATAACACCGTCAATTAGTTTCAAAGGATCACCATCCTGTTGTAAATCGGATTTAATATTTGCTACCTCTTTTTCCAATGAATCGGCATTATTGCATAAAGATATATCGTGATTATAGAGGTTGCGTATAATTCCCCGTTTTGTTACAATAGAATGATTAGAACTATGATTAAGATATTGTCCAGTATGTGTTGGCTTTTTGTATACTGAAGTTTTAATAGTTTCGTTTGAGCGATTCACCATGACATCTAGGAAAGGCCCTTCCATACGATGAAAGTATCATGGCATGAGTTTCGAACCGTTCCATATATATATATATATATATATATATATATATATATATATATATATATATATATATATATATATATTGGCGATGACTGGAGAGAGTGAAGAACCCATCGGAAGCCCGTCGTCCTGAGCGTAGAACCTGTCCTTTACTTGAAAGTAAGCACTATGCAGGCAACACTCCAAAAGATCCATCACCCCAGTGGTAACGTGGTTCGATCTGATAAAGTAGTATCATTTGAAAGTTTAGTTTTGATTATGTCTAGTGATTCCCCTAATGGTACATTAGTATACAGACTTCCCACATCAAAGCTTATTAGTCTGTCGTCTGGCTCTAAATTGATCCTACTAATAATGTTCACAAAATGTGTGGAATTTTTAACATATGTGTTCGTCTTACCTTCTAAAGCACTACTAAGAACACAAATAAATTAACACCGATGGAGAAAAGCCCTTCTTCTGGATGAAGCTACACAACGCTACGAAGAAATAAAGCCGAAACTTTGTCATATGATTATGAGCCAATTTTCCATAAAATAGATAATATATGCGACAAGTTGAAAGAAAATATGGCGAGGAAACACCGAAATAAACTTAAAAAACTAAAATCACATCAATAACCGACTCTACCGGAAACACCTTGCTGTACCCGTTGATCATGGTACGGATAAAGTTGTTCTTGTGGTGTTCCACACTTTACTATGAGCAAATTCTACTTGACCTAGTATGGACCTAGTGCTCCTGAATCTCCACCATTTCGCGTGGAAGAGGTCTTCCAGCGTGATCTCCTCATTGTTCCTTTAAATACCCGGTGTTGCGAAATCTTATAACTAAGTTTTCAAACATCCGCGGGCACCGATGGTTTTGTAAAGGAAATCTCTCCACGTACAAACAACATGCTGCTGCTGCATTTTGTTGGCACTCCCCGTAAGATAATATTACGTCCAATAGTTCATTGTTTTCATAAACGTGAGTATTTTTTATTGCACAACCCCCCCCCCCTCCCAAATGAAAAATAATATCACGCAGTAC
Organism: Diaprepes abbreviatus; assembly: GCA_034092305.1. Lineage (NCBI taxonomy): Eukaryota > Metazoa > Arthropoda > Insecta > Coleoptera > Curculionidae > Diaprepes > Diaprepes abbreviatus. Next base: position 2,201,634 of record JASJET010000288.1, on the reverse strand, counting down.
TGCACAAATTATTTAGCAGTGGTCCAGTCGAAAATCGCACTCAAAACCGTGTAAAAATTACATACAAAAAATAAGAATACCCAGTATCAATAGTAAACAAAGTTTTTTCAATGCAGTGGTTTAAAATATCATAAAATAAGGTTTGTATTAGATTTTAAATTTTTTAATTAATTGTTAATAATTTCTTTCTATGCCAACTTTTATATAAACGATTGTGTTAACAGAAGTTGAGGTTCTTTCAATCACGTATGTAAATAATATTTCTTTAATAATCTTGAATAAGGAATTTTCAGAAATATCTTAAGGAAATTTGGAAAAAATATGTAAATAACAAAAACAATTTATCGTTCTTTTCTTCATATGTTAAGTAAAGAAATTAAAATTTCTTCTAGTTGCTGAATAGACTAGAAGAAAACTATATCCGTTTTGGAGAATTTCAAAATTGTATTTTTGTATTAAATTTCATGTTATTTGCATTTGATTTTCACTATTGAGCATATATCTTCCCCAGGCAATTCTTGGAAGGTGAACGTTTTCTCTGAAACTGGGTATAAATCTTTTAGGCGTAAATCTTCTGGTTTATCTGAATATTTCCTAACTTCTCCCCCAAGAAATTTCATCTTAAATTGAATCGAAATAAATACACGACACAAAAGTAAGCCGACAAAGCCGGCAAACCGTTTCGAATTGATTTAACAAAAGACGCTCAGAAGAAGGTGTAAAATCATTCGTCTGCTGAACCCTAAGTTATTTTTTCAGGACAGCAGTTTGTCTTAGTCTAAGCAAAACATTTAGGGAAAAGTTAAAATGCCGTAAATTACGGGAATATTAGGATAATAAAACCTATTGTATTTGTTGAGAATGAACAATTTTAACTTAAAACTTCAAAGCATGGAGAAAAGTACTGTTGAATGAATAACTAACTTTTAAAACTATACTATATTTGAAAAGGTGTTAAGTTGAGAACTTTGTGATATTCATATTTATAATCAACAAAAAAATTGAATTTCAAAGTAGTCTATATAAGAAATATTTTGGTAAAATCTGTTTGAAAAATACACTGATATTTTTTCTTTAATAAATCAATAAATAAATGTTACAAGATGTAGTATATGAAATAATTGTATCTTATTGCCTAATATATTTATCCTTTTCTTCCTTTCTTTACTGGAAAGTAGCCTTGTTAAAGCTCGATTCAATATTACTATTTTGTCCCATTGATCACATTCCATCCAGCTATACTCAGATATCAGGATGGAGCTCTGTGGGGTCCCTTCTATGTTGTCCGGTCTTGATTGATGTTATGATCTTCTGCATTTCCCATAAACTTCTGGAAAGCTAACTAACTGCCTTTTGCATAGTATTTGTATCTCCAAATATTTGCATTGTTAGAACAGAAGTTTAAGGCTGTATTTATAGTATAGCACTTCCTCTACCTCCAGCAATTTGAATTTACCTGTCGACCCTTGACGGATGATGTTGGCGGCTGTATTGTGCCCTCCTGTACTCCGATGCAGCAAATGCTTGACATCCTCCTGTTATGTGCTGTATTGTCTCCGAAGTTCTACATCCATATGGACATTGATCGTTCTGAATCGAGAGATCTTGGATTATATGTCTTGATTTCAACCAATAGTTTGACATTAATTTATCGACATTTTCTTATTTGATGTCATTGGGGTTTCCTCTATGAAGAGATTTCTATAGCCAGACTTGAATCCTTTCTTGGTCTAGTTGGTATTGAGGCGTTTGTTCAAGGGCCCTCAACTGCAGCAGAAGATTTTGCTAACCTGCGACAATATGAACGTAAGTTCATTGGTTGTTCATCAAATCCAATCTTCTTTCCCTGTGATATAATTGTCCATTCAGTAGCACTGCCCTTCTCTGTGCAGCTGCAATCGTCGATTGAGTGGCCTAGGGTAAAAAGATAAACCCTTTTATTGAAAAGTCCAGCTTTCGAAAGTTTACTCGACTCTTCTTCAGGACAATCTACCATATTTTTAGAATTATTTTAATAGGAAAATTCCCTAAGTGAGTTTGGAAGAAAAACACTAAAATAATCTTCCTTAACAAAAGAAAATCCAGACAAACAAGACTCGCACTTGTATCTACATACTGATTAACGTAGAATCAATACCAAGTTAATTATACCATGTGTTTTCTACAGAGATGATATGAGAATCAATATGCAGGTTGTTCATTTAAACTATAAGTTAAAAAAAGATATCAAATTTGGAAACCAAAAATGTCCACAAATGATAAATGATCCGCCTTCAAAATTACTTGACCAAGTTGAATAAAAAGGGAAGAGCTTGAACTAGGTACAAACAGCTTTATGCTATATATAACGTATGGCAAAGAAATTTGTAATATATTACCGCCTTCGGGGGTGTGTTTTATGCACGTGGTTTGATTTCAATGTGTCTTGAATTATCCCTTTTTTCCTTAATCTATCTTCATAAAAGTTCAGACAAAAAGAACTCCAGGTGAAAGGATCCACGTATAAACCTATTTTGTTGGACTATGAAAGGATTTTCGTGGTTCTATCTGTAGCTGGAAACGCAATGGCAAGTTTTTTTTCCACCAGGTCGATTTTTGACCTACGTTCGTGGCAATATATAAGTTCGAGAGAACTTGATCAGCGCAAACACCATATGTCTCTCGAATAAAATAAAGGAGGTAATGGTAACTGCCGTATTGAAATGGTAAATTGGCAGGTAACTAGCAAGTAATATTAACTGTATGAAAAACAGTAATGGTAACTGACGGAAAAACTGTAAGGGTAAATAAGGGACTTGGAATAATTTTTCGATAAATGAGTATTTTTGAGTGAAGTTTGAATAATTGAAATTTGGTGTATGTGAAGTATAGAAGTAAACTGTATATAGCGAAGTTTTGAAAAAAAAATTATTGAAAAAATTATATGAAGTTGAAAATAGGATATTATTTAATATCGAAGAAATTAATTTCTAAAATTTTTTTACTTGGATTTTCGATAAATGTTGAATATTGGAATCTCTGTTTTATGCGATATTAAATGCGAACTTTATTGCCAATTCCACTCCAATGCAACCCTTCAGATACACGTTGTATGCCTGATTTTAATCTATGAATTTAGTGAACTGAGGGCCGTTTTGTTACGACGCTTACCTGAGAGTGCGTAAACAAGTAACCTCGACAATCCTCCACCTTTATTTTACAAAGAGGAGACCTCAGTTACGATTTTTAAACTATATATGGTGCGTTCTTTGGAAATAACTTACTACATATGGTGCGTTCTTTGGAAATAACTTACTGTTCGGCTAATGTGGTACTATGTTAGCTTACTCAGAGAACGACAGGCATGTTCACGAACGAATGAAGAGCATTTGAGAAGAACTTTCTTCCACGAACGCGTCTAACCAGAATGTTTATTTTAGATGAAGAATCCCGAAGTTTTGGCATATCGATGTTGTTGTTGACTGTGATACTGGAACTCGGCGATGATTTCTTGGACAGAAGGTACTTTCAACGAATTTTCTCTCAAAAAATATGCATGTCAATGCGTTTTATAGCATATTTTGAGTAGTTCCTGAGCTTTCGCTCGGACTACATATATATATATATATATATATATATATATATATATATATATATATATATATATATATATATATATATATATATATAGCTATATTCATTTAACCATCACATTTCAAAGTGGGTTTTTTACTGAACTCTCTATACTTTAAATATTACTATTTCATTTTTGTTACATAATATAAAACAAACACCTACATAGAGTAGAAAAAAGAAAAATATTAGATTCCATTTTGTTTTATTAGCACACATCCATCCTCAAGTTTCTTTTATTTAGTATTGCCCGGACTAAAAAATTTTTGTCTTTCAGTTTTTCGGAGATGTTTTTGTTTCGCTTGACTTCACACCGAATCGTAAAGTATGCCCTCGGTTTCATCAAGAAAGGCTGTTATTTGAGCTCCCCTTGCTGTTTTAAAGGTGTTTTCTTACATTTATCGTACAGACCACATGCCGATGTCGGGTTTACATTTTTGGTTGTCATTTTATCCCATCATTTTTTATACGTAATTTTTTAGCATGCTGTTTTTAATGTACTTAATAAAATTACGTATGACCGAGAAAAACGGGAATAAAGCAAGATATTAGATTATACATAAAAGCAGAGTTTATACAGAGTGAGGATTTTAAAGTGTTACAATTTCTCAGTTTTTTCAAAACAGGTGTCTGGAGAATTCTCAGAACCAAGAATTTTTTGTTGTCCAATTTAGTGTGGTTTCCAATTTAAGATAAAATGGGTACTTTTCTGTGACCTTGAAAACATTGCAACATTGCGAGATACAGTACACATCTCGTTTAGTAAAAACCAGAAACAGGAAAATAATATTTTTAAATTAAAATCGAACAGACTTCTAAAAAAAGCACTAGAAAGCGAAAAATAAGATACATTTTTATGTTGGCGCTAAATTATTTTTAAATGAGACAAATACGTGATAGAAAAAGGCTACAGGAAGAAAGCAATTAAAAATATAGTTTATTTTAAATGTTTTTCTATGAACCATATTTTGTTCAATATTAATTTGTCTTCTACTTGAAAACTTTCAATTTCATATAAAAATTTAAATTGTTATTCTTCGCTTTTTAACGATTTTTTAGAAGTCGTTTCAGTTTTTTTCATAAAAATTTTATTTTTTCAGTATCTAATATCTGTGATAACTTGCAAAAGTGGTGTCAAATCCGAGTTGCTAACACTGAGTTCGACATGCTATTAATCTTGAGAAAATTTCAAATTAATTACAGAGAAGCTGTGAAATTTTGAGCGATTAGGTTTCTTGATCTTCAAATAATCCATATAGCGTTCAAAATCGTATATGGTAGATCCAGAGTTCAGTACCCGAAATTTGTGTATAAAAAATAGAACATGAATAAAAACCAATAAAGAGATAACAGTTGCAATTTTGAATGCAGTTGCTTTAAATCCACATGCTGATTCCAGACAACCTGTTTATGTCGCCTTGTTACTTCACCAGCCTTTTATTAAAATATTCCTAATCATTTTCCCGATATATCGTCATGTAAAACTTTAAAATCCTCACCCTGAATAGACTGTGGAACGTTTTTTGTAGAAAGAGGAGTATGTGTCAAGTATAAAATATTTAGTTTTAAAAAAAGTTTTTCTCATTTTCCTAATAAATAACGGTTCTCCTTATCACAAATCTTCAGAAAATTGCTGATAAAATAATATCATTTTTAAAATTATTGATAAAATGTTTAGTTCAGGTTAAAATAGTTCATATTACAAACTATGGTTGTATAAAATTAAATGCAATATTTTCAAAATGGTGGTACTTCCAGTTATAACGGAAATTGAAAAGTTCTTGCTTATTTTAAATGGAATAGCCTATATGTTATTTCATTATTAAATTTTACGCAAAATTATAGACATATTTCATGTATGATATCCTATACTTAAGTTTAACTGTTTTTAACACATTTTAAATTTGATGTAAAAAATGACGTTTGCAGTCCTAAACATAACTATGAATTTTTCCTACATGAAAGCCTTTATTCTTTAATTCGGGTTGGTTTTCTTCTAGAAGGGGATCTACTTTAGCGGACAGTGTTTATATTTTGTTATTAAATAAATACAGGGTGGCTAAAAACTAATATTAAATATTAACTTGAAAAAACCGTTAAAAGTGTTTTTTTAAGCTATAAACTCCTTATTTTTATAATATTATCTTATTTAGCATTAAAAATAAGGATGACCTTGAATGAGGTTGCCTATCGAAAAGTTTATTGTTTTTGAAACGTTGACAATTTAACATTTTGTATTGTTAAAACGCTCTACTTTTAAGTTTTGTTATTAGTTGGCAATGACGGTGTAACGCGATTAAAGAAAACAATAGAGCACTAGAGAAATGTCACCGTTTCTTACCATCTGACCACTATTAATAAAAATCCTGCAGGGGCGATTAAATTATATTATTTAAATTTGTTTTTATCTATGGAGAATATGACAAAGTTTTATTAAGAACATACCAGGCATTTGTAGATAGATATCCATATAAATAGAAAGAGTCATGGATCAGTTTTACACGAATATTATAAAATTTCCGAAATTTTAGCCCTGTGAAGGCAAAAATGCATAAAATGAAAAAGCCATAGGTAAATATTAGTGCTATTTTTGATGTAAATTTCGAGATGGAAGAGACCAATTAATGGGTTTTGGGGCAATGTGGGAACAAACCCTACATAAAATGTAACAGAAAGAAATAGGTTGGGGGCAAGAGGAGGGGGCCAAAGTTGGCTAAAACAGGTTTTTTAAATCTACAAGCTAAGGAACGCATTTTGGAAAAAAGAATTATATAAAAGTTGTAGAGATTTTAAAAACCTAAAATTTGAGCTATTGTGTGATCATTTTCGTCATTTTGTTATTGCAAAAATGCCAAAAAATCCTTAAAATTGGCCATTTTTGCATATCAATTATTTATTGCAAAATTAACTTTTTTTGCACTTTTTTGCTTTTGAAGGGAAGCCGTCGTCATTTTGAACAAAATTATATTTTATAATAGTAAATCAGATAATTTGTTGCTGAGATATTTCTATTTGGTTATCCCAAGAAGCAAAATGTTGATTGCTATAACTTTTTTTGGGTGAACATTTTGACCTCCACAAAGCCTCAATCTCTTTGTGAAGGCCTAGATATTCATATCTTATTAGGAACAAATGAAAACACTAATTTTCAACCCCTTAAATATCGCTCTAAAAAAGGGAGTGTGCCATATTCATAACTTTTCGAGCTACTCCAAATTAAAAAATAAATACACAAAATTGATTCATTCGTTGTTGAAATTTTTTCGAAAACTGTTAATTTGAAACTGCGAGTTAAGGTTTCTCGCGTGCGCGAGAGCTCTATTTCTTTTAAAAAAAACTCCTTTTTTAAAGCCATATTTAAGGAGTTAAAAATTAATTTTTTCATTAGCACCTAACAAGACATGAAATTTTAGTGCTTCACGAAGAGATTGATTCTTTGTGGAAGTCAAAATGTTCTCTCAAAAAAATGTTATAGCAATCAACATTTTGCATCTCGGGATAAACAATTAGCAATATCTCAGCAATAACTTATTCGATTTACGATTATAAAATATTATTTTGTTTAAAAAAGCGAGGACTTCCCTTTAAAAGTGCAAAAAAATTAATTTTGCAATAAACAATTGACATGAAAAAATTTTGATTTTTTTGGTCTTTTTGCAATAACAAATTAACCAAAATGATCGCACAAAAACTCAAATTATAAGTTTTTAAGGTCTCCATCATTTTTATTTCAAACTTTATTTTCCAAAGTGTGACCTGTAGATTCAAAAAACCTGTCTTAGCCAACTTTGACCCCCCCCCCCCGTCTTGGCCCAAACCTATATTTTCCTGTTACATCTTATGTAGGGTTTGTTCTTACATTGTTCCCAACATCTTTGGGTAGGTCTCATCCATCTAATTTACGTCACAATATTTACGTATAGCGTGGACTACTAGGACATCGTTAAGACAAGCGACTTTACAAACAATACTCTAGAAGAGCTCAGTACATAAAATTCTGTTGAAACACAACTTCCACCCTTACTTAATATCTTTGGTTCAACAGCGAAGATTTATTGATTTGTCGAAAAAAGTGCAATTTTGCGAATTTATATTAACAATGACGCAAGACGGCCTCGATTTTAGGATAACCTAATTTTGACAAAAATCCTCATGCAGTAATAGCGCGAAATTTTTAACAATCGTGTCAATTTAAAGGATTTTGTGCTGCAAGAAATTATGCAATAGTAAAACTACATTTTTATAAAGAGAACTTAAATGCTTATTCATTATTAATACTAAGAAATTATATCCCCATTTTCCCACCACACAGAAGCTTTCTAGTTACCAACTTCTTACAAGCAACATTTTATGACAAGTGGATTGCCAATAATGGATCTTTTCTTCAACCTTCTCGTTTTCTTGGTTTGACTGTCTTAGATAAAAAACATCGTTTACTGTAATTCAACGATAAGGATGGAGGACTGAATGCCAAGGGTAAGGAAGGCGTTCAAAAGTTTATCTCTAGATTCAATTAGAGCGACCACCCATGACGAATTAACGCGAAGATGCGAAAAATGTTTGGAAGTTCAGGGTAGAAATTTTGAACTTTGATTAAAATAAGTTGTTTGCCTGTGTAGGTAAGCCGTTTAGCATTTTTATTATATAAAAATGTTAAATTGACAATGTTTTAAAAATGGAAAATTTTTGAAATAAATAACCTCGTACTTTTAACGCTAAATAAGATAACATTTAAAAAAAAATACTTTTAACGATTTTTTCAAGTTAATATATAATGTTAGTTTTTGATCACCCTGTATTTACTTATTATCAAAATATCAATATAGTCCACTAAAGTATATCTCATTTAAGAAGGAAACTATTCCCAATTAAATAATAAAGGCTTTCGTATAGGAGAAATTGAGAAATTCATAGTTATGTTAGGCCCGCAAACGCCACTTTTTACAATTACATTTAAATTATGTCAAAAACAGTTAGATTATAGGACATTATACACAAAATATGTCCATAATTTAGCATAGAATCTAAAATTTTTTTTTTTTCATTCAAAATAAGCAAAAGAGATCACCTTCGGGAAATATTTAACATGAACCACTATGTTTTATACCACTAAATTTATTAAGAAAACAGTGACTGCAGTTTCAACTCACAGAGTCATTTTCAAACTGAATTACAAAGGTAGACTAAGTATTCAATACAGAAACATGAGAAAATTTAACAATAAATAAAAACTAACTGAGAAATTACATTACTACAAAGGGAAGGTACTAAATTTTGGGAACTAATTATTATTTGGCGACAACAAATAACTGGAAAAACCCAAGTTCTGTTTGGTCATTAAACAAATTTACATTTTTATTTTTACTATGTTTATATATTTCTAAAGATTCAAGAATATTTAACTTTTGGCCATTTGTTGAATAATGAATATGTCAGTGTTGCTTAAATCAGGAAAACTGTGGCTGTGTTCTAAGCAATGGTTGGCAAAGCTCGAGTCTGTTTTTTGTAGTCTCTATGATCGGTGGTGTTCTGAAAAGCGAGTTTTAAAGCTTCTACCACTTTGTTCAATATACAAGCTATCACACTCTGAACATTTTAACTTATAAACTCCTGATTTATCAAATTTATTAATTTTATCTTTAGCATTGTAAAGGATAGTGGACAGATTGTGTTGAGATTTAAAGGCTACTTTTATGTTATGTTTGGAAAGAGTATTAGCTATGTTTTCTGATAGGGTACCACCGTATGACAAAGATAAATAAGATGAACTATCTTTGTCATTTTTTATTTTGGGATATATGGTAAAGATAATTCATCTTATACATAGCTAATACTCTTTCCAAACATAACGTAAAAGTAGCCTTTAAATCTCAACAAAATCTGTCCACTATCCTTTACAATGCTAAAGATAAAATTAATAAATTTGATAAATCAGAAGTTTATAAGTTAAAATGTTCAGAGTGTGATAGCTTGTATATTGGACAAAGTGGCAGAAGCTTTAAAAACTCGCTTTTCAGAACACCACCGATCATATAGACTACAAAAAACAGACTCGAGCTTTGCCAACCATTGCTTAAAACACAGCCACAGTTTTCCTGATTTAAGCAACACTGACATATTACATTATTCAACAAAGAGTCAACAGTTAATTATTCTTAAATCTTTAGAAATATATAAACATAGTAAAAATAAAAATGTAAATTTGCTTAATGACCAGACAGAACTTGGGTTTTCCCCGTTATTTGTTGTCACCAAATAATAATTAGTTCCCAAAATTTAGTACCTCCCCTTTGTAATAATGTAATTTCTCAAGTAGTTTTTATTTATTGTTAAATTTTCTCATGTTTCTGTATTGAATATTTAGTCTACCTTTGTAATTCAGTTTGAAAATGACTCTGTGAGTTGAAACTGCAGTCACTGTTTTCCTAATAAATCTAGTGGTATAAAACATAGTAGTTCATTTTAAACATTTCCCGAAGATGATTAACTACCACATAGTAATGGCTACCAGCATCAACTTTTTAAAAGAGATCATTTTTCCGTATAATCGGAAGTCACCATTTAAAAAATACTTAGCCGAATTGCCCCAACTGATTTTAGTAAACTGCCAAATTTAAAAAATTCTATTTTTGGAGAAATTGATCACAGCAGTTCGTCGAGGGACACACTGTATAGACACTAGCTTTCTTGTACTCCCGAAAATCTGAAAGTTCAAAATTTCGCAAGTCAATTTTGGAAATCCCCTCCAACACCGAAGGTTCTACTTCCACTCGAACTAAAACTAACTTCTTGAGTGTTTGCCCTTAAAATAACAAATAACAGCAGCAGACTCCGATGGACTTTAGCCCTGTCCGCAGAACAATCAAAAACCAGTCAGCACCAATCAGATCTTCCAAAAACAGTTTGCCAAATCTCACTTGCAGGTTTTTGCAAATTGCCGCTAGCGCTGACTGGTTTGTGATTTACTTACTAACAAGCGTTTTATCTCCATCCTTCGTTTTCAGCAAGAATGTCAGCCAACCTTCTGCTTCTAAGTATGACCTAGTATGATCTAGACAAGTATTATTTTGTTATGTGTAACCAGCATGAACAATATCAAACTATTGTATGATAACATAGTTTGAACGAAGTTATTTTTATAAATTAAATTGACATCCAGAAACTTTCACATAATAATAAAAACCTTCTCAAAATCCAACCTGGTTTAATCTTCTTAAACGGAAAGGCCAAACTTTTTATAACCCAACGAATGTCGCCGTCATCTCACCTGACCAATTAATATTTAATCAATAAATATTTCGCACAGCAAGGAAGCCTAATGACGGACGCCGAACAGCGAAGGGTGCCGAAATGGAATGAAATATTCTCTGTGAGATTCCATATCGGACGCATTGTTGCCATGTCGACAGCCGGCATATTTGAAATTATTAAAAACCTTGCGTTTAATGAACAGATGAAAAGTGAACAAGTTGTTCCCCTATGATGTTTTCGAAATTCCAGTCTATAAATTTTAATCGCGCTTGCTGTCATACGTTTTGTACAGGGTAACCCGATGATTGGATGGAGCTAGTTTATGGCTTTTTAATTAAGATTTATTAATAAGCATATTCACCATGCATTTAAAAATAGTTGTAACCATATTTAAATTTAGGTTATGTTGCTGTATAAACCAGTTGGAGTATTGAAGTCTTGCGGGGTAATCATACGGAGATATAGCGTGTACTTTTTCAACGTAGTAGGTGAAGTACGTGAAGTACAATGCATTTTGTAACATTAACACACGTAATAATTATTTTCTAATTATATTTAACCTGTTTTCATTAGGCTTCGATTAACCCTTTTAAAGATTTTTGGACTTGGCAATGTTCGAGCTGGAAATCTTTCGAAATAAAGTCTTCTTTTCTTCGAAGAGTTTGACAGCGCTTCCCCATAAATTAAAGTACATCAGCAAACCTCGCGTACTTTATTTTTTCCTGTTTATGTTTAGCATTAAAAACTTTTGAGTTTTTCACATAAAAACAGATTTATCTCGAAAACCGACAGTTTTATCGAAATAAATTAAGAGTATGTTTTTTGAAGATGAATGACCATAGTATTTAAAAAATCAATTTTCAGCTCTGTAAAATGACACCTGTCAAAAATTAGGCCAAACCAGTGTGGCTGCATGTCCATTCCTGACTTCTCTGATGATCTAAAATATCTACTGCCCACAAAAATAGAATACTCAAATGAGTTTTTTCGAAAATATATATTAAATTTGAAACTGCAGCTATCTAATTTAAGCAAATATATTTAATGCGAAGTATACCAAATACTTACTATGAAAAATATAAATTCTTGAAAGAAAAACTGCTAATTGAGTAAATAAAAATAGCCTGATCATATGCTAATATTACTTCAATAATACCAAATTATTTTTCCGAAAAAATATCCTGCTTATAATAAGTATTTCGTAAAATATAAAAAAGACATTTTGGAGATCACTTCAAGTATACCAGAATAATTCAAATCAAAACTCGGATCTTCTCATATCGAGTCTATATTCTATTTTAATTGAGAATTTCAAATTCTCATTACATTCGGAGGCAATTGATAATTACTGATCAGATGCCTATAGATCACCGTCTGCCACTCGTAGAGCACACGATCTTCGAAAGTGGATGGATGACCCTGATTTGTGTCGGTGCGAATTTAACCGTTTTGAATATTTTGAAACTTTTTTTGTTGGAAGTGCAAGGACTGATAATCTGGAGGCAACATTAACTTCTTGGGGCTTATTCCAAGAAATTATAAAGCGATTTTAAGTTAAATATTTTCAAAAAATATTTAATTAATTTAAATAATGGAACACTAGTAAAGTAATATTTGCTATATTTGGTCGCTAAGTGGTTTACATTTAAGAATCATAAAATGGCGAACAAAGTGTTTTTAAATTAGATTATTTCTTCCAGTATGTACGAATCGATAAAATAAAATTTTCTTGTCGAATAACAAACGTTTAAATTTTATGGATCTTGGTATCTATTATATGGGTAACATAATACAATCATTGTAAGAGTGAGGGTGAGAAGAGCATTTTGATAGTAAATTTCAAAAGGTTAATAATATTAAGTGAATGCAAAACTTAAAAAAAAATTATTTCTGAAAATATACCAAAGATTTCAAGATTAATAGCTAATTTTTGTCATATATTTTTTTTACAGTATGTTACAATGGGATGAATTCAACTCTTTAGTAACAAAAATCTATTTCCAATAGAACCCTTAAGAATATATTATTATGCTCCTATAAGAAAACTAGAAAATCGAGCTCGTAGACGCCATACAGTGAGCTTTGAAAATGGTGAATGAGATTTCACCGAAACGTCAGCTGCCTTACAGTCCTGAGAGGGACTCAGCACATACACGGGATGCCCGAAAACCTTCGATTACATATATATATATATATATATATATATATATATATATATATATATATATATATATATATTTAATTTTATTTTTAACAGGAACAGATTAATTTTTAATATTTTAGTTTAATTTCAGATTAATCTCGATTCTAAGAAAAAATATCCTGGTTGACAAGCAGCCTTCAAATTAAATTAAAAGCCTTTTTTGACAGAATCATATATTATGAAGAAACCAGATATCGAAAGATTCATTAACACTTGGTTTAAAGGATAAATTGACAAGGAACAATAAAAAAGGTATATATTTTTATATTTTTTAAGAAATAACAGTGTTAGCCATAAAGTAAGAAGTATATATAAAACTTTTTATTATTGATTTCTAATAATTTTTTTTCTTGTAAGTAAAAAGCATTAGGAAAACTAATTTAAACTAGTCGAAAGTACTACCAGAAATGCACGGTGCCTGAAAGTTAAAAATATGGATCGAAAACACTAAAAAATTAAAATTTGACTTATTTGGGATGATGCCATAAAAAATAAGAAGAAAATGTAAAACAAAAAAATGCATTTTTTTAAATGTTAATTCTATTTTTTTTTTTATAAAAAAATCATTTTCTTTTTTTATTAAATAAGCAAAAATGGAAAATTTTACTTATTTTCGGCAAACAACTATTCCTTTTACCATTGTCAAGGCTTTATTTCTAATTTTTTATCCTTAATATACCTACATAAGTATTTATCATATTAGATTTACCAATTTTGTATTAAAAATATACATATATGTTCATAAAATAGGCCCAAAAATTATATATTTTCGATGTCTTTTATAAGAAACTATAGGTAATATGTTTTAATGAGTCTTTATGGCCTTTATAAAATATTAAATTTTCTTTAAATTATACAAGTCGATTCAAAACTTAGAACCAATAAGGTGAATCGTTGGGAACCCCTTTAGGATCCTGTATCTGCGTTAAGGGGCACGTGAGGATTTTTTTTTTCTATGACAAAGTAGAGATATTTTAACCTTCCCTTTATGCTTCCGAGATATTAGGAGGTACTTACCGCATACCCTGTATAGAAACTCAAAAATAAAATCGTGAAATCTGTTTTAAAAATATACCACTTTAATGAATTAAGGGGTAAACATTTTTAGTGAATCTGAGTAGAAAGATATTTAATTTAAAATAAAGATTTTCTCTAAATTGTAGCTACTGTCGTCTTTTTCGCTAAAAAAACAATAGTAAGAACAAGAGTAATTCTATTATAAAGAGGAGGAAGAGTGATTGTAACATTTATTTAAATTCTTCACAGATTGAGCAGAAGAGGTAATGTTGTACACGTATTTTTCTTCATTTATATAGTAAAAGTAGAAAAATAGAGAGCACTCTTTGAGCTAAACTTTTTCCTAAATTTTTTTAAAGTACAAATTATTTAGAGACATTTTGTATATCTTTAATAAGGTAAAGTTAAAACAGCTAATAAGGACTATTGATGAAAACCTAATTTGACTAACCTGTCATAACAGATAGCTAATAGTTTGTTTTGTGTTTTCAAGAAAAATACATATTCTTTATTACTTTATTTTTAATATATTTAAAGCCGGTCGCGTTACCCTGCTTTTCCTTTTTGTCAATCGACGCAAAGTCCAAGCCACGAAAAACTTTATAGTCTATCCTGACCAAACTGAAAAAATAGAAAAACTCCGGGAACCGACGATATTTCCAATGAAATTCTTAAACATGGGGGACTTGAACTAGAAAAAGCACTAACAATACTATTCGACAAAATTCTATCAACCTACAGTACAGAACAGTGGAGGAACAGCCTGACTATACCCATCTTCAAAAAGGGAAATAAGAATGACCCCAACAATTATAGAACAATAACGTTACTATAATACAGTGCAAGCAAATTATTAACAAAAATCATGACTTCAAAACTAACGAGTAAAATTGCAATAAGTAAAGAACAACACGGATTTAGACAGAACAGATCGACAGTTGATGCGATTTTCATTATCCGACAGACTATTGAAAAATCGATAGAATACAATAAACCTCTTTTCATCTGCCTAGTGGATCTTAAAAAAGCGTTTGATAGAGTTCGACTTAAAGACGTCTTGCAAATACTTCAGGAAATAGGCATTAACCACAACTATATTACGGTAATTGAAGAGCTAAATAAAAACAATAAGACACGCATAAAGACACAACAAGGAGTAACAGAGGAAATACCTAACATGACGGCAATACGACAAGCCGACAGTATGAGTCCATTTCTCTTTAATTTAATTATGGACAAGATAATTCAAAATGTAAAAGAAGTCAATAGAGGATACAAAATGGGACGAAAGTCTTTAAAAATCTCATGTTTTGCCGACGACGCCTTACTGTTAGCAGAAAATGAAGACGATCTGCAACGACTACTTTACCGATTCCAGACCACATCAAAAAATTTAAATATGGAAATATCTACAAAAAAGACCGAAACGATGGTAATTTCAAAAGGTCCTGTCAGATGCAAATTGATGATCAAGAACCATCCTATTAGACAAAGCATGTCTTGCAGACACTTGGGAGTTGATGTATCAAGCAATAAAAATCTATACCAGGAAGTCAGAACACAGGCTAACAAGGCCTCAAGGATATCAGGATGCCTGAGGGATATAATCTGGAAAAATAAGTATATGTCCACAGAAAGCAAAGTACGCATCGACAGAACTGTGATAAGACCAGTACTAACTTATGCATCGGAAACTCGAGCCGAAACATCTAATACAAAAAGTATGCTACGAACGGCTGAAATGAAAACGGTAAGAACAATCAAAGGAGTAACCCTAAGAGAAGAAGTTCCGAAATAAGGGAAGAGCTCAAGATGCCTGATGTGGTATGGTTCATGAGGTCAAGGCGCAGATATTGGAGGGACCATGTGGACAGAATGGGCGACGATCAATAGGTAAAATGGGCTAAGAACGAGATGCCAAACACTAGAAGATCCACTGGTCGACCTCCAAAACGATGGCACGAGTGTTGGACATTAACATCACAGGAGGCTTAATATAGCAGAAAATCGAGACGTCGTCTTAAATAAAAGAAGAAGAAGAGCGACTTTTTCACTAATTATAAAATTGCGAAACAAAATAATAACAAGAAAATTTGCCAACATTCTAAAATTAATGAAACTGACATAGAATTAAATATAATTTTATGAGGTTAATCTTTAATGGTAAATGATACTCGGCTATGATTCTGGTAGTCAATCTTTTAAAGAACAAATACCTATAGATAATTACCAAAGTCTCGACAATAATAATCCAAATTTCGTGGGAATTTAGTTCCAAGGTTGTTCAATATTAGCTTTATATTTATCATTTTTTATGGTTTTGCGGTTCAATGTAAATATAATAAAATTTAATAAATCGAGATTCAGCAAACAAGCGAAAATAATCTGAATTTCCAATGAAGTTTAAAACCGTCCGTTAAGTTCCAAATTACTTGTCATGGTTATGCATGAAAAAGGGTGGATATAGAGAGTTATTACTCTCATTTTGGAAAGGTATATTAACGTGAATTTACATCAACGTGAAGTTAAAAAGTGATTTGCAAAACAAACCGTCGCTTTAATTTAATTCCAACTTGTTAAAATTCTCTCAGGTGACAATATTTTAAGACAATTAAGCTGTATTTTGCATTTTAATTTTATACAGATTGCACCAGATGTCCCTTAAAACTTGTTTGTGAACTGGCACACATATCATAAACAAATTCATAAAGTGACATAACTTGAATTTAACAAAAGAGGGATTTAAAGTTTTTTGTAATATATTTAAATTAGAGAAATTATTTTAGTATTCAATCAACTGAAAAAACTTTATACTCTAAGAGCAGACTTACTCTGTTCTAAGATGGTTAGAGACTAAGCACTACTTCAGATTGCAAAAAAACATCAGGAAAGGGTAGGTGCCACTCCCATGGCAATGCACCGAAACCTGCAGAATGGTTTCGAACTTATTGATTCTCGTCAGTACAGGATAGGCAAGAATACCTAAATATGACAAAAACGAATCCTCTAAGCCCCTTATATCAGACAAAATATGAGGTCTAATACAAGCAGTGCCATCTCCAGCATTACACACAATCCGAATATTTAATTTCATTTGTCTATAATATATATTAATGGTGAACATAATATACTTATACTGGAAGAGTAAAAGTACTCTTTGTCCTAACATGGCTATCTCAGATTGCAAAAAAAATATCATAAAGTGGAGGAAGCCTCTCTCATGGCAGTGCACCGCCAGCTACACACCGGTTTTGAACTCTTTGGTTCTTGTCCATACAATTTAAGCAATTATATCAGACGAAATATGAACTTTCTTGCAAGCAGCGCTATTTCCGAGAATTTCACGGAATCTGAATAATTAAACCCATAAAGATTTATATACTCTGTACCAACGGTGAATACAATACACTTGCAGTTGGGCGTATTAATACATTTATATTAGAAATACTATTTTCGTTATCGATAACATGAAGAAACCTTATACTATAGAGGCAAAATACTATTTTAGATTACAAGAAAATCCCAGAAAAACCTTATTCATAGCAGTGCACCGACACCTGCAGACCGGTTTCGAATTCATTGGTTCTCATCATTACAGGGTAGGCAAGCACACCTTAACATAAGAAATAGTCTCAACTGCAAGTATATTGTATTCACCGTTGGGATATAGCATGTAGATCTCTATGGATTAAATATTTAGATTGCGTGGAATGCTGAAAAATGACGCTGCTTGTATTAAACTTCATATTTTATCCAATATAATTTGCTTAAAGTATCGTCGATATCCGTTGTTGCTTACGCCTTCTTGCGTTATCATACAGATGTTTTTTTAAAATTTTTCACGATCCAGTTGCGTCTAGCGACGTTCACCGCGGTACGAGCAACAGCCAAATTGACCGTTAATCAGGATGTCGATGTACCTGTCGATAATACCGTTACCAAATACTAGATGGCGCGTCGTCTGAACATATCGCGTAATACGGTACTATTTTCGACCAACGCTGATGAATTATTTAGAAAATTACTTGTGATTAAGAACGTTGACTGCTATGCCCAGTGTGCAAGTCTCTCCCATCAGGTTTTTGTTCATACTATTGAATCAGGGTTTCCATTTTGGACTTAGTACTTGTTGCAACTTCATCTTTGATTTAAAGATCATTGAAGCTCAGATGTCCCACCAAAATCACCTGGGTTGCCTGAATCGCCGCCCGCCACATTTGACCTTACAAATGAAAAAGAATTTTGGGTTTTGGAGATTTTCGCGTGAGAAATAAATTCTGTGTTAACTCAGAAACAAATTTCAAGGTATTTTTACTCACGGTGGACTGTTTTGGTTTCTATTTGATAATCCAGAAAAGAGGATTAATCAGAAAACTGTTTGTTTGAAAGGGCTTTAATTTTGGCTTTACTTAATCGGAAGTTGATTAAGTCTGTGATTTAAATTTAATTAATAAACTTCACAGGGGACTAACTTTAGAGAAAGCTAGTAGAAAGTAAGAATCTTCAGAAACGATGTCTTCGTTCTGCTACGTCCCATTATATTCGTTCGGGTTTCTCAAAAGTCGCTGTCAATTTCGCAAACACTAGGTTGTTCTGCGATATCTAAAAGCGCGAAAAGCTGAATAGTATTTCTTTAGGGCTAGATTTTCGAACACTATGCGTAATTGATACGGATTAAAATTTTAATCTCGAAATTATCCGTTCAGATCTGAATTTTGCGGATTCTATTGACTTAAAAGTGCTAATTGTGGTTCCTCTCCTGATAATGAGCTTCCTCGAATACCATATTTCGCTGTCAACGATTGTACCGCCTAAATCATGAGATATTCTTGCCTTTCTGAACACAATTCTTGGTTAAGTGTTTTTGCTTGAACGATTTTCTTTCTTTGAATCTTTAATCGTCCAGTTAAAATAGTCAAAAACCCTAAGTGAAGCTGAAAGGGATGCTCCAAAATAAGTTCTTTGACTTATGAGTTCCCTACTTGAAGGAATAGAGTAGTACTTTAAGTTGATGCTATGGTTTTGCGAGGAGAACTCATACAGTGATTTTTAGATAACCTCAAAAAAGACGAAAACAGCTTTTTTTTTAAATTTTAGGTTCAAATATCTCGAAATCCTGATGTGATGGAGAAATTTGGTTTCTCAGATTCGCCTTCAGCGCTCCAGAAGTATTTCAAAAAACAGAGTCTAGTTTCTGCTTCAGAATGTTGTCGGTCTGTGTTATTTTTTCTTCTTTCCGTCTCTCGCAATCTGAAATCCTAGGATTGTTTTGATACAATTTAAATCTTAGTTTCACTACAGCTACTCTTGCTTGTGCCATTCAGTATTTATTAGAAATAGGTTAGTTTTATATATCTTTGGTTTTCTTGACTTTGAAAATTTTGATGCATTGAAGAATTTTTGTTACTGAAACTTGTCATAAAAATGTTACTTAAAATACAGCTGAGTTAGATATTTTTTATAGTCTACCATTCAAAGTAGTGTATTATAAATTGAAAAGCGGGAGAAATGCACCCATTTGTGATATTAGAAATAATACCAAAACTATCAATTATGGCACGGCCATAAAAATATATTATTAGTACCTCTATAACACTTGTAGTATATAATGTAAACATTTTAAAAGTTACTAATAATCGCCGTCACCCGGATTATTAATTTAAAAACAATCTGCATTTATAATGAACCATCCGTTTTTGGTTAAAATCTAAATAAATTTGCATTATTATGCATAAAAAGGGAAAGGAATAAATTGGTTAGTCCAGTTTTTGACAGGTATGTTTCTGTAAATTAAACAAAAGTAAAGATAACAAGAAATTTACAAAACAAACTCTAAATTAAAATTAATTTTCCCCAAATTATTTTGTAAGGTATTTTTTACTCCTAACCTCCAAAAAAATTAATGGCTTTTGCGCGAAGTTGTCCTTTAATTTAATTAAACAATGGCAATTGTATAAAGAAATTATTATTTTTGGAAGTCTACACTTTTTAATAGTAAGAAAAACAACTTTTCTAATTTTAAAGCCAAGTAAATCTATTTTACGAATGTTTGGCATCTTAAATTGAAATGTGGACTTTATTGACTATGAAAAATTTTGAAAAATTAGAAGAAAATATTCTAAAAAATAATTAATAAAATTTTCAGTTCTAAAAACATGTTTTTTTCTGATAAACTTATACTTACTTCTTACTTCAGTCCTATTTCTAATTAACTAATATCACGTCTTTTTTCCTAAGCCACTTCAAACAAACGTCCTTAAACAAAATTACATAATAAAAAGCGAATAATTCTACTAGATATTTTATCTACAAGCACTGAAACAGAAATTTTTAACAAAATTAAAATAAGTTTAATTTTTTATATATTGTTTAATGATGTAAAATGTACAGAGTTTTTATATTTAGCACCATATCTAGAGGCTTTATTATAAGTGATGGAAAAAACTCTAAATCTGAAAGTCATAGGAATTCTTCTATGGTATCTTTTAGATCTATTACCAGAAACAGTGAGGCATGGTAAAGTTGAGAAACAAAAGAAATTTAAACATCCTGTATATTGTCTTCTAGAATGAAAGTTCTTTTTCTTCTGACTTAAAATAAGTTAGTGTTCGGACCAAGCGTGGATCCAAGAGGGGGCGCGATCGCCCCCCCCCCCTCAAGTGCTTTGAGTTCAGGAAAATATACCCGATTTTGCCACTTATACTATAGTTTATTCAAGAACTAGAGAGAGTAATAAAGTATTTTTTACCCTTTTTTTTCTTCGCAAACTACCTGTGTTCTTTAGTCCGGTGTCTTTGGCAATATCTGTTAAGATACCTATACTTTTCATAGGAGTGGGTTAGAAATTTTATAATCGAAAATACTGATCTAAAATAAAGGACTATTTGGGTTGGATAACAATAGATATTTGGAAATGTTAAGTGTTAAAAGGGATTTTAATCCTTATCATAGGCGTCGGAAGGAGGTTTATTTTATCACTAAGTATCTATTTTATAGAATATTACTTCGATAATAAACTTAAAATAAAAAATTTTATTTCTTATGATTTCTTAAATTCATATACATTACAAAATATAAATAATTTTTACATATTCCACAGAAATCACAACTGTGTTTTTATTATTTTTAATTTTGGCATAGAAACCGTTTTAGGTACATTCAGACTAAAACGTAGCCTTATCTCTCAAAAAATTCTAAATAATAATTTAAATACTTACAAAATACCCATTGTCAGAAATACAAGAAATTAAACATATATAAAAAATAAATTCGTCCATATAATATTAAAATTTTTCGGTCAGTTTATTGTTAATTAAAAACATTTTTAGGCATTTTTCAGTTTATTTATTTCTTAAGCCATCTGCAGAATTATAATTAAACACTAAAAAGGAATTCAAATGTAAATAATATTTATATGTTACAGCTAAAATTAGACCTACTTATTTTTATTTCTATTACACATCTTAATTTAATTTACTTTATTATATGGAAATGTGATGCCCCAAAAAAATAAAATCAACGTGTTAATTCTACACGCTTAAGAAAAAGACACAAATACAATAATAAAATAATAAAAAAATTACGTGTAATTGGAATTAAATATATATATAAAAAAAAATAAAAAAAATAAAAAAATATATAAACAACATTAAACAATAAAATAAAACAAAAACAAAAATTTAAATAACAAATTGTATTTACACTGGTAAACGTTACGTATCTAGTTCGTAATAAAAGTGTTCAAATTAATTATAATCGGTTCCTCTATCTCACTGATCATGAGATCGAGTTTCCACATTTTGCTTTATTCTTTTATTATATGGATTTTTCCCAATTTTCCGCAATAACTTTATTCAAAAAAATCTTTAAAAAATTCAGTTAAACTACTAATTTTGTAAGTTGTGTTATTTCTAACAACTCTACCTTTTACTTGAGGGAGATATTTCCTTCTCCAACAGTTTCCGAACGATTATAAGAACAGATTTCCTATCTAGTTTTTTCCAGCAAAAATTAAGTTCCCTGAGCAATTTCCAGAGCTCAGTTCTTTTAATTTCAGGTAAATCCCTATCTTCATTGATTTTAGTTAGAATTTTGTCGACGATTGGGATCTGCTTCTCATAATAAAATCTGTGTACAACTCCTTTTATTGCAGTTTCCATCTCTTCTTCCAATGAGATTTTTCATCTGCTTGTGATCGAATGTGGCTTGGGAGTACTAACAATTCTCAATAGAGTTTTAACATTATTATCTAGATATTGATATCTTAAGGCATCATAAGCATTCATCGTAATAAGTTTTTCGTTGAAGAAAAAATGGATTGGTTTAACGATTTTGGAATAAATATAGAGGTGAAAGGATAAACTTTTGGGTACCTCACTAATCTCAAAAAATATATAAAGACAAGCGCAAACAAGATAGATCACTAAGGACACAGTGTAAGGTGTACTTTGCTCACTGACAGAAATTAAATTGAACTATCAGAAATTTTATTGTTACAGTAAATTTATAAAAGCTAATAATATTAAAATATAATTAGATTTACGGCAGTCCTCAGTTACCTACTGGAGCAAATACGTTGGAGGTTTTGGTAAAAATTTTATTACTCTCTATATTTCTTGAATAGAGTATAGGAACGTTTGCTTGCAATCGCCGAGTTCAGGAAAATAGAACCGATTCTGCCTTTTGTTTATTATGTGTATGCTAATGGCACTCCCACCGTTGACAACTTGTTTTTCTTGCGATAACTGTCCCCCATAAGCTTTATGTTCAGGAAAATAGACCCGATTCTGCCTCTTATACTAGGAATGTGTACGCCGCTGGCTTCCCCCTCTCTCCAAGAGCTTTAGATTCAGAAAAATAGACCCGACACTAGAAACGGTTCATGACCAAAAAGTTACATAAGTTAAACAGACCGCATTTAAATATTAAATTAAAGAGCATAAAAGAGGTTACCTATACAAAAAACACAATTTAGCAAAAGCACACCTTTGTCTCAAAAACATGGCTTTGATGAAAACTTCAAAATACTACATACCGCAAATAAGAGCAAATAGTTGACTAGAGACTAGAGATTAACAAACTTGAGAAGACACCTAACATTTTGAATGACCAATTAGATATTAATAATTCACCATTATAAAATTTATTTAATAATACCATGTTCACTGGTATTTCCTTATTACACCATAAAAATTTGTAAACCGGGTATTCTTAAAATAGATACCTGAACACCCTCAATAATATTTATTTTGTAACAAAACATGTCATGTCATTTTTGAAATATAATTTCAAATAAAAACAAAAAATGAAAATCTGAAACAGTCTAAGTTTTTTAACATATTGTATAATCTGTTCAATTGTTACATTTCATCAAGTTGATAATTAGTAAGCTGTCAAATTGCAACAAAATTTACACCTGTTCTTAAAATACGCCCGATAAAAAAATATTAAATTTAAAGAATGTTGTTTTTTGCTTGGCGCTGAAATTTTTACTATACAAGCCTCAATTACGGATTTCGTGTTCACAAACTCGTCGTAAAAACATCAACTTTTCAAATAGTTTTAGAAAAGTCAGCCTAATTTAATTTTTATTCCTTGCATGAAATGTCATTAAAAAGCTTGCTGCAACTTTTCTCAATAGATAAGTTTATATTCGAAACGGGTAAATAAAATTTTGTGTTCTAAAAGGAAAAATAATACGGCAACGCAGT
This sequence comes from Diaprepes abbreviatus, assembly GCA_034092305.1. Taxonomy (NCBI): domain Eukaryota; kingdom Metazoa; phylum Arthropoda; class Insecta; order Coleoptera; family Curculionidae; genus Diaprepes; species Diaprepes abbreviatus. The sequence goes on along the minus strand of JASJET010000288.1, from coordinate 2,177,841 downwards.
TTTGCTGAAAGACCTTTTCCAGTTTTGTTAATTTTGGAGTTTCTGTGAACTTATTTAATAGTAGATATGTCTCGCTTCATCCCCACTTAACATTTTTTAAGCACTTTTAGCATTTTAACATAGATATATTTTTGTCATAATTAAATAATTGGTTTTATGGTGTTAAACCACATAGTTGAAAGATGTCAATATCTTTCTTCAGAAACTCGTTTCTCGACAATCGACACCAAATTTGCTTCTTGGTTTAACTGGTCGACTTAATTCTTGTCACGCCGGACTCACACAACACGCAAAGTGTAACCAATTTTTTTTTAATTTCAAATAGATTAAATTACAACTTTTGTTTCAAGAATCCAATTTCATTAGATAAGTAATTTCATTTACTATTTAGTTCTGGTGGCTTAGTTTCCCAAATATCTTATAGAAATCTATGGAAGGGTATTAACAAGATAATTACAAGTTAGCTTCCGCCCAATTTGTAAAAAAAGATGTACGACTTCCTAGACGTCGCTTTAGGCCATTTAATAAGGTATGTATAATCTTAAAGTACAAGAATATCTGAAATTCATATATGATCTCTATTGTTGTACAGGGTATTAGGGAGAATGACGAACTTTAAGATGAAATGAACAATGTCATTTAAGGGAAATATTTAAAAGGAATTACTATGTTTTATACCACTAAATTTATTGAAAAAACAGTGACTGCAGTTTCAACTCACAGAGTCATTTTCAAACTGAATTACAAAGGTACACTAAGTATTCAATACAGAAACATGAGAAAATTTAACAATAAATAAAAACTAACTGAGAAATTACATTATTACAAAGGGGAGGTACTAAATAACGGGGAAAACCCAAGTTCTGTCTGGTCATTAAGCAAATTTACATTTTTATTTTTACTATGTTTATATATTTCTAAAGATTCAAGAATATTTAACTTTTGGCCCTTTGTTGAATAATATAATATGTCAGTATTCTAAGCAATGGTTGGCAAAGCTCGAGTCTGTTTTTTTGTAGTCTATATGATCGGTGGTGTTCTGAAAACCGAGTTTTAAAGCTTCTAACACTTTGTCCAATAAACAAGCTATCACACTTTGAACATTTTAACTTATAAACTCCTGAGTTAAAATGTTCAGAGTGTTATAGCTTGTATATTGGACAAAGTGGTAGAAGCGTTAAAACTCGCTTTTCAGAACACTACCGATCATATAGACTACAAAAAACAGACTCGAGCTTTGTCAACCATTGCTTAGAACACAACCACAGTTTTCCTAATTTAAGCAACACTGACATATTACATTATTCAACAAAGGCCCAAAAGTTAAATATTCTTGAATCTTTAAAAATATATAAACATAGTAAAAATAAAAATATAAATTTGCTTAATGACCAGACAGAACTTGGGTTTTCTCCGTTATTTGTTGTCGCCAAATAATAATTAGTTTCCAAAATTTAGTGCCTCCCCTTTGTAATAATGTAATTTCTCAGGTAGTTTTTATTTACTGTTAAATTTCCTCATGTTTCTGTATTGAATACTTAGTCTACCTTTGTAATTTAGTTTGAAAATGACTGTGAGTTGAAACTGCAGTCACTGTTTTCTCAATAAATTTAGTGGTATAAAACGTAGTAGTTCCTTTTAAACATTTCCCGAAGATGATTAACTACCACATAGTAACGGCTACCAGCATCAACTTTTTAATGCCATTTAACATGTTTTCGGACACATAACTATTAAGGCTTAGTTTTTTGGTTCCCGAGATATCGATGCCTCTAGCGGCTGGTACTGGAAGGCTCGAGGGCGCCGCCCACCTCAAATTCTTCTAGTGCAAGTGGGAAGTTTGCTTCTGATTATTTTTTCTACAAATATATATACCATAAAGCTAGTTTACCAAATGTCTTATGTTATTTTAATTATAATATTTATATATTTATAATTTTTAAGTTTCTATAAAGGCTGTTAAAAAAAATGTGGGAAAACTCCCGGATATGAAAAAAAAAAAAACACGTGAAAGAAATACTGCAAGTTCATATAAATTATCGTATATATTTCGGAGATATGAGCTCCCAAAGAGCTGAAATGGAATCAAGTTCTTTACACATAATTATTGAATCACCAGGTATATTTCAATTCTGTTTTAATATGTTGTATATCAGGTAAGACTCTTCAAATTACTAACCAAGAAAGTGTTGTGAATTACACACAGCTGCAGGGGCGATCTTCCTGTAGCACTCATAATCCCATTTTTTGACGCCCTGTATGATAAGAACTTCGTAAACCGTTCTTTACATACCTTAAAGTATGGACTAAAAATTAAGTACTCTTCATTCATGTCGCCAATTTTTGAAAAAACGTCATTTTATTTACACTGTTAGTCCCCTAACTTCTGTCGGGTTGAATATGAAAAAAGAGGTATTTTCCCCTGTCACTATAATTTCAATAAAAAGTTAAGCTAACTGCTTAGTTAAAAATTTTATAAGAGGGATCAACATGAGCTCTGTGAGGTCTGATACACACGCGGGCACGAAGAATTGAGGACTGCTGTATCCGCCACCTTAACTCAGCATTGTTCCTTACTTGATCACAATGAAACATGATTCCCCGTAGAAGTTCCTCCCTATTATTGAACGAAATGGAATACATCAAGGCTTTGAGGTGTCTCCACGGGTAAAAATCTAACACCGATAAGTCGAGAAATCAAGGAAGCTAGGCAATAGGTCCACCTCCACCTAGCTAATAGTTTGGATAGACGTTAATCAGGTGCTCCCGCACAGGAACGCTGAAATGAGGGGGTGTCCCATCTTGCATGTGTACATGTCTCGGCCGGTTTCATGTGGTAAGTGCTCTATTAAATCTTGAAAAGCATTTTGGAGGCATATCAAATAAAGTTCTTCATTCAGTCGTGCCGGCAATACGAACGGTCCAATCGAAAAATTGCCCAGACATTAATTGATTGGAACTGATGTTGATGATGTGAAACAATAGTTGCATGAGAATTTCGTCAGCCCATACATGTGAGTTGTGTAAATTTATGATATCATTTTTTGCAAATCCTGCTTCATTCATGAAGAGAATAGTGCTAATGAAGTTGACATTATTTCGTTGCTGATCTAATAGCCAGTTTGCAAACTGCATTCAGCGGGGAAAATATCCAGGAATAAGTTCATGTACTTTTTCAAATGATATGGATATAACAGCTGTTCTTAAAGAATTTCATATACCAGTGTTTTCGACGTACTAAACTGCGCTGATAATTTTCAAGTGCTCGTTGAAGTAGTGTCATCTACAGCATTTAAAATAATTGCGGTGTACGTACGTCTTTTTTCAAAATTTCCTAAAATTTGTGTATATACTGGAGTCCATTAGGGCGAATTTATCATATTTTATTGACGAGACTTGTAAATTTTCCAAAATTATTGTTATAAATTTGTCCGATAGTATAATTATTATATTTGTTAACCGTTGTTAAATATTAAATTTCTAAAATTGCTTAATAATCATTTTGATAATAATAGCGTTGAATTTCGACGAACGTGTACGCGATATTATCGTTTAAGCAGATAATCACTAAAATGAAGTTACCACATGTAGAGGGTGATTACAATATTAAAACATACATAGCCCATTGGCTACCATCATAAGAATATAATTACCAAGAAATCAATGCATGTTGTAAAATAAAAGACGTGGAACGATTTCTAAAAAAAAACACTAAGATGCGAGAAATAACAATGTATATTTTTTAATGATATTAAAATTTTTGAAGTCGGCGCCAAATTAATACCTGACAAAATGTAATTCACATAAAAAGATTAAGAAATACTTTATTTGGAATTGCTTTCTTATCGTAGTTAATATATATAAATATATATATATATATATATATATATATATATATATATATATATATATATATATGTCGTGTTAGAAGTTACTTGGCGCCTACTTAAAAAATTTCAATTTCATATAAAAATTTATATTGTTATTTTTCGCCTCTATTCGCTTTTTTAGAACTTGGTTCAAAGCTATTTAAAAAAAATTTATTTTTCAATTTTTAGTTTAAAATTAGTTTAATTTCTATAGCCGAAATTTCTTATTTATAGACCACACTAAATTGAACAACACAACAAAAAATTCTTTGACTCTAAGCACAAATATGTAGTATGCTATATCGAATTTTAGCCCATCTAAGCGGTGCAGTGGTATGGTTGTGGTCTAGCATCACTTAGATGCCGGGTTCGATTCCCGGGTCCAGCTTAGGTGTTTGTCACGGTCATTAGATTTCAGTTAGATTTTAAGTTTATTTGAGTGAGTAATTAAAATTAATTGTAACTGGCTGCATTGCCGTTCGGCCTAAAGCCATAAAGTAGCCTTGCCGACTTAAAAAAAAAATATCGAATTTTAAGAAATTAATTTAATTTCGCTATCTAGGCACACAAAAAATGCAACGACAGCATTACACAAACACGAGACAAATTTTAAACATGAATTTGATTTTTCAAACAGAAAGATTCTAACTCAGGAAAGAAACTACCATAAACTTCAAATAAAGGAAATACTACATATAAAAAAAGAAAAACAAGCAATCAATGACAAACAAGATATCAAAAACCTGAGCCAAATATATTTTAACCTAATAAACTAAACCACCTATTGTAGCCCTTATTGTTTACAACACACTGTTTAGTCAATATCGATAAAATTTATTTATAAATCAGAAAAAACTGAGTAAAAGGTTTCCAAATATCAAAAAAAAATATTAAGTTGATAGTAACCGAAGGAATCGTCAAATACTTCACTGAGAAACATGGCCAAGGTAAATTGAGGTGCGTATCTGAGATTACTTTGTAATTTTTAATATCACATTGATATTTTTAATTAATATTGTACCGTTTAAGTGTTAATTCTAAGTCTTGTGAGTGTGTGTTTGTGACCATGTTAGTTGTTTTATTTTAGATTATACTTTTGAAAAAGCCCACTATGTTGGGCGAAAGGTCAGGTTAGTTCAGGTTAGTTCAGGTTAAATGTATGTATATATATATATATATATATATATATATATATATATATACTGTTCGCATTTTACTTCATATATATATATATATATATATATATATATATATTCCTGGAAATAAATATGTACTGATTCAACACACTGTATGTGAAATTAATCTCGTTGAAAAGTTTCGCCTCTATTGTTTTATTAAACACAACTATGCTTTCTACTGCAAAAAAGGGACATTATTAAAAATTGTTTCGGGCTTCGCTACTACACCATAATGAAATATAATATTCCGTGTTGTGACAAATCAAATGGAAATTCCATTAGCTCAAAAATGTTTAAATAATGGAATTATATGGTCGGTTATTATTTGGACAATAATACTGTTAAACTAAAATATACGTTTTATGTAAAATAATGGTTACTGTCGTACCTATGGGAATCATGTCACCTATTTTTCAATTTTAAAACGTATTTTTATGTAAAAATGTTCAAAGTGTTAATAATTATTTAAGGATGGGGAATTATAAACGAGGTTGTGATTTTGCAATATTTATTATAATTTATATATATATATATATATATATATATATATATATATATATATATATATATATATATATATATATATATATATATATAAATATGGCAAGGTTTTACAACTTCATGTCGCTTCTTGCATCCCAGATGCCATCGTTTTCTATAGTTCCAGTCTCTATCGTGGAGTCCTCTATTTTCAATTTCGATGCGGATATTTGAGATCCATTTTTTCCATGGCCTTTCCCGTTTCTTTTTGCGTGCTGGTGTCCAGTTCCAAACCTTTAATGGTATCCTTTCTTCGCTCATTCGTTGCAGGTGTCCATACTAATTTAACTGATTTTCAGTTATATCGTCCATTATCGTATTTTTTACTTCCATTTTTCCTCTGGTAGTCTCATTTCTTACATGACCAAGTAAAGTTAAATCGGAACATCTTCTCCAGTATATCATTTCGGTTGGAAGAAATTTTGGTGACATATTTTTATCTGAGACCCACACTTCTGGGTCATGCATCAGTACTGGCTGAATCATACACTGATCCTTCTTTTTGTTTTCTTTGTTAGGTTCATACTCCACAAGATTAGATGTAGTGCTTTAATCATATTTTTTCCGTCTTCATCTATTGTAACTCTTAGTTATTCGTATTATCTAACGTTGTTTATTATTCCGCTTTCTTTTTCGATGTTTTGTTCTATGCTTCCTATAATCATGTTTGTGTCTTTTGTGTGTTTATCTCTAAACCCCATTTAGTGAATTCTTCAATAAGTTTATTTATCATGTAAGTCATGTCTTGTTGATCTTTCTCAAGAACTACCTAATCATCTGCAAAGAGGATTGTATACAAGTGAGTGTCCTCTGTCCATATGCCCAAGGGAGCCCTGTTTAACCCTTTTTGTTTGTGAGAAAGCTTCAGAAATTTGATTTCCGACCTTAACAACCGCTTGGTTTTCTCTATACAGCGTTTTTACGGTTTTTATATTTATACCTGCTTTTTTCATTGCGACCCGTAATTTCTGCAAAGAAATAGAGTCAAATGCTTTACGAAGATCTATAAAAGAAGCGTGAATCTCCATTCCCCTTGTTAGTCTTTTTTCTGCCAGTTGTTTTATTGTAAATATATTGTCCACGCAGGATCGCCTAGATCAAAATCCATCTTCTTCTTCCATTTTCGTGGCTTCCTCTTCTATTCGAGCTGTTAAGACTCTTTCGTAAAGCTTTTCAGTTGACGATGTAATTCTAGTACACCAATAATTACTGCAGTCGCTCCTATTTCCCTTTTTACAAATGGAGTTTATGTAAGAGCTCCTCCAATCTCTTTGAATTATCTCCCCTTCCAGACAGTTGTTAAAAATTACACATAGCAGCTCATACGTTCTTGTGGTGGCGTACTTACGCAACTCGACAGGTAAGTTCCCGGTCCTGATGCTTTATTATTCTCCATTTTTTGTAATGCTGTTATAATTTATTAACAATTATGGAATTTACAGGAGATATAATAGCGTCGAGGAGCTACATAACTACTATTACTCTTATGAAAATTGGTCACGTATATCTACGTAAAATTATGATACTACATTCCCAGAACTATATTGTCTGTTATTATTGTAGGCGTAGTAGCAATTTTTATGGAAGAATATTGAAACAACATACATATTAGTTTAAGATATTATAACGTATGACATTGAGTACAAGTGATCTGAATAACAGTAACTGGAAACTGGGGAAATAAGTAAACATATGTTTTCCCCTTCGTCCAGAAATCCTAGCTCTGTCAGAGTCATCGTAATGCGAATCTTGGTCCCTTCCAGGACAGTGCAACATATTCTAGCTAAGAGTTAATTAAGTCTATATTTAAAAGCTAATCTATCTAAAAAACATTTATTAAGGCGCTTTACATACAAAAATTATCATAAATTTAGAAATGGAATTCTAATATTGATATAATCATTTTTAATCTAAATATGTACATAAAGATTTACCACGAACTTTTAATTTTTACAATAGCTTCTTACTCCTTTGACAGGAGATTTTCAAGACACAAATTTCCATATTACTAAAATCAAGAATTTTTATTTTATATTCTTAAAATGATAAGTAGGTAATTAAATATCAATTTATTTTTAATTAATAGCTTATCCAAACTAGTTACTGCTATATTTTTAGCAAGAAGAAATACATAACAATAAAATTTACGTAATTTCTAGACGTGCTTAATAAAATTGAAATATTTCCTATTATATGGAATCATTTCTATTTTAATATGGCATAGTGGCTATTGAATAAATAATCACTTTAAATTGTAACTGCATACCTGCTTCGATGCTTAGTTTTAGATGTCAATGAAATATTAACTCGATGGTAAAAAGTAATATTATTAAATAGTTGGTTAATGCACATCTAAATCAAGAGTTCCTGTATAGTTGATATATATTATTTTGTTGCTCCAAGATGTTTACATCAAAAAATTCCTGAACCCAAACTAAAGTTCAAATAAAGATGTGACACTAAAAGCAAAGTTTTTTTTGTATCGTGTCACTTTAAATTGTAACAGCATATCTGCTTCGCTGCTTAGTTTTAGATGTCAATGGAATAATAACTGGAAGGTAAAAAGTAATATTATTAAAGTTGGTTAATGCACATTTAAATCAGGAGTTCCTATATAGTTGATACATATTATTTTGTTGCTCCAAGATGTTTACATCAAAAAATTCCTGAACCAAAAATTAAGTTCAAATAAAGATGTGACACTAAAAGCAAAGTTTTTGTTGTATCGTGTCACTTTAAATTGTAACAGCATACCTGCTTCGATGCTTCGTTTTAGATGTCAATGGAATATTAACTCGATGGCAAAAAGTAATATTATTAAAGTTGGTTAATGCACATCTAAATCAGGAGTTTCTGTATAGTTGGTATATATTATTTTGTTGCTCCAAGATGTTTACATCAAAAATTCCTGAACCCGAACTTGAGTTCAAGTAAAGATGTGACACTAAGAGCAAAGTTTTTGTTGTATCGTGTCAAATGTTAGTCATGTGTTATCAATGTGTAATTATTTCCCATACAGCACTAGACGTCTTATAGACGTCATTTTTATATCCAGATTATGTCTGAACGTCTTAAGACATAAGTAAAACGTCTTATAGACGTTGTTTTAAAGACGTCCATAAGACGTCTATATACAACATCTTTAAGATATCTTTTAAAAGTCTACATACTGCATTTAATATGAAAATAAATACAGTTGTGTATAATTTAGTTGATAAAAACTAAAAAGCATTTCCTTCCCTATGGATTTTGTCGCAGTTGGGTAATAAGTTTGCAACGCCGCACAGAGCTCAGCTGAATACAAGTTGAGGTTAAAATTTTTGATTGAATAGCAAATTTTTAGTAGCCTCACTACGACCTTGATTAATAGAACTTTTGCATGATCTTTTTTATCAATACTTTGGTGCTTTTTGTCACAGACTATTTGATGTACCGATAACAATGACACACATAAATATGATGCCAGCGAAACTATAACTTTAAAAAACCCGCCTTTTGTTTCTGTCAACTGTCATTTTTCAGTTTTGTATTTGTGCTTCGTCATATCGTTATTAATTTTTAATGTTGTTGGGGTGCCGACTGTGAAAATTTAGCTTTTGGAAAAATTTTATTAAAATAGTTGATTTACCTATGTGCCTCTGAAAATCTTTTTTATTCGTGTTTATGTAATACTTAAGGTAAGATCGAGAATCATATGTACTTAGGAAAAACAGTAACGTTATTTATAGGATGTGTTACAGGAAATTCCCAAATGCTTTGCTGCTTATAACTCTATGTTATTAAAAGTATGAAATGAAATCTTCAAAAATATTATCTATGAAAAAGGCTTGCATAGCTCATCCAGATCCGGTCCTAAATATTACAAGAAATATTACTAATGAAGTAGAAGGCGAAATGTTTGTTTATGGATTGCTCCACCAATGAAACCTGTAAGATTTATTTTGTTCCTGATAATTTTTTTATATTTAAAGAACATAGAAAATAGAGTTTTGTTAATTACAAGAAGTAATTTTGTTTAAAGTTTTAGAAATTTCAAAACTGGGAGTAGGGAGCATTTATGACTTTGTTAAGCGAGCTTGTAGAATTACCATGTACAGTTGATTAGTACGAAAAGTAAAGAGAAAGTTCTACGATTCTATCTTGGCGAGACTTATTATGAGTAAGTTCTGTCTTTCATTATACATATTAACCTTGAAATAGCATAAATCACGATTCTATAGTAGAGGACAATTATAAAAATTCGCAAAAATATCAAAAAATTTACTCCCACAAATGATAAACTTTGTCCTATAAAATTAAAATTAGTTTGTTATTAGGATCTACAGAGACAACAGGACTGGCAAAAAGTCGGAAGAATGAATAAATTTCAATCCAAACATGGCTGAAAAGGCATCAGACCAGATTTGTTATCCGACTAAATAAAAATTCTTGTTTTTAAAACTATTTAAAGATTTGTGTACTTTTTATTTCAATAAACTTTTATTTTGTTGATAGTCTACCTTTTAGAGTTATTATATTGAAGGGATAAACTAGGGCTTAAAATTGATAGGTTCACTTATAGTTCGAACAGTGGTAGTTCTGAAAATATTTGCTCTTTTACCTCACTTCTTAAATTTCAAATTAGAAAACGTTTACATTATGCTTAAGTTATGTATTTTTTTGTATAAAGAGATTATGTTGAACATATTTTTTAAAGCAAATTATTCATGTGGAACTAAGGTATTTCTTGGACTTTTGAATAATTACGGTTTGACTTTGTAAACAAGACAAACAAAAAAATTAAAGGAACCCTTTTTGATGTACATAATTTTAATGGTGGAATATGTTGTTTTAATGTTGGGAAGGGACGTCCATAAGACGTTGTAAGCAAATGTCTTAAAGACGTTTCCTTTTGTAACATAAGACGTCTTACAACGTCTTATGGACGTCATTCGTCTTTAATGGACATCCATAAGACGTCCTGAATGTTGAGATCAGACGTTTTATCGACATCTTTAAGACGTATTTGTGCTGTTTGGGTTGTTATGTGTGCTCCTTGTGAAAATTGTACAATAAATAATTTAACAAAAAATTATTCTGTGGAAGGTCAAGTGCGACCGAAATGTCAATAAATATGCATAATAATTAAAATATAAACACACACACACACACACACACATATATATATATATATATATATATATATATATATATATATATATATATATATATATATATATATATATATATAATCTATGGTTCAAGAATCAAGAAAATAAACATATATATATATATATATATATATATATATATATATATATATATATATATATATATTTTAAAATCCTTCATCCAAAGCTCTACCCAAATTACAAAGCTTAAACGGAGCGAAAAAGTTTTTATTTTCGTCTGCAGAATCAAAGAAAAATCACGTCAAATTCGTAACTGGATTTGCTGCTGTCAAAAGAACATTACAACCATCAATCATGGGAATATAATATATTCACGCGGGAAACCTCCATTTTTTGCTTCTGCAAAATATCGCGCGCGAGCTGTGGCCCGACCCCATATCATAAAGACACATGTTTATTATCAATCTTTGATACAAAAAGATGAAAACATTTTTCGATTCTGTTTTGTTGCCTATTCCGGCAGGCATTATTTTAAAAACGTACAAATTATATGATTGTACAATTTAAATTTTAAATATTTAGTGCAAAAAAATAATGGATCTCGAATATATATATATATATATATATATATATATATATATATATATATATATATATATATATATATATATATATATATATATATATATATGTATTGGGTTTAGGTTAACAAAAAATCCAAAATATTTGACGTTTCGCCCTTTATTTAAGGCATCTTCAAAAATGCTTGTCTTTTTATTTCTTTATCTTCTTAAAAATATTTTTTATATAATTACAAATATTCATACACGAACATTTACAACTTTAAAAAACGAACACTTTAAAACACTATTCAAATTTTTAAAAGAGTATATAATTTTACCAGTACACACCTTGACATGTTGGTTTATTTATTAATAATAAAATAAAATTTTTACATCGTCTATTTAGGTACTGAGGACACATGAATTGCGAGTGTGTTTTATTTTTTATATTTTACAGTGCACCAAAAAAAAAACAAAAGAACGCATACATTTAATTTTATGTTTAAGAGGATATTCAATTTTCGATTTTTTTTAACAGGATCGAATACTTAATATTACAAATTTGAACAAAAAATAAAACTCTGGTTTAGCATTGTTGGTAAGGCAAGGTTTCTCTGTATATAGTACTTGACCGTCTCCCATACTTTCTGTACATCGTTAGTGACCAATACTGTCGAGGACCCAATAAGAGAGGGCAAGATTATTCCATTCTACTACCACTTTCGAGGACCCTTAAAAAACAGGCAGGGGCCTTAATAATCACCATTACTAGACGATATTGTCGTTCAATTCTACCACCCCTGCCGAGGATCTGATAAGAACAGGTCGTGTCTCTTCTTTCTCGATATTTTACCGCCATCTATACACAAGAATTAAATGCCGGCAGTTTCATTTAATTCCGTAATTACCAAGAACGCGTACATCGATAAGTGCTCACCAGTGTCATCAGAAAGGGAGCATAACAACTGTCGCCGTCTATCATGGCTAGGGTTATCGCTACCATGTAGCAAACCACCGCGTACAAAGACATCGCCTACTGCCGTTCGACTCCGGGATATATTGCCAAGATATAACTTACCACCATCGGTCGAGTAGTATGGGAGGCACCATGAATATAATCTTGAATTTTTTATAACAAGAAACTATGAAGAGCGTCATGTTTGATATCGCCTACATTTACTGTACCGCTGCTGATCGATTATCACGAGGCGCCGTGAACGGTGCCCTCCATACAGTCCATTTGATTTAAATTATTTTTTATGTTAGGTTGTTAAGCTAGTTTTAGGTCATATTGTAAGGTATGAAATATAGGATACGATATGTTTTAAAACCGTTTGTTTCATTACTCAATTCCCATTTTTATATTTCAGGAAATATAATTGGCAACCTGCAGCCAGTAACTGACACGCGCAAATGACCTTTAACTTGCCGTTTCTCCACTGTAACAAGCTGCCCGGTGTCAATGAGCCTTCTATAATGGTAATCCAGAGGGTGACGCTCGAGACCAATAGGCGGTGGATATCTGATCATAGGACAGTCGAACCGTTGAATAGTTCAGAGGATAGTTAGCAGCGCAGATAGAGATATCTTGACTGTGGGTGTTTAATGCACTTATGGGATATCTTTACAATAGGGATCGCTTGACTGGTGAATTTTTGACCTATGGCTATCTGTGGGATAGATATTCATCTACCCAGGATCTGCTGTCTTAACCAAGAGAGAGACAGAGAGAGAGAGAGAGAGAGGGAGAGGGAGACATCCGCTTATCTGATGACTGAAAGCGACTTTGCACCACATTAATGGTTTATATATATATATATATATATATATATATATATATATATATATATATATATATATATATATATATATATATATATATATACGAACAACTGTTAAAATTGCAGAATACAATTCATCGTGAAAATTTTGTGTCCCGTGATAGTATAACCACAGCCTTTGCCTGTGCTGTATAGACATTACTTACCTGGTTTTAAAAATTATATAATCTATGGTTCAAGAATCAAGAATATATATATATATATATATATATATATATATATATATATATATATATATATATATATATATATATATATATATAATAATAATAAAATATTGGCGAAGCGGACGTGAAATTTGTCAATCCACATGTTTCTCGTGTTAAAAAGTGCGGAGCACTTGTTTGGCTGTGAAACACGCTAAACGTTGCTCTTATGGGGGGATCGTTTGGTGCGACACGTGGCTTTGGCTGCTGAAATTAGTAGTAGGCCTGGTTGCCAGTACCGAAAAATGCGACCCCTATCCTTTGGGCAGAGCGTTTGGTGTACTCGATTTTATATATTTCTGTTTTAATTCGCTGTCGCGCCACCATATGGCGGTTTTTACAAACTTTGTTAGTATGTGAGGGTCTTGTGTTTTCGAGTGAATCATCGAGATGTCGCCTTTGTCGTCTTGTTTGCTATTTTTTGATTTTAAATTCAGCTTTATACGATGCAAAGGCGAGATGATGGTTTGTACCGAATGCGGTGACCTGACGAGTCCCATATTAGTACGAAACAGCGCTGTCGCCATCTTTCGGACTTGGAGTTTTTCCATGCAATTTTTAACACGAGAATCATGTGGATTGACAAATTTCACGTCTGCTTCGCCAATATTTTATTCTATTTTATTTTAAATTACACGGACAAAAACAGTTAAAATTTAAATATAATATAAATACAACAATGCCATACATTAAAAATATTATTCTCACAAATAACTGTCTAAAACTTAAAATTCAATATTTAATACCATAATTTAACATTTAAAACAATAATCAGAAACTAAAACAATAATTATTAAAAGTTTCTTTTAAGTAAATTTCACGCACCTTCAAACAATTGCTAGTATCAAAAAACTACCAAGGACTTGCATTTGTCGTCATTTGTTCATCATGTCCCCGAATATAAAATGTCAAGTATAGTTTGCAGATCTTCTTGACTAGAGGCTTAAAGTACTGTGTCATCAGTATATGACACTCTTACACCTCTTTTAATCTTAATTGTTGTTAAGTCTATACTATCTCTGCGAACCACTGCGGTCTATATAAATTAGCAATAATAAGGCAGTCTGTGCCATCAAAAGCAAAAGCCTTGAAATTGGTTAGAAGAATAATTGCCCCCCGAAAATGAACCTAATCTTCCATTTTTGAAATATTTTTTGAAATTTTTGGTTGTATTTAGAACTCCATATTATGTAAACAATACTTTACGTACGTTAGGTTAACGACCCCTTGACAAATTTTCTAATTTTACATAGTGTTCTAACGTACTTTAATTTATATTAAGACAATATGCAACAACCCAATAAATGGCAACAAAACGATACGTTATTTTACTTTAATTAATTTAAGTGCCTGCAAGAAATGTTTTAAAATAATAGCTCTATTGTTTACTATTTACAACATAAAATAAATTGAAAATGAGGCTAACCAACGCTTAATATACAGTAAATTAAATATATTATTAAAGTGAAATATAAATAGAGCAATAACAAATATTATTGGAATGGAATATAAACACCGCAATTTAAACTTGGAAATTTAATATAAAGAGAAAAACCATTTTGGGAATATTACCATTTGGATATACGTCTACATTAAAACAAAGGTATATAAGCGCATTTATTGACTCCAGGATTCAAGAATTGTCAAGCGTTATAAAATAAAGGAATGTCTAAAGTCACGAAAAGGGATCAAAATCTTATCGCGAGTAATCCTGTTTCACCGCACCTTATTATTCGATATATGTTTTTGAGAACCATCGATTTATCCAAATAGAAATATTAGTATCGTATTAGGCTAAAAACTCACTAGGCGGTTCTAGCCGAATCGGTTGCCGCCTCTTACAACACACGCGAAGCAGTTTAGTCGGTTGGCGCAGAAAGAATCAAATTATAACGTTACCAATAGTGTTTAATGCCATCCAGCGACACCATCGAAACTAATACAATTCCGATAGGAAGAGGAATATTTCGAGGCGATTCACTTAGCCCATTGTGGTTCTGCCTTGCAATTAACCCACTATCATGCCGTTTGAACTCTACCAAGGTATGAAACAGGCTAAATAAATTGACCATCGCACTATGAAAGCCGAATTGACAACCGAATTTATCAGGAGGGTAAGGCGGGTATTACGAACTAATCTAAATAGTAGAAATTTCTTTAAGGAGCTCAACACGTCCGCTTGCTCTGCATTTAGCTACTCTTTGGGAATTGTAAAATGGTGCAGGACGGACATCCATAATCGAGAAATAAAAATAAGAACACTTCTAACAAAAGCAGAAAAACATGACCTTCGTAGTGCTATTGAACGTACAAAGCTTCCAAGACATCAAGGAGGAAGAGGACTGATGGATATTGGTAAGCAACTCGACCAACAAATAATAAAGTTACGTTGATATTTCCACAGATTAGCGCACTCTTCCACTCTACAACGAGCAATATGCGAGGCAGATTATTCAACGCTGTTCCAGCTGAGCGAACAAGATATTGCTTGTCACCACTAAACAGACCAAGAGAAGTTACAAACCTGGCTAGAGAAATCACTTCATGGACGGCATCCATATGAGGTCAATCAGGACAATGTTGACAACTCAGCGTCGAACTACAGATGTTTCCGGAAACGGAGGGGTTCTTGTTAGCTATCCAAGATCAGGTTATTCCGACGAAGAACTATCGGAAGTTCATCATCAGAGATCCATCATAGAAAATGCCAATATAGATATGGCTGTCGAACATCAGATACAATCCAGCACATAACTGGAGGATGTCAAGTGTTTGCCGCAACCGCTAAGATACTCCATCAAGAGTTAGCAGATAAGTTAAGCCTATTGCAGGTAGAAAAAGTTCCTTACTACAAATACAATTCGGAGCCTATTCTTGAGAACAACCAGTTCAAGCTTTATTGGAACCGAACGGTTCTGACGGATCAGACAGTTGCTCATAATACAACAGACATTATACTAACAGACAAAATTTCTAGGCGAACTACACAAATCGATATTACTGTACCTAACAACAAGATACAACGAGAAGATCCACGAATACAGAGATCTGCAGATGCAAACCCGAAGACAATTGGCAATGAACAGCTTTCAAACGATTCCCATAACTTTATCAACAACTGAAATAACAGCAAAGAACCTCCTGCAGAACATCAGGGGACTGGGTCTTAGTGAGCATCTGTATATGCAAATTCAGAAAACAGTTCTCCTTGCAACCACGCGAATCGTCATTAGCGCACGTCACCTAGGATAACATGGAAAGGGTGCCCACAGAGCTTTATACTTTTGATATCTTTGTATACCTGGTATGACTCAATATTCTCTGGAGGGAGTGCAAAGTCGTTTGGCTTGAAATCTTATAAGTGTTTAATAGTCCCAAGCATAATAGATTTTTCTGACTCAAAGGAAGAATTAATTTTTTTAGGTTTATTGTACAATGAATCAATGAATAGTAAATTAGAGTATTTGGCAATATCAAATTATTAAGGAGCGCTAAACACAAAGTACACATCACTATACTTAATTCAGTAAAAAAATTGATGCAAAATTTTTCAATTTCTCGAAAACACCGAAGACATCATTTTACGAATTGCTATGAATTTCGGAAAATGATTGAAAAAGTTAAAGAAGAATACGCGGATGAGAAACATAATTCCGCAGGAAGAAAAACTTGGTACAACACATTAAGAACTATAAAATTTTGTCATAAAAGTAGGTGCTTAAAATAGACTTTTTTCTGATTTTTCGGCAGAAAATTTTTTCAAGGTTGAAGGAGTACGGATAACAGGAAAAATTTTTAATCATGTTGCTCAATTTTTTTCACATAACGCAAGTTTATTATCTAAGACAGGGATCAATATTATTTCCACTGGATTTTATCTCCTATCTTTCCTTATATTTGTATTTGGTGTCTCATCTTATAGGTCCTCGGATGGTGAAGGAGAAGAAAGCTTACTGATAAATTCTTCTACTTTTTTGTGACTGTATCTTTAAGAAATGCAATTGTTGAGCATACACGTAATATATTTCTTTCTCTAAGTACTTGTCAAGGTTTGCCTTTTTTTTTCGATGTCTTTTAAATATATTTTATTTCTATCAGCGCAACTATTGCCTCTTATATCCCATATAACATATCGTTCTTGACCTGCATTTATTAATGATTCATCATCAATATTGAAATCCATTCTAAACTGCGGCTAGCAGACAAATATTAACAACACATAGGTATAATGTTTTGAGCAACGTGCAATTTGGCAGCAATGCAAACAAAACCATTAGAAAAAAGCTTAAATGTATGAACAGATCCATTAAAAACTATTTATCCAAAATAAATTTTTATGTAATAGTATATTTTTCAATAATTTAAAAAAAAATTAAAAAAAAAAAAAAATATCAGCATTGATTTAGTCAGAATTCAACTGTGAAATCAGTTTTTATTTGAATAGTAATAAGTAGTGACTTATAGAATAGAGATCATTGTTTATTACAATTACGTATTATGTACTAAAAACCACATATGACCATATCACCCAATTTTAATAAAACTCGACAACCGGTAAGAACTATTCTACTGAATACTACAGCCTTCCAAAATATTATAACTAGCAGCATGATTCAGTTTGTTTACTATCTCTTTTTAAAATAAAAAGATAAATACGCCATAACATATGATTTTACAAAAGCGAGAAGTTTGGCGGTGGCTTGAAGTTGAAGGAACCAGTTTTCATGACCTTTCTACCATTTCAATTCACTATATTACTTTGTGAAAAATTGCTTTTTTTTTGGTAAAAGTGCTGTATTTCTGAGAGAAAAACAGATTCTATATGTTACTTATTTTTATTTTCCTTTTTGTTTATAGGTTCCTAATAACTTGGGGGAACTCTATATAGAATATATTTTTAGAAACAGTCAAGAAATGTATTAAGCGTTGTTTACAAATATGTCTAACGAAATTTTATTAGGTAACTTAATATCTTAATTTTTTTTTTCAACCATCATGATACTAAAGCTTAGTTCACACGAAGCTTATTTCGCTGCTGGATTGAGTGCTGGGAGCTGTAATGGTCACTGTCCTTACTACATTGAAGGAAAATAATGTCACTGCAGGCTCTGATCAAGTCGGGTCTTGTCATGTGAGCACGAGTTTACCACGACAGCCGATAGTTGATTAATTACTATTTATGACCGATATTACTATTTAAAACAATGCAGGAGACAACATTTAAGAGTACAACCTGATTGGGACATCCAACAACGAAATAAAAGTCATGTGAGCTAATCTTACGTTACTGATAAAGATAGATTAAGCTAAATTTTGTTAATTTGACCAGTATATCACTTTTTTTGTTATGATCAATATTCAAATGCTGACATTATATGTATATTAGTGAATTTAAAAAGAGTCATATTTTTTCCATTTTTTGATGTTTAATCCCGGCAAGTACAGGACATTCCTCATAAAATACGATTCGAAAACAATACGATGAAACAAATACCGTAGAGTACGGTTCTATTCAGTAGAAATCCCCGTAGAAATTTGCTTTTAGTGGGAACGCTCTTTTTCTGTAAAATGAATTAATCTGTGGTCGTAATGAAAGGTATATAAGGTCCTGCAAGGAAATATAGTAAATCAGATCCAAAGGCACATAAAGTTTTTTTTTTATAATAAATCTTAAAGGCCTTTCTTGGATTGGTTGATTGCAAACTTTTATTCCATTAATTTAATGATCTTGCTACATTACTAAATTGTACCGTGGTTCAATTTCAGTGATAAGTGTGTATCTTGTACATGAGTAGAAAAATAAAACTGTTATTCTTTGCCAGAGGTTCAAGAAATTCGACAGAGGAATGAGATGGGCATGCTATTATTTATTTTTTTCCACAAATTTTCAAATTTTTGTATCTAATTTTTAACTTGTTTTTAAAACTCCATTTAGGCTTATATTTTGTATAATTGTCGATGAATTATAGTATAGTATACACTGCGTTACGATCCTGAATCGAAAATAGAGAAGATCCAAAAAAATAAATTGTAAATTGCTGTAATATATTACCTGTTACTTGAAAACTAAACCCGACGTACAAAACATAACTTCGTATTTTCTAAATATATTGGGCACAGAAAATTGAATTCTCAAAATGTATTGTGGGCCATTTGAAATCGACATTTTATATCGTTTTAAAGGACTATATCGTTTAGCTAATATATTGGCAGTTTCATTTATTTTAGACGAGGGTCTATTGAAAATTATAAGCTGTTTTTTTTCACACAAAAGTTTGGGCAATGGAATGGAGCTCTTGAGTGTATTGACATTTTTTAATTTTAGATTTTTTACATATATAAAAAATCTAAAGTTGGCATTGCCGGTTACAAGCCTGTGCCAAAAAATTCTATCACATACGAATAAGGTCAAAATCAAAAACAAATTCTTAGAACCTGTTGTCAAACGAAAACTTCTATCACGGGAGAACTCAAATAAGTGCACATGACTCTACGAACTTCCAAGAATATGTAAACAAAATACCCCTTTAAAACCCATCGTTATTGGTTACTATTTTCTGACCCAAAAAAAAAAAGAAAAAATACTTTGCCAGCCTCGTGCAACCATGTCTTAAAAGGCTATATCTTATCTAAAAAGCTCGGAAGAGGTTATAACTATTCTATAATTTGTAAAATTTGAAAAATATATCATAGGAAGTTTGAACATAAAATCCCTATATTCAAAAATAGCGATAGGTGAAGCACTGTAGTAGATCGACCAAACACATGACTTTCTATCTTCCATCATGAACCTCATAGAATATTGCTTAAAGAATGCGTATTTCTTGTTCGATAATCAGATATATAGGCAAATGGATGGGGCTGTCATGAGCTTATCACTAGGTCTAGTTATTGAAAATCCTTTTATGATCTATTTCTACATCAAAGCTCTTTAAAAATTCTTAAATCTAAACTCACTACATAGACAACTTATTTGTGACCATTCCTGAGTGAACTGTTACCCGCGGTAATAGTTCACTCCGGAACTAGAAAAATTTTCAATTCTCGTTCTTCGATCTTCGATCTACAACATACAGTATATCAAAAACATGTATCTCTCACCTAAAATATGGAAAAGACGAAGAACTATAATACATAATAAAAACTTTCAAACAAAATTTGCACACTACTCCGCAATCCTAACATATACGGCCTACAAACTACACAACATAGTGGCTTCGTCAGTAAGAATCCTTGAGAAAATCTACCAGGAAATTCAAGGAATGTTCGAGATCGCTTATAGCACTTGAAGTAAAACATAAATGCCAAACCAATAGATGAGTATCGGCAGTGCTTAAATAATATAAATTTAGTATAAAAAATAAATAGGCAATATCTACTATTTTTCAACAAAACTAGTTAAAAAATTAATTGTAACAAATGTCAGCAAGTCCCCTTATATAGATCATTACATTACAAAGCTCCTCTGAATTGTTAGATCCCTCATCGAACACCTTCTAGATGGCGGACAGACAAATTCCTCCCATATATGGATGGTATAAGGAGAATCAAATATC
Source organism: Diaprepes abbreviatus (assembly GCA_034092305.1). Lineage (NCBI taxonomy): Eukaryota > Metazoa > Arthropoda > Insecta > Coleoptera > Curculionidae > Diaprepes > Diaprepes abbreviatus. The sequence continues at coordinate 2,156,977 of JASJET010000288.1, read as the reverse complement.
TGGAACTGGCCACAACTAACAAAGTAGCGTGTGTACTCGGATTAAACAGCACCTGCATCCAAAGGATTGGTCGACAGCAAAATACGCCAATTCATAGGCCAAGCATGGCATTAGAATTGCTAAAGCTCTCTATATTAAACCATGGAAATGTCAAATTTTAAAACATAAGGGCCCCAAATGAGTAGTACTCAAAAATTTTATACCAAAATAACTCATGTACTGATCTTAAGAACAGAGGCGTAATTATTTTGGTAACCAGGAATATAAAACATTAATTAAGTAAATATCAGGCAATTTTCAAAAGTGCTATTTACCCAATTTTGAAAATAAATAACATGCAGCATCCAGTTGATACAATATTATACACCAGCAGCCATTGCGGACGACGAACTTATAGAACAACTATACGAAGATATCGCACAAACTAAAAATCAGGAAAACACCATAGTTTGTTATATATGTAATTCTCCTTTCAGGCAGAGAATATGAAAAATATATGTACAAACAGTTTATTTCCTGCAAATATCGCTCTGGTCCTCTCTCCATACGCGTTGCGATCACCTCATGATCTCGTCAGTGGAGCTGTATTGGACCGAGAGCAACATTAGCAGGAAATAACTGATATATGAACCATAAATTTCAAGGTATGTCGGCAGGATATTACACCTACCGTCTACCAACTTCGATGTCAGACTGAAAAATATCGCCAGTCGAACGACCTCTATGAATCAACGGAGTAACGTGAATTTTTTTTTTTTGATTGTTAAAAATTTCCTGTTAATGTTGGTCTCGGTCCGATACAGCTCCACTGACGAGATCATGAGATGATCGAAACGCGTATGGAGAGAGGACCAGAGCGATATTTGCAGGAAATAAACTGTTTGTACATATATTTTTCATATTCTCTACATAAGGAGAATTACATATATAACAAACTATTTAAATACGGCAGAAAGATTTCTTTATTTCTTACTGAAATTTTGATTGTTTAGGAAAACACCACTTGTAACATAATAACCGTATACCAACTGGAAATAAGAAATTCACAATACTCTGAATACATAAGGAATTTTGGATTGGGAGACATAAACCAAAGAGGACATAGGATGGTAAAATTTCTTAGAAGATGGACATGGAGCCACCCACATGGAAGATCAAAGAATGAAATAGACTATATAGATTGTGCTAAGAAAAATATTTGTTAAGACGTCTCTGTGTTGATCAAATTTAATATTGAAAGCTATTCTAGATGAGTCAACATAAAACTTGAAAGAATAAATACGATGAACAGGAAAACTTTACAACGTCTGACGCTCTATTAGTCGATCAAAGAAGATATCAAATGGAACTCGAAAGAAAACTACAGCTTTTACCAGAATTACAAAATAAAGATATAGACCAAATGACAGATGTAATAACAAAAAGTATATAAACATCAACAAAGAAAATCTTTAGCAATATAAGAGATCGGAGAAAAATAAAGCTAAAGCTGCAAAACATAAAATTAATAGATGGGTATAAAGTAATTAATAATCTAGTAAAGGAAGACACCAACTGACTAAAGAGAAAATAAGACCAAACAAATTCTTCAAACTTTCGAAGACAAAAGAAATATGAAAGTTGCGAAATCTAGGCTCTCACAAGGTAAACAAAATATTTTCAAAATCAAAAACCAACATTAAAACATAGTAACTGACAAAACAGAAATTGCGACGCATATTAAAGGATTTTATGAAAAACGCTACAAATCAATCATGTCCAATCCCAATTGTTCACCCAAGACTATCTTAACCAGGGATGGAGGATCTACTCAAAATAACAAAATTATAAAATCTAAAAATTAAAAAATTACTGCAATAAATATGAAATATTTGAAGTCGACTACTTGTGTTGTCTCCCTTTTTTATAAATACATACAGGGTGATTCAAAAATCGATCACGAAACTTAAGGGGGTGATTCTACTTGACAAAATAAGGGTAGAGCTTCATATAATTTTTTTTCAAAATGTCATTCGTTTTCGAGTTACAAGCCGTCCAAGTTCAAGTTTTTATTTTTTGTTTTTTGAATTACTCGCTTACAGGAAAACCGATTTGACTAATATTTGAAAGATAGGCTAAGTCTTCTGCGCTTCATCATTTTAGTAACAATTCACATTGATTGTTTGCCGCTAGAGGGCACTTTACCTACATTGAAAATTGTTTTTTTGTCATAATTTTTTAGTGTTGACAGCTATAGTAGTTTTTGGCATAATTTCTGAAAGACTGATGCCAGGCCTTTAAAAAAGGTGCTCTTTATTTACATCGCTAAACCCAACGGTTTAGACGTAAATCACCCTTAAAAATTAGGTGGTAAATTTACTTTTCTCATTTCATTACCACCAGCTACCAGGTAAATAGCTATCAAAGTATACTAGAGCTGTCAGTTTAACATCAAATAAATTCGCTTTTTAAACTATTTAATTTATAATCTTAAAATAACTAATAATGGCTAATCACCAATATTCAAATATCGAATATTGTGATATCCATTTTTGTTATGGAAAAGCAAATGGTAATGCAGAGTTGGCAAGAAGATATTATATGGAGAGTTATCCGGAAAGAAATATCCCTCATGCTCAAACATTTTCCAGTGTGCACAGGAGGCTTGCGGAATGTGGTTCCTTTAAAAGTTATAATGGAAATAGGGGAAGACCTAGAACTGCTAGAAACGTGCAACAAGAAGAAAGAGTGCTTGAAATTATTGAAGATAATCCAGGTATCAGTACTAGAAAAATTGGGAATGAAGTGCGGCTCTGTCAGGCTAGTTCATGGAGGATACTAAGAGAAGAACAACTCTACCCGTTTCATTCAAAAAAGGTGCAGGCTCTTTATGACGATGATCGGCCGAGACGGTTGGAAATGTGCAATCAGATCCTAGCTAAGTATGAACACGATAATCGATTAATTGGCGTCATATTATTCACTGACGAAGCTGGTTTCACTCGTGATGGCATAACAAATCTACACAACATCCACACATATGCTTACGAGAACCCAAACAATGTGGTAGAAACGAAACATCAGCGTAGATTTTCACTAAATGTGTGGGCAGGGATAATAGGAGATTACCTTATTGGTCCTCATTTCTTTGATAGCCCATTAACTGGTGACGTATACTTAGATTTTATCCAAAATCGTCTCCCATTGTATCTGGAAGATGTGCCATTGGAAGTAAGGGCCAACATGTGGATCCTCCAAGACGGAGCTCCGCCCCACTTTAGTATACGTGTCCGACAGTATTTGAATGCAACGTATCCTGAGCGATGGATAGGACGAAGTGGACCATTGGCATGGGCAGCGAGGTCACCAGACCTTAATCCTATGGATTTTTTCTTTTGGGGTCATTTGAAACAATTGGTGTACGATATTCCAGTAATCAACGTCGAGGATCTTCGCTTCAGGATAATCGAAAAGTGCCAAATTATTAAAGAAACACCAGAAATTTTTCATCGAGTTAGGCGACATTTTTTGAAGAGTGTTAGGAAATGTATGGAAGAAAATGGGGGACATTTTGAGAATCTTTTTTAGTTTGTTTAGTACTGTTTCATTAATTTTTATCAATTAAATGTATATCGCAATAATCCATAATATGAATATTTACTGATTAGCCATTATTAGTTATTTTAAGATTATAAATTAAATAGTTTAAAAAGCGAATTTATTTGATGTTAAACTGACAGCTCTAGTATACTTTGATAGCTATTTACCTGGTAGCTGGTGGTAATGAAATGAGAAAAGTAAATTTACCACTTAATTTTTAAGGGTGATTTACGTCTAAACCGTTGGGTTTAGCGATGTAAATAAAGAGCACCTTTTTTAAAGGCCTGGCATCAGTCTCTCAGAAATTATGACAAAAACTACTGTAGCTGTCAACACTAAAAAATTATGACAAAAAAACCATTTTCAATGTAGGTAAAGTGCCCTCTAGCGGCAAACAATCAATGTGAATTGTTACTAAAATGATGAAGCGCAGAAGACTTAGCCTATCTTTCAAATATTAGTCAAATCGGTTTTCCTGTAAGCGAGTAATTCAAAAAACAAAAAATAAAAACTTGAACTTGGACGGCTTGTAACTCGAAAACGAATGACATTTTGAAAAAAAATTATATGAAGCTCTACCCTTATTTTGTCAAGTAGAATCACCCCCTTAAGTTTCGTTATCGATTTTTGAATCACCCTGTATATCTTCTACACAATATCGAAAGGATATGTTTATTATAGCTACCTTGTAATAATTAATACTTTAATTTTTAAATGTTAATTATTTAAAACATAAATTCTAGGAAATGTTAAAAGTCAGTTACAAGCAGAAATTTTAGTATTATATATTCTCAGTAAAACTTTTCCTATTTGTCATCTTAGAATAAAGTTTGGGAAAGTTATCAAACATTAATTTTGCAGATCTGCTTCCAGTAAGAAATAGTGCGAACTTGCTATATTTCATTTAAGTTGCAATTAAATGTAATAAAATTAGAACACTGAAGGTTGAGATTTCCGCACTTCGTGGTTTTTTAATGATTTATTTCATTTATTACATTTCCCATTTGTAACCTACTTTTAGATTAAATTTTCATTTAATTATGTACGTTTCAAAGAAAAATAACTCAAATACATACAGCAATCAAAAAATGCACATGAAAAAGAAACCTAGTCGGGTTGGAACCCCTTAAATGTATAAAACCACAAGAAAAAAGGAAGACTCAATGTCAAAGCATCTGCCGCTTAATAAAGAACAACTAAGTATACCGTCACATGTCGAGGCCTTATGAGTCTTATAATATTATTTATGTTATTATATTATGTCTGCTTATACAGCAAATTAAGGGCAGAAATGAAGCCACACCGAAACCAATTTGCCCAAATTAAACGTCTTATATAACCTTTCTCCATGGTTTTGACGTTAATGAGAATATTAAGGGGTTCTAGAATAAATATGTTAATTATGTTAGAAACGTCGAAGGCAATAGATTTATTTAGTATGATGTGTATTAGACAATCATATTAATATTGCTAATTAATACATGACAGCTTATATTGTAGATTTTAATCCCTATCACGTTATTATTATTTCATGATTTTTAGTTATGCGATGTCCATATTGATAATTGTAAAGTCAAAGTTTTGTTGTATAAAGAACAAATATCTCATTGACAAAAAAATATCGTAATTTTGTTCTTATTTTAAAATTTAATACTATATAATAAGTTCTCACAGCCTTTAATAAATCATAATTAAGAATAATCAGTTCCCAACAGCGCAAGCTGTGAATATTATTATCAACAATGCATTAGAAACGAAAATAATCGTAAAAAAATAACAATTAATAAAGAAGATTAAATTTCGCAACCTATTTAAAACAAAGTACAGAGAATCATCACATAAAAATTCCTTCACAGCACAGTAAGCCTTCTAAGTTAATAGTCTCTTCATCTCTCTAGGAAATTTCCAGAAATATTCAATTTCATAAAGCCATTACTGCAGGAGTTTTTTTTTACTATGATATTATATTGAATTGTTTAGTAAAATGGTAGATGACGAAGTGATATATATATATATATATATATATATATATATATATATATATATATATATATATATATATATATATATAAAGATAAATACATACTCAGGAGGAACTAACTAAAAAAACTTTATATAAGACAGGCGTTCTTTGTTCCAGTTTTGAATCCAAATCACTTCTTCAAATTGCAAGAAAGTACCTCTGTGTAATACTATTTTACCAGGTCTAGACGTAGAGAGGGACGGGGAGCAAAAGCACAGGAGTCAGAGCGGAAATTTATGCTATTCTGCAGTGTGGTCATCTCTGTGAGACGGACATAAACAGGAATAGAATAGTAAGCATATGCTCAGATAGTAGGGCTGTGATAAAAAAAAGCGAACCGTCTGGCGAAGATTGGGTCCGCGATTGAACCCTATGAACCCCAAACAACTCCTGTTCCAATTACCGTTGGTGAAAGGGAATTAAAATTGTTGATGATAATCAAATTTATTAAATCATCACCTTCTCCTCTAAGGAACGAAGAGCTGCGAATTGTGGTGGGAATATTGACAGGACATAGAGACCTGAGGGGCCATCTTCATGATGTCTGAGTGAGTGACGAAACTGTTGACTATGTTCGCAGAAAGTACCCAGCACTCAACGCACTGAGACAGAGAGATACAATTTTGTCACCGGAAGCCATTGAGTAAGTTCAGTGAACGAGGTTGCTTGGATGCGCAAAGTTGATCGACCTTGAATGACTTGCAGCCATGCTGAGATGTAAAGGTCCCAACGAGGCCTTAGCATCTATGATCAAGTATCACCACCTTTTGTTCATTCCAGAGAAAAAAATTATAAGTACTAAACAGTTCTCCCAACTATGAATTCAAAATTCAGATAATTAATCAACTATGAAGTATATTTTTCACCAACTTATCAGTTTTATTCTACACGAGGCAATATGCAACATAAACACTTGAAGCGTTTGCGTTGCACTTGTCACTCTTGTGGGAACCTTAAGTATATTTTCATATCCAAATGAACCAAGGGAATCTTAGAACCAGATTTAACATCCTAATAAGGCTATTCAGGCTACAATCTCAACACATTACGTCATCGGAGACTCTTCAATGAGAAATACATTTGCCGTTATGTCAGACGTTACATAAATTCCAGCACAAAAGAGGAGGAAGTCAACCGTTTCTCGTATCGGAGTACAAGGAAATATAACCAGAGACATGTTAAGTAATTTTTTTTCCGGTATTTTATCTTTGACTAAAGTAAGTTTTATAAATACTAAAGAGGTTAAATTATTAGTACTAGGCCACAACCTAAGTTGTAACAATCTTTATAACAGAAAAGAGGAAAGTGAACGTAAACAAGGGGAAACGGATGGAAGAATTTTCTTTTCATATATTGATATTGTACATATAACAAATTCTCTTTCATATCTTCAAGCTTCGGACAGATACTAAGTCATTATTTCTAAACTTTAGTATCGTTTCATGGTTATTTTTTTAATTTGCCATTAAATTACGATACATTGATTCCAGTATATAATTTTTTTAAGCTCTTGCAAGACTTAGCACAGAAGTTGAAACTTTTCGTATAGAAAAAGCACCACATCACAAATGCAACTTGGAATCAATACCTGAAAATAAATAGTTCAATCTACATTGGGCTCAAACTCTGCTTATGGATCGGTTGTTTATAATATACGAGATCTTATTCTAGTAGACAGAATATCTAGGTGAGCAATACTAATCGATTTCGTAATTCCTGATAATAACAAATATGTAATAAAAGGATCATAAAATACGGAAACTTGGAAGTACAAATACACAGCACAATCACCAAGAACTCGATAACACTATCACTCTAAAGAGTACAAAGTCATTTGAGTAAGTCATAATAATAATAAAATTTCACAATATGCTATAATTTATGTAAAAAAAATAGACCAAACCAATTATTTTAAACATTTTTGCATAAAACATAAAACTCATAGAGTAACCAAAAATAAAGAACGAAACATATATAACGGTTTAATTAATGCAAATGTAAGTAAAATATTAGAACATTTTTATTAAAAAATATGTTTGGAAAAGCATGGAATATTTAACATTTAGAAAAAAATAGGGGAATAGGAGGTAAAGAATACTAGAAAAGTAAAGTGTAGATTTGAATTATTTCATAACATATATCAATCCAGTTCTATCGAAACCCCAAATAACAGTTGTCGAAATTGAATAAAAAATAGCAAGATTTCATATGTAGCTAAGTCTATTGCATCCTTATTACTAACTCCAACAATTTCATTTATAAATACTTGTAAGTTTTTACATCTTAGGCTAAATAACATTAAGTAAATGATGTAGTTTTTGGGAAAGTAAGTAGTTGGCATTTTTTAATTTACCTCCAGTTTTAGATTTTTAAAAATTTTTCGGACTGAAACTCTCGTAAAAGTACTTTTTAAAGATTACTTGCTTTTCATATTTCGGAATCGAATGGATCTATTTCTTCTTCAACTAGTCTAGTGAATAGTGTTGTACTCAAGGAAGTTGGAAGGGGTAAAAGGAAGGCGAATACCCTAAACTAAATTTGGTTCCGCATGTAACTCTGTACTCCCTTCAATGTGGCTATGTTGCATTTGCGCAGTAGGTCAAGGGACAGGACTGGACTTAAGAAACCTCTTATTATGTTATTATATTGAAAAATTACAATTTAAAGTTCAGGTCATAAAACAACTAATGAAAGAAACACTGCCTTAAAAGAGATTTAAACATAATTCGAAATAAACTCTTATCTTATCTACAATGTTAAAAAGAATCTGGCCATAGGGATTAACTATATATTATTATTAAGTAAAGTGTTTTCCATATACCTTTTAAACTTTAAAATAATTAATTTTTGATGAAAAAAAAATGAAATGAAAAAAATTATAAAAACTACACACTAGCGCAAACAAAACTTTAAAATCGTCGATCTATTAAAAGATCTTCAGTATAATCTTTCATATTGATGTAATACAACAAACGTAGATACTTACCGAAAATAATGAATATCCGGAATCGAACCACGCGATTTACAAAACAATACCATACATTGATGCATCGTTATAAATAAAGTCTATACAAATGTCTTGACAACATACAAAAATATAAATTCCGAAATTTAACTAATAATACTGCACCGCACAACAAAGAAAATAAGCGTCGAGGACGATGACAAACAATACGCTAGGACTCAGATCGTGTCGCAAACCCTGCTCTGGTTTCCGATTCTCACATTGCCAACTTCATGCAACAAATTTACTATGAAATTTCTTTTTGCGCTTGTTCCACATAGCCAGTCGATGTCAATTTATGACATTTATTTTCTGCATGGTAGAACACTTTTTTAGGCATTTAGCCTATTTTTGTAATTTTCCATATCCCTTCCAACTTCCTTGGTCATACTGTAAAAAGGAAAAAATCTATTTTCTGTTTCAATTTTATCACTTTTATAGTGAATTTAGGTCTAATTTTGTTAATTTCATCAGTTGTTTTATACAGTCAAGAAACTTATTCATTTTTATCTTTTTAGTGTCATTAATACAATATTGGATATTTATCTCGTCTTCCTTTTTATTTTTACGAATTAGTACTAAATTAAAAGATTTGGATTTTGAAATTGCAATAATTTTAACGCATATTGAAGATTTTAAGATTAAAATTTGAACGAAAAATTTTGAATTAAAATTCGAAGATAGAATGGAGATAGGAGATTGACGATTCAATTTTTACTTTTATGTTCTAAATCTTGAATATTGCAGTTTTCTATGCTTTTAGTTTCAAGTTTCTTCATCTGGAGCCCCACCCAGTTAGCGGATGGCTGCTCCCATCAATCACCCATTATAGTTTTGCATACAGAAGCCGATGATATCGCTTAAATATTGATAATCAAGTAACGATCTCTCAATAATATGTTTTAATATATTGGCAAAAATTTAGTTTCACTAAAAGACAGTAATTAACAATATACGTGAGAGCTCAACAATAAAATCGCTATACGTTTTATGAGTGAGCAAAAAATTAAAATCATATAAAGGGTGTTTTTTATAGAGGTATAAAACTTTAAGTTGGCAACACTTTTTTAACTGGCGGCCATTTTGCCAGCTGTCAACTGATTTATGTTTAGTTTGGTTTGGCATTTCAACATGAATAGACTGACGCCTAAACAACGCTTCCAAATTGTGCAAATTTATTTTGAAAATCATGGTTCTGTTCGAAATACGTATCGCGCACTACGTCCATTTTACGGTCAACATAATCGTCCATCAGAGTAATTAATTCGATTAACTATGGAACGTTTTCGCACCACGTTTACTCTAAATGATAATACGCATCCACAAAGACGTCGTACAGTGCGTACAGAAGAAGTCATTGCTGCTGTAGAGCGTAGCGTAGAGGAAGATCCGAATCAGTCTATCCGCCATCGTGCACAGGAATTAGATATGTGTCCATTCACTTTATGGAAGATTTTGCGGAAAGATCTTGGTTTGCGTGCTTACAAAATCCAACTCGTGCAAGAATTGAAGCCACACGATCACCTAGCAAGGCGTAGATTCGGTGAATGGGCCCAAAACAAGATTGCCGTTGATCCCGATTTTCATAAGCGAATTTTGTTTAGCGATGAAGCTCACTTTTGTTTGAGTGGATACGTCAATAAACAAAACTGCCGTATTTGGAGTGATGATAATCCTCAAGTGTATGTTGAGACACCGTTACATCCAGAAAAACTGACTGTTTGGTGTGCTTTATGAGCTGGTGGAATCATTGGTCCGTACTTCTTTAAAAACGATGCTGGTCAGAACGTTACAGTCAGTGGTGACCGCTATAGAGCCATAATTACTGAATTTTTCGTTCATCAATTGAACAACCATGATGTGCAGGAGCTGTGGTTTCAACAAGATGGCGCAACATGTCACACAGCTCGTGCCACAATTGATTTATTGAAGGAAACGTTTGGTAACCGCATAGTTTCACGTTTCGGACTCGTGAAATGGCCTCCAAGATCGTGCGACTTAACGCCGCTAGACTATTTTCTGTGGGGATATGTGAAGTCGCTAGTCTACGCCGATAAGTCCGAAACGATTGATCACTTGGAGGACAACATTCGCCGCGTTATTGCCGATATACGGCCACAAATGTTGGAAAAAGTCATCGAAAATTGGACCTCCAGACTAGACTACGTCCGAGCCAGCCGTGGCGGTCATATGCTAGAAGTCATATTTAAATTATAATGCCAGAAGGTTATTTTTCTAATAAAGTAAATTTCATGTCAATTTAAAAAATTCATCTTTGTTTTATTCCATTTAAAAGTTCTCTATCTCTATAAAAAACACCCTTTATATTGCACTCCAGTAGTTTTGGTCATGCGTACTATAAAATTTTCAAACTTTGAAAATCAATTTAGTTAGGCATAAATAGTGCGTTCACTAGACAGGTTATTATGGAACTGTTATTAAAATTTTAAGGGTAAAAAGTTCGTTTACATTTTGGTTTTTTACCGTTTAGCATAAAAGAAAAACCTCTGTTTTAAGAACATAATCTTTACCCTGTCATTTAGTGTCCAATTACAGTGTGTTTATTTAAGTCGTTCGCATGTAGATAACTTTCTGTTAATTATTATACGAGAAAAAACTTTGTAAAAATTTTGAATTGCGTAGTGAAGATGTAGTGGAGTACAAATCTGTTACATATAGTTAAATAGACGAAATCGTAATACCCAAAAATAACGTCATATCAGTATTGTTTGTTTACAAGCGACGCGTCGTTTTTGTTTTGAATGACCCTTAACAGTCCCCTAATAAAAATCAGTGAGTATTGTTGATCGGTTAGAAAAGGCATTACATGCAGTGAAAACTTAAGTTTGCTCTGATTTCCCCTACTTATATTTATATACCCGTAATTGCTCTAAACTATTTTTAAAATATTAACATCATTTTCACAAACAACAACATAGTACTCACTTAATGAAAATATTGTTATTATCTCTACGTAGGATCTTTGTGCTAGATTTTAAATATAATTTATTTTAGTAAATTCAAAAATATAGAAAAGCAAGGGTTTACAACTAAATGTTTTTAATTGCAAGTTGAAGTTCTAATAATAAATATGAGAAATATTACTTAGTTTTGTGCAACGTCATATTAAAATCTTACATAGCGCTGTTTTGGATCATTATTTTTTTGAAAAATGAAACTCATTCACATTTTCCACTCTGCGTTAGATCTCCATAGACAAATCGATCTATGATGTTGTTAATAAAGTATCATATCTGGAATTAGACCTTGTATTTCCCACTTTACAGATTTTATTCCATTAAAATTAAAAATTGTTAACATGTTTATCGCTAAACTCAGCTTTTTCTACTGGACTACCGTTCAAGTTAAATGTTAACATGAAAATGCCAGCCATGCGACTCAATTTCTTTCTGTGATAAGGGGCTCTTAATGCCTGGGCATTTGAGAGTAGAAACTGGCGGCAACTTGTGCAGCTGGGAGTGGGCGTTGTAAAAAGATGCCCATCGCTCCTTATACAAACAGAAGTATTTGAAACCAAATCACTACTATCTTGAAATATTATTACTAATTACAGAGTACGGGAAGAAAGAGTAAACTCTTCCCAGAAATGGATTCTGGTGGTTTATAAATGGATCTCCGCAGGATAAAAGAAGTGGAGCTGGAAAATAGGGTAAAAGCATTGGAATCAGATAGTTCTACTCTCTAGGACAGCATACAACACTCCTTTAGGTGAAAATTTATGCTATTTAGCAACGTAGTAATTTGTGTAACAGAAATAGAACAATTATATGCTCAGAGCATAGGGCTGCAATATTGGCTATGTGGTCCAATGTCGCTTTACAATCAGACTCATTTGGATTCCGAGTCACTCGAGTATTCATGGAAACCATGAAGCAAATCGCTTGACAGAGATAGGATAAGGGACTGAGCTATGCCGCCTTTATCCATTATACCTGTGCCAATTACTGGAGAAAACTGAAACAGTTGCTGATGGGAAGCTCCTGGAATGAGATATGCCAAGGAATATATGATTAAATGTGTTATATAACTTACTAGGGGGTTTCTTTTCTTAAAGAGGAAAGAGCTGTGGATTGTGGTGGGATTGCTGACAAAAAAATATCACCTGAGAGGCCATCCTCATAGCATTAGCGTCGTAGTTGATCCGATATGCAGATGGTGCGTAGAGGAGCCTGCATTTCAGAGATACAGTTACATCACCTGAAGCAGTTGGACTCTAATGACTTGCTGTTATGATGGGGCGTTATGGGCCCAACGAGACCTAGGCCTCGAAGATCGAGTATCATCACTCTTATTTATTCATTCATTCGTTGAATCAAGGGGCTCTTTAGCCGGGCGTCTACTAAATGGCTTTATACCTTTTAATTTTCTCTGAGCTGTCTATAGTCTAACGATAATTTCTGTAATTTCAGCAATTATTTAATGTTCATTTTGAGAAATTCTTTTCAGCGCCTGTTAGTTCATATTTTTATCTGTTTTTCTGATTTCTGTACACTCTCTAAATGTTCCCTTTTTCATATTATATTATAACATGAAATTTTGTCCTTGTTTATCTTTCAAAATTGCATTTACTACACCGTATTTTGATTCTTTCGACGTTGGCATAAACAATTCAGCGCAGTTATATATATCGCACATAAAATAACCCACAACTGTAATCTTTGATTTTAATAAAAACTTTTTTAGGAAAATATTAAAACGTTGCTTTACTTTTGACGCGTTGCTATCCTGTTTTTCAAATTTTAATTTATATATCGGTGCATGTCACGTGATTGTTGGAAATAGTTGTTGTCGCCGATAACACCAGCTTACTTTGATATATTTTGACACAATGTATTACGATGAGATACGATAAATTTTTTGATCTTCAAGTCCCGTGCTTCTACTGAACAATCCCGAGCACACATTTCTATTGTGTGTCGACTATGTTCTACACAGATAAGTAAGACCACCTTTATTCGCCTTCCAACGCATATTGCATATTACTAGGCAGAATTCTGCACAGTGGTTTGATATTACCATTTGTGAGATGAAGAGTGTAAAAGTAATTTTTTTTTGTGTTCAAACCGAGATACGAACTCGAGTCGTCCAGGTACAACACTGATACGCTAACCACTACCCCACGCTCAGCACAAGGTGCATTTATAATATCAGGAAATGTTGATCTATGTTTGTGTGATAGTGTATAAATATAAGAATATGGTTATGTGCAAAGCGCAAAATTAAAAACAGCCTAACTAAAATACAGTTAGTCCTTAATTCGTACTAAATAAATAAAACCCATCTAAACATATATGTAAAGTTTCATGTATTTGTCTTCAGAAATTAGTCAGATCCGCTGTAAAGCCGAGCCTATAGGATTGAATGAGTTTAATGACAAAGTTTGAAGAGAGACGGGTTATCTCTACCAAGAAAACAATTTTCTCTTTAAGGCATAAATAACATTCCTTAATAACCAAAATCTCTAATCATTTACCATTTTTAGAATATAAATTTTAACATCAAATCTTGTTATATATTATTTAGTCCGTGGTAATAGTTTCTTAGCTTTAAAAAATAAACTGTCCTCATTTTTGTTCATAGAATAATCCAAATGGAATTATTTGCAAAATATGAAATATAATTCAAAAGTAAAATTATTTATGATAATATATAAAACAAATTTCTATAAAGTAGTTTGTGTATACTTAGTTTCACAGTACTCAACAGAAAATTAATTTAATTCTGAATACATTCCAAATTATAAAATTTATTCCCAGACACAACAATAATTACTCAGGATTAGCAAAACTATACTTATCTGTTAATAAATAAACACGTATTACAATTATTCTGTTCATTATCTAAAATGTTATTTGTAAGACATCATTATGGGGTATGATAAACTACTGTTTTATTTTTGGTTTCCTGTTCAAACTACTGAGCTAGCAAAATTAGTCTTATCTATTAATAAATAAACACGTATTAAAATTATTGTGTCCATTATCTAAAATGTTATTTGTAATACATCATTATGGGATATTATAAACTGCTGTTTTATTTTTGGTTTCCTGTTCAAACTACTGAGCTATGGTGAGCCGAAAGGGACACTGTTGAAGACGTTATAATTAACAATTTATCATACTATTTCAAGATAGTTTGTTATATATGTAATTCTCCTTTCAGGTAGAGAATATGAAAGATATATATACAAACAGTTTATTTCCTGCAAATATCGCTCTGGTCCTCTCTCCATACGCGTTTCGATCACCTCATGACCTCGTCAGTGGAGCTATATCGGACCGAGAGCAACATTTGCAGGAAATAACTGATATATGAACCATAAATTTCAAGATATGTCGGCAGGATATTGCACCTGCCATCTACCAACTTCGATGTCAGACTGAAAAATATCGCCAGTGGAACGACATCTATGAATCATCGGAGTAACGTGAAATTTTTTAAAAAATCAAAATTTCAGTAAGAAATAAAGAAATCTTTCTGCCGTATTTAAATAGTTTGTTATATATGTAATTCTCCTTTCAGGCAGAGGATATGAAAAATATATATACAAACGAGATCATGAGGTGATCGAAACGCGTATGGAGAGAGGACCAGGGCGATTTTTGCAGGAAATAAACTGTTTGTGTATATATTTTTCATATTCTCTGCCTGAAAGCAGAATTACATATATAACAAACTATTTAAATACGGCAGAAAGATTTCTTTATTTCTTTCTAAAATTTTGATTTTTTTAACTATTTCAGGATGTTAAATTTTCATAAATAGAGTCAGTTCTAGGTGAAACAGTTTTGTAAGTTTATAATTTTTTTTTATTAATCAGGTAACTCTGACATATTTCAGTCTTAAAGAACCTCACAAGGAAATAAAGCTTCATAGATGTGTTCACACCTTAACAAGGTACAGGAATTTCCTAAAATCTTACTTACAATATTTCATAGTCACTAATTTCATTACTTTCTCTAATATTATTATCAAACTTAGTTGTTGTGTTTGTAATGTTGTCTATTGAATTTTTAATAGATTGATTTTCTAAATGACACACACTGACAAAATTTTCCCGACTTCCAATTTGACCCGTCAGAACTAGTTTTCGAAATATCCTAACTTAAAAGTGAAAAAACGTTAGTCTTTGTTACATTAAAGGATATGTTTCAGTGCAGCATGAAACTTTTCGATATGACACGATCGAGCATCTGAAAGTACCACTTTATTGCTTGTCAAAATTTATGGTTTTGCCGAACATTTGCATTGAAAATCGAAATTCTTTAACGAAATAAGGGCGGCAATATCCTATTAAAAATGATTATTCGCAATTTTTATCATAGCTTAATACTTGGGTTTGTGCAGTATCCATAAAGTACTAACAACCTGTCAAATTTCCCCACTTAATTACAATGTACTCGGTTATATCTCCTCACACAATTATTGAGTGGAAGTCAGAGGTTAAATATCTGGGACTGATCCTAGATAACAAACTCCTCTGGAATAAGCAGGAAAAAGAAGTAGTCAACAAGGCTACAAAAGCCTTGATGGTCTGTAGAAACTTTGCGGGAAAAAAAAATCCTGCAGTGGATGTATATTGTAATAGTGAAACCAATCATCACATATGGGGCAGTGATCTGGAGTAAAAGAACCAGTCTGACTAATATGAAAACTAACTTCTCGAAAATTCAAAGATTGGCCTGTAGATGTATAACCGGGGCAATGAAAACCTGCCCAACAACCGCCATGAAAGTAAGCCTAAACCTCACACCTCTACATATATTTCTAGAGAACATGACGAAAATGACGATTTATAGGATGATGAGAGATGAGATCATAAAACGAAGGCTCAATCTCTCATCCAGAAATCAACAAATCTGGAACATACCTCAAGATGAAATGACATAGAAATTCAACTTTGTGAAAAACTTCAGCACGAAGTTGAGTGGCAAGAGCGAATGGGACAGAAAGACCATTGAAAAACTCAGCGAGAAATCCACTATATGGTATACAGATACCTCCAAAACAACGGAGGAGTGTATGGATTCGGCACCAGACACTACGAAAGCTTGGGTAAGTTACCAAGCATTTTCTAGGTACAAATATATGCCATTAGGATATGTATTCAATATAGTAAGAAGAGAGCTCTCAAGTTATCACTTCCAAGATGGTCTGGGAATACCTTGAGGAACTGAATAATTTGATTAAGAATAATAAAGTCGCCCTTATGTGGGTACCGGGACATACCGAGATAGAAGGGAATAAAATAGTAGACAAGCTCGTGAGGAAAGGGGCTGATATACCTTTCCTGGGGCCAATAGCAGCGTAATGCTGGAAGAACTAAAGATAGAGGAACAAAGCAGGAGATCCAATTATTAGACGGGGCTGCAAGGATTGAGAAAAGCGAAGATAATTCTGGGGAATTACGACCAGAAGAGATTTAAAGAATGCATAACCTCGAGTAAAAACCCTCAGAGTTCTGACAGGGGTCCTGACGGGGCATTGCGATCTGAAGGGACACCTTAAGAAACTCGGAATGGTAGAAAAAGGAGAGTGCAGATTCTGTGAAGAGGAGAACGAATCCTCTATTCATATCCTTGCAGAGTGCAGCATTCTAGAAAACCCTAGGATGCAGTTTTTGGGAGCATACACACGAATCGAAGAAGGGGGGCTACTCACCTTGAAGCCGTCCAACATCCTAAGATTCCTGAAGGAAATAGGACTGGAGGATCTGCTATAGCCGATAAGGTATCTCTTACGACTGGGCAGCAGTAGGAGGCACAATAGATCTACCAGGTCGCAGTGTACAGACCTTCAACTCTACGCACATACATATGGAAAATCAATCTCGTCTCCTATAAAGTCAAGTTTAGAACCTTATATTTGAAAATGAGATCCGTCTGAGAACATCACTCATTACCATTCCCGTCCAGTCCAATGTGCACGTTCGCGATTAATGTTACATTCTTTGTTTCATTGTTAGCTCTGGTATTCATGCTAACCATCTAGATCTTAATATCATCTCTCTTAAGAGGTTTTGAACTATTTCTATTGAAATATCCCTACTAAGTATCTGTTGCATTAAATTGATGTTCAACCCAGCAGTAAAACCATAATTTGGAATAGCATTTATTAAAATACGGCCCTGTCGAGCAGTTCTAATACATACAGGGTCCATATGTCCTTCTTGTTACATTACTGGTCTCTAGAAACTTGTTTCATGTTCTTGAAATAACGAATTTTCACAAAAAAGCTCTAGTCTGTATTGCACATTTTACTGTTAAATTTGTATTATTATTTCTTAGACTGGCTAAATTAAGATGTGATATTTTATACAAAGTACTATTTTATACAAACGAAACATTAATTATCAATGTGAAGCTAATTTATAAGTTTACTAACAGGGCAATTATATTTTTTATTCAGTGAGTTTACATGTCCAATAGAACAATTTATTTACCCTAAAATAATTAATTTGTTTTTCTTGAAAGTATTTTAGTTCTAGTTTTATTTCACAGACCACAAAACACCTTAAACTGTTTTAGAATTACCTGTTTAGAGTAAACAACAATCCAATATATATTAAAGTTTGCGAAACAGAGGCCTTTTCTTTTAAATATAACTATTTTATTTACGATTTAAATAATAATATTTGGTTACTTACCTTTTTTACTGAAAACACATGAAACTAATATAGCCTAACTTCAAAATTAAAAGAAAAACATACACACAAATCCGAATACTCAATAAAATATATATATATATATATATATATATATATATATATATATATAGAGAGAGAGAGAGAGAGGTTAGTCGTTGCTGACTAGGATAAACTAATTAATATTGGGATAAACAGCAAGTAAAATAGTAGTCTTTAAGATTAACCACAATAGTTACAAAAAAAAAAGGAAATTAGTGAGATAATTTTCCCCAATAATTTTAAATAACTTATATCTGTATTTGAGGTTGTTCACTAAGATGTTTAAAGGTTGTATGATAATGTACATTCACAAAAGAGATTAAAAACTCGGGTCACGGGCCAAATTACAACAACTTAATACTTAAAATTGACTTTAAAATTTGAAATAAAAAAACATAAAATAGGAGGAACCATATTGTTAGTTCCTTCTCGAGACACATGTATTGTAAAATGAATTTGAATTTTGAGGTTAGGAAAATTGTCAGCTGTCAGTGGCGTTGCTAACTTTAAGTAATTATTTTTAAGTTTTGCTAGCATAAAATTGTAATTAAAAGTAATTATGCAGTAAATCGTCAGCCATACTGAAATTATTATTTAGTTATTATCTAAGGAAAACCGTAAATGTTGATAAAGATTTATCCAAATACGAATATATTTTACTCAAATGTTTAATATCAGTTTTTTTGATTTAAGCTATTAATTATCGTTGGATATATCCTTATCAACATTTAAAAATATTACCAACAATAATGATTACAGTTTTCTTTAGATAACAATTAAATTATAATTTCAGTATTGCCTATCATTTACTGCATAATCATCTTTAATTACAATTTCAAAACCTAAAAATAATTATTAAAAGTTAACAGGACTGCTGATACCTGACAATTTTCCTATCCTAATAAATTCAGCATGGCTGACCATTTACTAATTGCAGTTTCATCCTAACAAAACTTAAAAATAATTACTTAAAGTTGGCAGTCCTACTGACAGTTGACAATTTTCCTAACCTTATAATTCAAATTTATTTTACAATACATGTGACTCGGGAAGGAACTAACAATATGGTTCCTCTTATTTTATGTCATTTTGTTTCAAATTTTAAAGTCAATTTTAAGTATTAAGTTGTTGTAATTTGGTCTGTGACCCTAATTTTTAATCTCTTTTGTAAATGTACATTGTCATACAACCTTTCAACGTCTTAGTGAACAACCTTAAATAAATATGTAAGTTATTTAAAATTATTGGGGAAATCACTAATTTCCCTTTTTTTTGTAAAAATTGTAGTCTCCCTGAAGATGAAAATGATAATAAAGATTTGCTTGGATTAACTTTAAAGAGTACTCTTTTACTTCCTGTACACCCCAATATCAAGTAGTTTATATACATATATATATATATATATATATATATATATATATATATATATATATATATATAAATAGAGAGAGAGAGAGAGAGAGAGAGAGAGAGAGAGAGAGAAAGAGAGAGGTTGGCACACCGTATATATATACTTAAGACTAGTCGTTCTTGAGATACATGACTATTACTGTACATGCAAACTAAAACTTAAGGAGGGTATTAGTAATAAATAAATTATAAACTGTTTTAAGTTGCAAACAATTTGGCAATTGTAGATTTACTATTTTACGCAGAATTTTTTTGTTTTTCTTCACATTGCAATCAGGGGCGAATCCAGCCTCTCTCTTTGGGGGGGGGGGTGATATCACAAAAGTACAGTATGGCAAGCGAAAGCAAGTTTTCGACGGGGGGGGGGGGAGACATCAGCAACATTCCCATTTCTAGTGTAAAAGGCAGGGTCGGGTTTATCTTCACAAGAAAAAACAAGTTCTCGACAGGGGGGGAGGATGCGGGCAGCATACACATTCCTAATATAAGAGGCAGAATCGTGTCTATTTTCCTGAACTCAAAGCTCTTGGGCAGAGTGGCTATCGCAAGAAAAACAACTAGTCAACGGGAGAGGAGTGCTAACAGCATACACATTCCTAATATAAAAGGCAGAATCGGTTCTATTTTCCGGAACTCAAACTTCTTGGGAAGGGGAGGGGCGATCGCAAGCATACACATTGCTATACTCTATTCAAGAACTAGGGAGAGTAATAAAACTGCTACAGAAACCTCCAATTTATCTGCTCCAATGCCGCAGGTAACTGAGAACTGACGTGAATCTAATTATATTTAATTATATTTAAACATTATAAGGTTTTATAAATTTACTGCAACAGTAGACTTTCTGATAGTTCAATTTAATTTTTGTCAGTGAACAAAGTACACCTTACAGTGTGTCCTTAGTGATTTATCTTGCTTGTGCTTGTTTTTATATATTATATGAGATTAGTGAGATACCCAAAAGATAGGGCCAAAAAAATTTTCACATTATATGGACGAATTTATTTTTTTATATATATTTAACTTCTTGTATTTTTGACAATGGGTATTTTATAAGTATTTAAATTATAACTTGGTATTCTTTGAGAGAAAAAGGCTACGTTTTATTTTGAATGTGCCTAAAACGGTTTATACGCCAAAATTAAAAATAATAAAAATACAGTTGTGATTTGTGTTAAATATGTCAAAATTATCTATATTTTTTAATGTATGTGAATTATTAAAAAATGATGAGAAATAAAAAAATATTATAAAAACTTTTTATTTTAAGTTTATTACCGAAATAATATTCTATGCCATAAATACTTAGTGATAAAATAAACCTCTTTACGACGCTTATGACAAGGATTAAAATCCTTTTTAACACTTCACACATCCAAATATCTATTGTTATCCAACCCAAATGGTCCATTATTATAGACCGGTATTTTTGATTATAAAATTTCTAAACCATTTCTATGAAAAATATATATGTCTAACAGATTTTGCCAAAGACACCGGTCTAAGGAACACAGGTATTTTGCGAAGAAAAAAAAGGGTAAAAAGTGATTTATTACTCTATCTAGTTCTTGAATAAACTATAGTATAAGAGGGAAAATCTTGAACTCAAAGCTCTTGGGGGGGGGGGGGGCGATCGCCCCCCAGCGCCCCCCCCCCTTGGATCCACGCCTGATTGCAATAAACCTATCTTAGAAATATTTGTATGGAACTACCACCAAAAATATCTTAGAATATCCTGACTACAAAAATCAATCTCTAACGGTCATATAACATCAGTGTTAGTCCTAGAAGATGCTAGAATATTCGAGAGAAGTCTTTAAGGTACAAGGTGAGAAAAAAGAAAATAGGACATTTCAGTAAATTATCTTGTTACATAGCTTTAATAATAATTTTACAGGTCTCAAGGAAAAATATTTTGACAAGATTTATATTTTATTATTTCTTTGATATTTTCTTATTTATGGTCCTAACATTTTTATTTTGTCAATAAAACTTTTGTACCCTTTCAAAGCCTATGCTAAAACTATCAGGTCACATACGTTTTTATATATATTTATCATGTCATAAAAATGTTCAGTTAACTTTAAGAAAAATAATTAATAACAATTTTTCCTCCAAAATGTTATGATTAATAGACTTTCTTACCCAAGACCGTACTTCATTTTTGTTTTGGGAAACTTGGAGCTGACCACTAATAATTTTGATAAATTTCTATTTGATTGATTCATATAAATGTAAGTGGATAGAGCGCCGCCGTCCAACTAAGTTACCGTAGCGATGATGTATTAGGACAGTTTGGATCTGGATATTTTCTCTACTACTGTAATAACGTCTGGAGTCCTGATCAAGATTGATCTATAGTTTACACATCCCGTTTTATAAAATACCGTAAATTTAGTTTAGTTTAAAAATGTAAATATATATAGTAAAAAGAGTCATTACATAGTTATCAAGCAATTCATAGCAATTAATTATAATATATACAGTGTGACCAGGAAAGTCCGCGTCATCTGAGATTTTTTTTATTAATAGCTTTATTCGAAATTTGACTTTGGCAACAATGCCTGCTTCGATCGAAATGAAAATTAACCAAAAAAAATAATAGTCACGTGATTAGCATTATCTGTCAAATTTTAATTTTTTTCCAAAAAAAAATCGAAAGTGGGGTTATATCTCAAGATATCGAAAAAAGTTATTAGAAGAAGATTTTCTAAATGCAATTTTTAGCCCTTTTACATAATTTCAGTTGTAAACGATAATTTAAATTTTTTGCCAATTTTTTGTAAATTCCACCACTGTTACAAAATAAGGCCCAACGTAACCTACATAAAAGTTCTTAGTTTTGACATTACTTCATTCCAGATATATTTTGTTTAAAGTAGCGCCATATTAAATGGGTGTTTTTCTACAAAATCCAAATACAGCTATTAAAATTTGATCACATGTAATGCAAAGTTTATTTGTTTTTGACCCTGTATAAGGTAACTTGATAAAATAACTATTTATGAAAACGTAGCTTGTGTCCAAAAGTACACAGTGTCATCGGTGAAGTCTGCATTAGGTGGAAAATAAATTTTAAATGCGTTTCATTTCTATATTATGATTTTTTTATTAGAAAATTTGTGTGTTTTCAATTAAATTATTTTCTTAATATTAATGTGTATTACTTTTAGATACAAACTACTTTTTCAAAATAATTATTTTATAAAGTTAACTTATTCAGGGTCAAAAACAAATAAACTTTGCATCACATGTGACCAAATTTTAATAGCTGTATTTGGATTTTGTAGAAAAACACACATTTAATATGTAGGTTGCAGTAGTCTTATTTAGCAACAGTGGTGCAATTTTCAAAAAATAGGCAAAAAATCTAAATCTTATACATCTGAAATTTTGCATATGGACTAAAAATTGCATTCAAAAAAACTTTTCCTAATAATATTTTTCGATATTTTGAGATCTAACTCTACTTTTGATTTTTTTTTTGGAAAGGAATAAAATTTGACAAATAATGCTAATCACGTGACAACTAGTTTTTTGTTACTTTTCATCTCGATCGAAGCAGAAATTGGTACCAAAGAAAAATTTCGAATATAGTTATTAATAAAAAAATCCCATAGGATGCGGACTTTTTCACTCTCAAGGATATCATCCCTTATTTTTATTAGAGTAAACCATATATTTGCGCACGTAATTTAATTCTAAAAATTACGAAATTTAATGGAATTCTTTGAAAATATTTTTTTTCATGAATTCCATAAGTAACTTAAGTTGACATGCTTCGGGATTTCCAAAAATAATTTAGTAAAGAGGGTACCGCCAAATACATATATTTTTAATATTTCTATTTCGAAGATATCGCTAGAAAAAAAAATAATTTAGAATATGGTATTTTCAACCACAAGCATGTCATCCCATATTTTCAATTAGAGCATATATATATATATATATATATATATATATATATATATATATATATATATATATATATATATATATATATATATATATAGTTTTTCTTTATTGTTATCGACCGTACCTTAATAATTTTGGAAGGAGTTTATCGGGTTGCGGACTGTAGGATAAGAATAATTAACTCATTTTTCTTTTAATACTCAATATTTCGACATTTATTTTATGCCTTCTTCAGGAGTAAAAACTAAAAATCAAACACACAACAGGTAGTTCACAAACAGTTAAACAAAACTAATATGTAATTAAAATACTTACAAATTAGAGTTTCCTTCTAAGAAATCCACCCTAAACACACTCAACATCGTACGAAGTGTAAAACATCAATAAAACATTTAGGTTTGTATATTTATACAGTGATACATATTATTATTAACGAGACGAAAAAGGGTTCTTTCTGATAACAAAAAATTTTTCTTTTAAGGTAGTATATACAGTTTAGATTAAATTTAAAATATTACAGTAGATGTTGCTAAGTTGGTTAGTATCAGATTTATAGTTTATGGTGTTTTTCGTTTTTTTAATATAATACATTTCCAGGAATAGACGACTTTTATAATTGTTTTGATGTTCTAAAATTTTTATGTTGTTACAATCAATTATAAAAGTCGTCTATTCCTGGAAATGTATCATATTAAAAAAACAAAAAACACCATAAACTATAAATCTGATACTAACCAACTTAGCAACATCTACTGTAATATTTTAAATTTAATCTAAACTGTATATACTACCTTAAAAGAAAATTTTTTTGTTATCAGAAAGAACCCTTTTTCGTCTCGTTAATAATAATGATGTATCACTGTATAAATATACAAACCTGAATGTTTATTGATGTTTTACACTTCGTTCGATGTTGAGTGTGTTTAGGGTTGATTTCTAAGAAGGAAACTCTAATTTGTAAGTATTTTAATTACATATTAGTTTTATTTAACTGTTTGTGAACTACCTGTTGTGTATTTGATTTTTAGTTTTTACTCCTGAAGAAGGCATAAAATAAATGTCGAAATATTGAGTATTAAAAGAAAAATGAGTTAATTATTCTTATCCTACAGACCGCAACCCGATAAACTCCTTCCAAAATTATATATATATATATATATATATATATATATATATATATATATATATATATATATATATATATATATATTTCACGAATACCATAATTAACTTAAGGGGTTTTTTAGGTTACAATTTTTCAAAAAAAAATTTTTATTCATTTTTTTTTTAATAGAAAGAAAAGAGATATACTTTAGGTATATAAAAATATTTTTTTTTGGATTTTTTTATGAGTTTTTTTACCCATAACAATTTAAAAAAAAAAACACCAAAAAAATGACGGCGGACGTAATTCCAGGTAATTGAATTGTCTGAAAAGAAAAAAAATACCAAATTAATCCTTGTTCAAGTGCCCATGGTCCGTACTGGAATAATTTTTTTCATCCAAAAATAACAAAATGGCGGCCATTTGAAAAAAAAGTCCATTTTTGAGAGTAAAAAATCGGGTAAAAATCGGAAAATTTGTTACCGATCAAAGTGATTCCGGTACCGACCATGGACACTTAAACAAGGATTAATTTGGTATTTTTTTTTCTTTTCAGACGATTCAGTCACTTGGAATCAGGCCCGCCGTCATTTTTTGTTTTTTTTTTTAGAAAATTGTTATGGGTAAAAAAAACCATAAAAAAATCCAATCCAAATATTTTTGTATAGTTAAAGTACGAATAAATATATGTGCAAAATTATAAAATGATATCTCTTTTCTTTCTATAAAAAAAAATAATAATTTTTTTTTTTTTTTGAAAAATTGTAACCTAAAAGAACCCTTAAATTGAGGTGTTTCTACACGCCTATTAATAAACTAGTAAAAGGGGTTGAGCTACCCCTAATACTTTTTTTTTATCTCAAGTTATAATTGAAATATCTCTACAAAACAAAAAATTTGAAATTATATCGAATTATGATATTTCCCCCCCACGGATATCATCCTTTACTTCTAATAACGGTACACCATCTATTCGCGCGGGTAATTTAATTCTAAAAATCACGAAATTTAATGAAATTGTTTGAAAATATTTTTTTCACACATACCATAATTAACTCAAACTGACTTGTTTCGGGGTTTTTAAAAATGAAGTAGTAAAAGAAGGTGAGTCACTCTCAAATATGAGATATCTTTACAAAATAAAATGGAAATTACTTGTTAGTTGACGTGAGGTTATACCGAGTGCAATGCATTGTGAAGTAGAAGGCTGTAGTAGTGTTACAATAATTCGATGTTCATAGTGTAAAAAATCGTTATGTTTAAAACATTTTTTTGAAGATTTCCATTATTGTACAACATACAATTCATCGTTTGTTTGAAGGTTGTAGACAATGTTGAAGATTGACTAAAATGTGGTTGTCGGACTTGCATTGTCTGATGATTCAGTTTATACTTGATTACGATTAGAGATACAACCTAATCGAAACGTCGTAAAAATAAATAAAAATAAAGACAATGCAAGTCCGACAACCACAGTTTAGTCAATACAATCCATAATATTACAATAAATTCCTGTAAAATATTGTATAATATGAATAAATATTCTACTTATGTATTTAAACACTGATTTGTAAATTAATATAATTCACTATATATAGTAATTTATAATTATTTTATTAATCAAAACAAAAAATTTCGATAGGCTCTGTAACGTTGATATCAATTAAAATTTGGCAATTTTACGAACAATAATACATGTATAAAATGGCATTCAGAGAATGATATCCTTGCGGATAAAAATACTATAGTTTAACTTGATTGCAAATAACAAGCAATTTCCACTTTGTTTTATAAAGTTATCTCAACTATAACTTAAAATTAAAAAAAAAAGTATTTCGGGGTGCCTCATGCTCTTTGACTAGTTTATTTTTAGAAACGCCTAAACATATCAACTTAAACTACTTATGGTATTCGTGAAAAAAATATATTCAGACTATTCCAATAAATTTCGTAATTTTTAGAATTAAATTATATGCACAAATATATAGTTTACCCTAATAAAAAAATAAGGGATGATATTCTTGAGGATGAAAATATTATAGTTTAACATTATTTTGAGTAACAAGAAATTTTCATTTTGTTTTGTGGATATATCCTAATTAGAATTTGAAATATTCAAAAAAAAATTTTGGGGGTAGCTCACCCTCTTTTACTTGTTTATTGTTAGAAATCCTGAAACGCGTCAATTTTGAGTTACTTATGGTATTCGTGGAAAAATATTTTCAAGCAATTCCATTAAATTTCGTAATTTATAGAATTAAATTACTGGCGCAAACATATGGTTTATCCTTATAAAAAATAAGGGATTATATCCCTGGGGGTAAAAATACCATAGTTCAACATCATTTCAATTAACAAGTAATTTCCATTTTGTTTTGTAAAGATATCTCAGTTAGAATCTGAAATATTATAAAAACGCCGTTTTAAGGGGTGAACTTTAGGGGAAGTTTTCACCCCGTTGAATTTTCATTAAAATTAGAGCCGGGTATATTCCTTGTTAGTAATGCCAATAACTATTTCTGATCGAATAAATGTGGTAGCACACCCTTGTCTTAAAAGTTGATCCATTTCTTCATTTCCTAGGATGCCCTTGTGTCCTGGTACCTACGCAAGAGTAATTTTGTTTTAAATTTTCTGAGCAATAAGGTTTTAAAGGCAATGCCAGACCTATTTTGATGTTATGTGATGATTTGCTAGTGCTTTCAACGCTGCCTGACTGTCGAAATAAATGGGAATGATAATGATACTGTATGCCTTCTTCAGATTCTGTCAAAGACAGATATCACTGGTATGTATATCTACCTGTAGTACCATGGTGCGATATCCTAGTGCCTCGTCCCTTTGTAAAATCAACAAGGTTTCCTGGCTGATTAAGTATCCATCTATTTTTCTATTACAAATATTCCCAAACTGACTCTTCTTATCTTGAACACCCTACATAAAGCCATAAATAATCCGCTCGCTAAAACCTCTTTTAAATTTACATAATTTCAATGTTAATAGTCTATTTAGAACATAAACTTTAGATGTAAAAATCAATCTTAGAGAATTCAGTAATACCCTTCATTTCGTTTAGAAGTTCGTCCACAATTAATCAGTATTTAATTGTTTTAATATTATAACGGGAAATTATTTTAACTGGAAAGTTCGGATAAAGACATACAAAGCAAATATACTTGTTCTACATGACATAAATTGTGGCTTTAAGAGCTCCGTTTATTAGCTGGCGGACGGCCAGCTATAACGTTCTAAGTTTCCTATCTTGAGCGCTGCTGGTAAAGGCGAGAAACCAAATTTAATCAACAAATTTTAAAGTTCTTAGTGCTGGAAACTTTCAAGTCGTTTTGCTAATAACGAATAGTCCGCTAAATTATTTGTAAATTTCACTTGGAACTTTTAAGTTTACACATTTTTTATTAAATTTTATTGCGAAATAGTTACAGGCACTTAGAGACGAGAAGGTCTTTTGTCTTGGTAATTGAAGGCAAATAAAGTCTTAAAAGGTATTTTACGTCTTCTTTTCTCTCTCTTTTTTTAAATTTTGCTTAAAAATTCATATTGACTATATAATTAAAGAGGATAAGATAGATATGACTTGGAGTAAAATAAGATCTAACATAAAAGAGAGTGCCTCAGAAGAAGTAAAACTACTGGCTGAAGAAAAAAGAAATTCTATAGGAATAACAAGACCACAGAGGAGTATATATATATATATATATATATATATATATATATATATATATATATATATATATATAAATATATATATATATATATATATATATATATATATATATATATATAAAGAAGTAAGAAATAGAATAAATGTCTCCATCCATCAACTAAAGCGGAGCTACTGAGAAAAAATCTCCAAAGAAATAGAAAAGATATCTACGATGGACAGAAAAAGATTTGGATCATGTTTCGAAATGCAAAACCAAGAAGTGCAGATCAGATGAAACATGAAAATACTACTTTAGAAACCTTCTAAACAACCAAGAATCACGCGGCGAAGATAAAGATATCAACACAAAAGCCCCAGAGGAAGAATTGGATAGCCCTGAAATAACTAAAGACGAAGTAAAACTAAAAATACTTAAATCTAAAGACTCTTCGGTACTCTGTAGGTTACTGATATTATTATGAAGGTCTTCCGGACATCATTATTCAACACTACTTGTTGGTATGTTCAGGTATCTGTATTTGAAATGAGGTCTGGTCTGTTATGTACAACTATATAATCCATACGCACAGTTTGAACTCATTGTTTTCCAGTATGAGTTCCGGGCGGTATTCATATTATGTATATATTTTTATTATCCCATAAACTTAGTTATCCCAGATATACTAAGATATCATAAAGATGGAGCTAAGGATGGAGCTCTGTGGGGGTCCTTTATCCTTTACGTATTATCAGGCTCTAGGTGATGATATGGTCCACTGCTTTTCCCATAAACTTCCAGACAGTTGGGGTGATTCAAAGTATCACTGCCTCTTGCTTAGCCATATACAGGTATTCGCTAAAATCCAATTTTTTGATATTAAACAGAACACTCTTCGGCACTATACCGGTTGTTGATAGAATCATGAAGGTCGTATATACGCTATTTATTCCCCCTGTCTGCGACTCTGCTATCCTATGAAAATATGAATTGTTGTTGATCCAGTTGCTTACCAAAGGTCAGACCTCATTCAAGTGGCATTCCATCGGACTTTCAAAATCCATTCAGGGAAACTTTCACTTATCCCATATACGTTCAGATATTATACTGATGGAGCTGTGTGAAGACACTTTCTATGATGTTCAGCTCTAGGTGAGTGGTTCCAAGTAACACTGTCTTGTGTATAGCCTTATACAGATATTAGTTAAAGGCTTGATATTAAGCCGAAGATTTTTCAGCATTGCCCAAGTTGTTGATAGAATTATGGTGATTTGATCTTGGATAACTATCAAAAAATCTTTGGTTTCAGAGAACATTTTCCCTGACGTCAATCAGTAATCTGTGGACATTTTTCTCATTGACTCCTTTTGGGTGTCCTATAGCTAGGTTTGAGGTTTCTCTCGTCCGCCTCACATATTGCCTAGTGGAGTACAGAATACTCTGCCAGCCTAAGAAAATATGCCCGGAGATTTGTTAGTTATTGATCCAATTGGTTACCAATATCCACTAATTGTCTATTGGTGGTGTCTTGGTAGAAGTTTTCGCTTATAAGCACTACAAGAATGATATTTGTATGATAATGACTTACAAGCCAAACGGCTTCGCACTCCCTCCAGGGATTATTCACTCATACCAGGTATGCAAAGACACCAAAAGTATGAAGCTCTGTGGGGACCCTTTCCTTGTTATCGGGTCCTAGGTTGCGTGGTCTTCTGCACTTCCTACAAACTTTCGGACGGTTCGCGCGGTTGCAAGGAGAACCGCTTTCTGAATCGGTTTATACAGATGTTCACTAAGGCCCAGTCCCTTGATGTTCTGCAGGAGGTTCTTTGGTATCACTCCAGTTGTTGACAGTATTATAGGAATCGTGTGGACGCTGTTCATTGCCCACTGTCTGCGGATTTGCACCTCCAGATCTCTGTATTTGGCGATCTTCTCGTTGTACTTTGACCTGAGGTTGTTGTTGTTAGGTACAGCGATGTGGATTAGTGTAGTTCGCCTGAAAATTTTATCTGTTAGTATAATGTCTGGCCTGTTATGAACAACTGCTTGATCTGTTAGGACCGTTCGATCCCAGTATAACTTGAACTCGTTGTTTTCAAGAATAGGCTCTGAATTATATTTGTAGTAAGGCACCTTTCCTACCTGCAATAGTTTTAACTTATCTGCTAACTCTTGGTGTAGTATCTTAGCGGCTGAATCATGTCTTTCCTTATACTCGGTTGCGGCAAACGCTTGGCATCCTCCAGTTACGTGCTGGATCGTCTCTGATGTTCGACAGCCATATCTACATTGGTCATTTTCTATTGAGGGATCTTTGATAATGAATTTCCGATAGTTCTTCGTCGGAATAACCTGTATGTTTGTATGATATTATTATTATTGGTAATTCAGCAAAATAAAGTTCGTCGCTTTGATGACTTCACAATCGTTGGAGTCATATTTTTTCCTGGCAACAAATATTTTGAGATCTGGAAATAGGTTAGAGTCTGAAGGGGCCAAATCAAGTTGCAAGCTGCATGCCAAATTTCAATCCAATCATTTTGGTTATCGCTAGAAAACAGCTTAAATTTGGCATTAACCTTTCTAATTTCTTCTAAACAACATACCCACAAAATTACGATAGGGTCCAAATAAACAGAAACCACCGTCCCTACATTTTCGCCATTTTTCATGATAGTCTGAAGTTGGATTAAGTGGCACCAACGGTGCTGATCATTTTCCCATCCCCAATATATACTAGCACTCTCAACTATCTCTGCCAGTTTCTGTCGATGATCTTTGGTAGTGTTTTTGTCAATTTTGGTTATGCAGAACATTCAGCACCTTGAAAATTCGTGCGACTACGCTTCAAGGCAGTAATATACATTTTTTTAAAAAATAAGTAAAGGAGAAAGAGCACAATAAGTCTACTCAGGTAGCCGAGCATTTGAGTTAGGATGGACCCATGGGACGAAAAAAACAGGAGCCTACACCATTACAGCTTCTAACTCTGCCTTAATCTTTGTGAGGGGTAAACCTTTTATAAAATAATATTTTATTTCTCGGCAAATTATTGCATATTCAGAAAACAACCAAAGTGAAAAATTTATATTATAATGGATTAAAGATAACACCAAACAGATCTCCCAAACCCTCAGATAATGCTAAAGAAAGGTGACGTTATAAGGTGACAGTCAAAATGACATTTAGGTCCTTACACTCCTAAAAATGGTGTAATGTTAACTAAAATTTAAATTCACATTTAGTTTTTACAGCAAACTATTTTTTATAATCTCGATAATTCTGAATATCGCCAGAGTCATGTTTGAGACCGATTTTAAACTATTTTCCAAAACAAAATTTATTGCCATAAAAAAAACTAATTTGAATACTAAGTAACCACATCTGAAAATTGAGCATAAAAAAATTAATATGATATTTGTATTTTTTTGGGTTGTATTGTTTTATTAAGTAGATAACAGAACACATGAACATTCCCAAATTAACTGTATTTACTATCATCATGTATTAACACAAACGAAAACCAAGCAACCTTTTTCCTTTCCACACTTAAGATACGTGATCTTCTTGCGACTTCTTAAGCGTTACAGAGATCTGTGTCACACATGCTGCAACTAATATTCAGAGTAGGATAAAGCATATCTACAAACTCACAAGTCGTCACTCTTCCTCCAATTACATCCGTCATTTTTGGAAGACATGATCTTAACGTCTGTGTCACATCCCCTGAAATAATTTCATTTCAATTGCAAAATATATTTTTAGTTTTTTACCTATTTAAACTGCATTATTATAAGAGTTTTTCATAACTTATAATCTATAGAACAACCAAAGACACTAGAAATCATGTTACTCATTAAAGAAATGTGTTTTAAGTGAAAATTTGTTTTGAAAAATTAGCCATATTTCGAAAACAGTTTAATATAAGGTATTCAGAATTAATGATAGTATATTTTTATAGATACGAAATAAGAATTTGTGAATTGTTTTAAATTTCCCACTGAAGAGTGCTAGTTACCTATATGGGGTTTAATAAATTAAGGTATTATTTTCTAACCTGTTAAATTAGACATTTCTTAATTAAATTTTCTGAAAGAAATGTTATTTCTTAGTTAAAAAGTTATATTTTCTCTATCTTTATGTCTCCATCCGTTCTCAAGATATTTGTAAATAAACAATTATTCTTTTTGAATTGATGTTTGAAAAACTTACGATATTGACTGAATATTATAAAATTAATGCAAATAATTAAATGTGACTTTTGCCTTCCAACAAAATAATATAACAGTATATTAATAAAACTGTTGTTATTTGATGATATTAAAAATATCGCGGTATAATTAAAATGCTAACAGTGAATTCAGGGATATGCGCTATGTTTTGGCTCAAGAAAATTTTAATAATCACGCTGCTACCAGAAGATATTTAGAACTATATATATATATATATATATATATATATATATATATATATATATATATATATATATATATATATATATATATATATATATTCTGATAGATTTCAGCAGGATCGAAAAACATTTTAAAGTATTTGTGCTAATTTAGGTAAAAAGGATTACTTTTATTCCAAGAAAAACTACACCCTTATCATTTTATGGCTTTACAAAATTTCTTGGAAAATGATTTACAAGTCGGACTGATTTTTTTTTAGTTTACGCTAAATAATAAGCAACGAAAACTAGGCATTTCCAAAAATCATATTATTTACTGATGAGTAAAAATTATTATTATACTCCTAAAAGTACACGCCTACTGAAAGCAAGGCATTTTAGCAAAAGATTTTGGTGAACATTTGCTGCTCGTCGACAATTATTTGATAGTCCCATTTAGACTTCCACAAAGACCTAATGGTGATGTATATTTGCAGTTCTTAGAAAATAAATTATATTATATCTTAGACGATGTACCTTTAAACATAAAGCATATTATGTAGTTTACATAAGATGCAATGAATCCACTCTAGCAGTATTTTCTTCATCTGTGAATTTTCTTGGCCTCCCTTTATTCAAATATTTACTCAGTAGATTTCTATTTGTAAGCGTAGGTGTCAATAACGTTGCAGAACTTTTACAAAAAATTTAAGATGCTGCAAATATTATTAAAAATAATCAAGGAACTTTCTTAACTGTAAGGCGTTACTTGGTTGTTTTAAAAATACCACTTTTAAACGAAATAATCTTGTTTGTTTTAACTTCGTTGTTTTCTATTTATTACATTGTGCTATTAAAAAATATGAATTTATTATAATGTTTAAAAAATAAAACTTCATTCAAAAACTAGGATAAAAATTCACTTTATTTTAAACGTAATTAAAAATTCCTAGATTTATTAAACCCACAATATGTCACTAACTCCCTCCAGTGAGAAAATTAAATGGTTCATATATTCTTATATCTTATTCAAACAAAAATAAAGTCTTTTTGGAATACAATACATAAAACTGTTTAAACCTATATCTCTTTGACGAGTTACATGTCGAGGAAACTTTAATGACTTATGACACAAGCTGTATAATTTTTAAAGTCATGAACGAAGTATATATATATATATATATATATATATATATACCAGCTATTGATATTAAATTACTACTGAAAGAAAATTAGGCTATTTAGCTTCATTCTATTGTAATAAGTCATATAATTAAATGTGATAGAATCTGAAAATCTATATTTCTTTAAAAAATGGATATTCGCCCGCTGTGTCCTTAGAAGGATATACAAGGAGTCACCTTCGGGGGCACAATGGATCAAGGTTGATTTTAAGTTATTATATTTTAATAATTATCATCAAAACTATAATTTAGTTTCAACATAGAACATAAGTATTTGAGGTCACCAAAATTTCACAGTAGCTCTTCGAACTTATAACGAACAAAATCTTCTTTATCAAAATATAGTTTTTTTCTACACTTATAAATAATAATTTTAATATCGGATCTTTGTTTGAAGGTTGCAGACAATGTTGAAGATTGACAAAAATGTGGTTGTCGGACTTACATTGTTTTTATTTTTGTTAAGATTTATAGAAGCAGCTTACATTAAAAATAATAATAGAATTTTCAGTATACCCAGTATGGAAATACCTAATCTTTGGCAATCGCTACTTTGTAATATCCAATCGTTGAGGTGTGTACAGTGAAACGCAACTCTACTCTTCAATGGACACAGTCCCTATATATGCTCATAACCTTAATTCAAAACATTTAGTTTATACTTGATAACGATTAGAGATAGAACCGAATCGAAACGTCGCAAAAATTAACATAAATAAAGACAATGCAAATCCAACAACCACATTAGTCTTCATTAACAATGATAGAAATTCTAAGAGAAAGAAAATCTTAATTTTAAAAATAAGTTAATAAAAATTCACATTTGAAACCTTCTTAAACAAAATAAAGCTTTTTTGGCTAACTTAACTAACTAATTTGCTCTCAGCACAGGTATCTTATTGGACAATCTAATGGCTTTTTAAATTTTTATTAACTACTCTGCGAATCATAGTGATCTTTAATAATTTCTTTCAAATAATTAAATAAAATAAACTTAGTCCTAACAAAATTCCAAATACCATCTAACGGATATCAAATAAGATCAAAATGTTAATAAGACTGTTGGCGTTCATTTTACGTTGTTACAAAACTGTTTCTACAAAATAGTGGTTTTCCTTGTTATATGAAAAATTAGCGACAATATAATCCTCTCACTTTGGAACTTGAGACAAGATACTGTGCAGTAATTTTTGATCAGTTAGTATTTACATTTCATTTCATATCTTCGTCTTTGACTTTCTCTTCCTTACACCAAACAAAGTCTACATCATGTATAGAAATATCTTCAGCACCATCTTCTGATTCACTCTGTAGAACTTATCTGTTCTTAGCTTCTGATTATTGTATTTTAATATTTTTCTTCTCTGATGTATTAGTTGCTAATAGGTTGAGTTGAATTGACCGAGGTTTATGAAAATACAGGCTTCCAAAATATCAACAGTCAGATAACATTAATAAATGCAACGAAGACGTGGAAATTGTTTAAGAATAGGGAAGTTTACCTCCTTTAAGTTAATCTAAAAATATTGCATAGTCCCATAAAGATCAGTAAATGGAAGGATAATTGTACTCTACTGATTTTATTTTAGTTTTCTCTTCATATACTGTTCAATTCAACCATTGAAGCTACAAATAATTACAAGAAAAATTCACAAAAAATACTTGCCAATTCAAAATCACCATTTCATGATTAGCTAGTTCACTTAGCTAGTTATACCCATTATTATATATATGAGTTCATTAAATCAGTAACTAAAAATATTTGTAGTGCATTTTGTACTATTTAGTTGAATACTTATTTCCATATTTTTTTAGATAATAGAGGATATGTTTTATTGACTTTTTTAAGTTAAATAACATACTATTTTGGATCAGAGTAAAATTAGGACCTCTTTTGGTTTTACTATTTGTTTGGATTCATAATTTGTAAGAATTTTGGCGTCAAATTTTATAAATACCAGATAAGACCATAGACATAAGAGTAGAATGTAATAAAATGTTAGAATTCACGAAAGAAATACAGAATTTGGACGTTGTCAAGTGTATTCTTGGCTTCGTTTTTTTACGTGGTGTATAGAATAAGTCGAGCTTATATATTAAAGTTGGTTAGCTAAGCCAAGCTTCAATTGAAAATTGTGCAATTGGGGGTAAGAGCTCCGAAAAATATAGATAAAAAGAGAAATATTAAATATGAAATTATAAAATTGATAAAAAATATGTTACTTTGGTAATTGCTCTAATGAATTTAATGGATATCAAAGAACAAATGTCTTTTATTATTAAAGAAAATAAATGTTTTGTTTGAATATTTTTTATCCTAGACACTACAAAAAATATTATTATACAATTAAACAGGCATCAAAAAGCATTGAGTATACAATTTTAACGATGTTATTTATTCCCTTCAGAATTTAATATGTATCAATCCGGTTTCTTAAACATTGCAAAGATCAGTATCACACATCCTACAAGTAATATTCTGGTCAGGAAATGCTGCTTGCGCAAAGGCACAAAAGGGTATAAATTCTTCGTGTAGCTCAAAATATTTCCTGTAACAAGTTCTCATTGTCTCTATTCCTTCATCTAAAAATAAGGCATAGACACTGTTACTGACTAAGTTTTATAATATAAATCCCTAAAATATAAGATCCATTTGAAATATTTTTTAAGACGACCATTTCGAATTGTAAAAATATCAAAACTAGATATTTAATTTCATGAAATAAACTTAAACATCATACATAAACATACCTTGTGTTCGAAAATGGATGGAATTTTTGAATCTAAAATTCGAGCGTGTGAAAAATTGCATTTTTACAACTTCATATGACTATCATGTAGAATTTCACGTGTTAGTAGGTTCTAGCGGTTTTGTTTGGACATTGTTGTTTTTTTTTTGGTGATTTTTAACATGTCGAAATAAACTGAGAAAAGAATTTGCAATAAACTTTGTGTTTTGAACAAAATTAACTTAAATAAGACTCTTTCAGGGGATTGTTAGTTCAGGTTAGTATATAAATTTTTGACTGGCATATACTATATGCCACTGAGGGCAGTGAAACATCAAAGATAATCTGGTCATATAAACTGACTACGATTATTCTGCTCAAGCAAAGGCTGAGGTCACACTATCACTGGGTACAAAATTTTTACGATGAATTGCATTCTGCCATTTTAACAGGTGTCCGTATTTTTTTTAAGACGAAATACTCGCACCGTCTGACTGTTTGAGTAATTTCCCTTAAAACTGGGTAAGTAACGTCTATACAGCACAGGCAAAGGCTGTGGTTACACTATTACGGGGCACAAAATTTTCACGATGAATTGTATTCTGCCATTTTAACAGTTGTTCGTATATATATTTTTTTTGAAGACGAAATACTCCTATCGTCTGATTGTTTGAGTAATTTCCCTTAGAACCAGGTAAGTAACTACAACAGCATCTTAAAAACCACTTAAAATTTTAATGTACGGATAAACACAAATCAATCAAAAATCACTACAAATATAATGCAACGTTATCAAATTCAATTTATCGTTTTGCCAGTCCGGAGAATAATTAGTGTTTTTTTTTACTTCAAAATATAATAATAAAGTATAAAAAACAATGTAAAGAAATAGTATCAGAAAATTCCTGCTACAGAATTTTCTTACAAATGTATGGAATGAATGAATAAGAGATGAATAAAAGTGATGGTCCCCAATCTTGGATGCTTAGGCCTTATTAGGCTCACTACATTCCACAATGACCGCAAGTCATTTAAGATCAATCGCCTCTGCGAATCCAAGCAGTTTCGCTACCTGAGTTATTCAAATAATATTATTATATCCCCGAAATGCTTGTTCATCAGTCTTTTGAGTGCTAGGTATGAAACATGGTCAACAGTTTCATCCTTCGCAGACAGAATTATGCATACCGCGTCATCGGTGACGCCAATCCTATGAAGATGCCCTTGCAGGTGATAATTTCTCGTCAGCAATCAAGACCCACAGTTCTTTCCTCTTCAAGAAAAGAAACTCCCTAGTGAGGCACGTATTATGTTCAATTATATGTTCCATGGCACATCTCTTTCCAGGGGCTTCTCTACATTATTAAATTAATTCGCTTTCCAGTGATAGTTCCAGTGCTCTTATATCAATGGCAATTGGAATAGGCGAGGTGTCATAAATGTTTTTATCCAGTTAAGCACCATCATATCTGTTTTTATATTACTTGAAAGCGTGTGCCAGGGAAATTTTATTACATAAGATAGGCAACTAAAGAAGTTCTACTACTAACTGCTATTAAAAACAAGACATATACGCGAAAAATAGGCGACACAAATGAAATACACATGTCTGATCGAGTCCTTCGTGTCGCACTGGTATGCGCGACTTAATTAAAAAGGCATTAAAATCACTGACGTCTGTGTCTTGTCTTTGTCTAATAGGTGGGCGCTCGGTCTTAGACGTCTTCTGTAAACTGTCGAGAGTTTAATATATACTTACTGGACACCCTCTATAGAAACCGAATACTACCAGTTTGTCGAAAAACGAGCCCATAAAATAGGGCCTCTACTTACCTGCAGTAATACTGAAAGTTAAACAGGCCTTCTCTGTACCTTTATCCTCTATTTCTAAGCTATTAATCAGATTTTTAAATAATGAAGATTTAGAATATGGAAACTTATAACCTAGAGGTAAGGTATTCCTGCAATTTATAATTGAAATCTTGCTGACGTCAACTGGATCATTACACGTAGAAGTATTATCACATTCATAACATTTTGTTGGTTCGGCTTTACTATCTACTAAAAATAAAACTTTGTAATAGTGATTTGTTGATCTGTAAAACCTTAAATCGAAATTTGTCGGTCTGTGAAATCTTAAATCGAAAGTTGTGCGTAAAATTTCTATTTTTTTTTCACAATTTACGTTCACTTTTGTTCATTTGGATTTTTTAAAACTTAAAAATCTGTATCACAGCTTTTATATTATATTCATTTATAAACCATTTGGTTTAATCAAAAATGATTAGTTTTACACTTAGTAGTAAATAGATGAACTAACATTTTTAAAATTTACTATACTTATATGATAGCAATAAAAAAAATAAATAAATAGTTCAATTCACTAACAAATTCAAAAATAACTTTTTCGTATGTTCTTTTCTGAATTAAATTGTGGAGGCGTTATATAAAAAACAACTTACCAACTAAAACTGAAAACACAAGCAGACATAACAAGGAAAAATTCATTTTTATACACTGGTTCGAATCGATTTTGGTAATGATGGATACGATGTCTATATAAATTGTCCTCAATTTTTATGTATTTAATAAATTATTATTATCTAATCAAATCAGGTACT
This sequence comes from Diaprepes abbreviatus, assembly GCA_034092305.1. Taxonomy (NCBI): domain Eukaryota; kingdom Metazoa; phylum Arthropoda; class Insecta; order Coleoptera; family Curculionidae; genus Diaprepes; species Diaprepes abbreviatus. Next base: position 2,117,643 of record JASJET010000288.1, on the reverse strand, counting down.
TTGTTAAAACAAGTTGTTTATAAATAGAATAAAAAGATAATTGTAAAATTAGAAAACATCTTTTTTAGATTTAAGTTATTTTACAAATTAAAAAGTTAATGATATATATTCTTTACCAAAATCTATCATTCTTATTCTTATATAAATACATATATTTATTGAAGGATTTTCTAAGAGTCTGCTACAGCTTGAATGATTTTTTTACTTGATTTCTTACGGTTTTTTAACTGTATCTTATAGTTTTTTAAAATATCATTTTTTTTTGTATATAAACTTGTTAAGTTTGAAACCTGACGTTTTTTTCAAATATTGTGGCAGATTTGATATTTTTAAATTGTGGAAAATACTTATTATTAATATCCTATGAACTTAGCAAATGATCTTTGCGCTCCCTCCAAAGTACCATTCACTCATCTCAGATATACTCAGATATCGTAAAGAAGGCTCTCTTTGGAAGCTCATTCCAAGTTGTCGGGCCCTAGGTTCTCTGTATCCAACAAGCTTTCGGTCAGTTCGAGCAGTCTAAGTAGTAATACCTTTTGCATAGCCTTTGGTAGAAGTATAAGGATCATCTGGACACTGCTCATTCCCCACTGTCTGTATTTGGCGATCTTATTATGTTTGCCTCTTAAATTGTCGTTGTTAGTGATGGCGACTTCCATTAGTGTTGGACCCCTGCATGATTATCTCTTAAAATAAGATCTGGCCTTTTATATGCAACTGTATGATCCATAAGTACAGTTCGAACCCAGTATAACTTGAACTTGTTGTTCTCCAATAAATGTTCCGCGCTGTATTCATAGTATGGCAGTTTTTCTACCAGCATCAGTTTGAAGTTCTCTGCCAACACTTGATGAATTATCTTGGCAGCTGAACCATGTCACCTTTTGTACTCCGATGCGACAAATGCTTAAGATCCTCCTGTGTTGTGCTAAATTGTATCTGACGTTCGATATCCATATCAACATTGATCTTTCTTCATCCAGATGCCTGTCGATTTCAGATAGTTTCTCGCTGAGATGATGTGTTGTGGATTGCTAGTATTTCAATTTCAGGGAATATTTGTTTTGATGTCAGCCAATAGATTGACGCTAATTTGTCGACGTTTTTCTGGTTGTTTTCTATTGGATTGGTCAATGAAGGGGCTGTTGTTGATGATAAGAAGTCAGTTCATGGTTCCTCAACTACAGCAGTGTTGAGACGTCTGCCTCTCATATTGTCCTGTGTAGCACACAAGACTCTGCTAGCCTGTAAAAATATGAGCTTAAGTTCATTAGCTGTTATTATTATTATCCTTATTATTTTTATTATAAGTGATATTGATTAAATAATTGCCTAGTAGTATTGTTAGATTTATTTTAGTTATAATAATTAAATTAATCGATAACTGCCGCCTATATGTACTACATAAAATCCTTCGACTTAGTGCCGATGACTGGTTGGCGGCTGTATTGAGAATATATAGAGTTGATGTACATATTGTGTTCTTCTTAGAACACACACCTAATAGAATTCAAATTTAAAAACCTTCCTGCAACAGCATTGAAGCAGACATAATTCCAATACGAAAAGAATAGTTAAAGGAAATTCTGCCAGATACGGATTTAGCATTGAAAATAATTATGAAGAGGTGGCAAGACTAAAGCATCTCCTATATATGAATGATCTTAAATTGATGACTGCCATCAGGAATCAGCTTGAACAAATGTTCCAAATTATTCGAAAGTTCTCTAGTGATATGAAAATGCTGTTCAATGTTGATAAATGCCTCATATTTAACACAGCAAGAGAAAAGATACAACTGGGGACATTTGAGATGCAGAACGGTCAAATCTTTGCTTTATTGAAGGCAATATGGACCCTTGGGTATAACAGATACAAAGAATTGACCAACGAACTATGAAGACCGACTTAGCCAACGACTTCATGAGATGGGTGGACATGAGCCTAATTTAAATGTATATAGAAACTTAACTTTAAGAATGTACAGCCCAATATGTTAGGATCGTTTGCTATTGTTTTATAATACATTTTTTAATAAACCGAAGTCGACAAAGTAGTTAAGAATTCAATCTCTGAAGATCGACGTTCCTGATTCCTACGTCCCCAGTCATATCCTAAAATTGAGTGTGACAATGTGATAGAGGTGCCATGTTTAAAAGACTGTTATGTGTCTTGCTTTCCGATAATTTCTAATCTTTTTGCAATTCGCAAGAAATTTACTATTTTTATGCCGTTTACTTATGTCATTGAAAAAAGTAAGAATTTTGTATAAATGAGATTTTAAAAAACCCTAGAATGCAATTCCTTGGAGCATACCAAATAGAAGAGAGAGATCTACCCATTCTAATATATATATATATATATATATATATATATATATATATATATATATATATATATATATATATATATATGAAGTAAATTGCGATCAGTAGATACAAACTTCGTTCCAATCATATCCTTTCCGTGTTAGAGGTTGCACAATTTGAATAAATTGCGATAAAACACGATCCATCCCATTCCACCACCATCGAGATGATGGCCCACCGAGAAGAAAGTCAAAACTTACCCTACATGTTTCGTCTCTACTAGACTCATCAGGGTATCGACATGCACCTGTCTGTGCAAAAGACAGATCGGAAGGAAACATGCATCACTGAACGCGGCTTCGCCAACCTCCCGCTGGATGGCGTATATATGTTTATGCAGCTTTCACGAATTATATATACGAAATATATATATATATATATATATATATATATATATATATATATATATATATATATATATACATATATAAAGTGACGCTTTCACGAATTATATATACGAAATATATATATATATATATATATATATATATATATATATATATATATATATATATATATATATATGTTTATGAGGCTTTCACGGATTCCTCCGTATGAGCTGCAATAGCAGTGGATATATCCACATTATGCCGTTGTAGTGCTGAAATCACATTCAACAAACGATCAACTATATGCAACTCCGTGAATAGATGAAGTAAAATGCAAACAGTAATTGCAAACTTCGTTCCATCATATCCTTTCCGTGTTAGAGGTTGCACAATTTGAATGAATTGCTACAGAACACAAATCATCCCATGACACCACCATCGAGATGATGGCCTACCCGTACCACTATACCGAGAAGAAAGTCAAAACTTACCCTCCCCGCCATAGTGATACGGCAGAGGTACATGTTTCGTCTCTACTAGACTCATCAGGGTACCGACATGCACCTGTTTGTGCAAAGGACAGATCGGAAGGAAGCATGCAACACTGAAATGCGGCTTCGCTGACCTCCCGCCGGATGGCGTATATATGTTTATGAGGCTTTCACGGATTCCTCCGTATGAGCTGCAATAGCAGTGGATATATCCACATTATGCCGTTGTAGTGCTGAAATCACATTCAACAAACGTACAACTATATGCAACTCCGTGAATAGATGAAGTAAAATGCAAACAGTAATTGCAAACTTCGTTCCATCATATCCTTTCCGTGTTAGAGGTTGCACAATTTGAATGAATTGCTACAGAACACAAATCAACCCATGACACCACCATCGAGATGATGGCCTACCTGTACCACTATACCGAGAAGAAAGTCAAAACTTACCCTCCCCGCCATAGTGATACGGCAGAGGTACATGTTTCGTCTCTACTAGACTCATCAGGGTACCGACATGCACCTGTTTGTGCAAAGGACAGATCGGAAGGAAGCATGCAACACTGAAATGCGGCTTCGCCGACCTCCCGCCGGATGGCGTATATATGTTTATGAGGCTTTCACGGATTCCTCCGTATGAGCTGCAATAGCAGTGGATATATCCACATTATGCCGTTGTAGTGCTGAAATCACATTCAACAAACGTACAACTATATGCAACTCCGTGAATAGATGAAGTAAAATGCAAACAGTAATTGCAAACTTCGTTCCATCATATCCTTTCCGTGTTAGAGGTTGCACAATTTGAATGAATTGCATAATGTGGATATATCCACTGCTATTGCAGCTCATACGGAGGAATCCGTGAAAGCCTCATAAACATATATACGCCATCCGGCGGGAGGTCGGCGAAGCCGCATTTCAGTGTTGCATGCTTCCTTCCGATCTGTCCTTTGCACAAACAGGTGCATGTCGGTACCCTGATGAGTCTAGTAGAGACGAAACATGTACCTCTGCCGTATCACTATGGCGGGGAGGGTAAGTTTTGACTTTCTTCTCGGTATAGTGGTACAGGTAGGCCATCATCTCGATGGTGGTGTCATGGGATGATTTGTGTTCTGTAGCAATTCATTCAAATTGTGCAACCTCTAACACGGAAAGGATATGATGGAACGAAGTTTGCAATTACTGTTTGCATTTTACTTCATATATATATATATATATATATATATATATATATATATATATATATATATATATATATATATATACATATATAAAGTGACGATTATGGGTGGTATTGTATACCAGAACAAAATATTTGCCCGGTTAATAAAATTTTGGAAAACTTTATTTTTTATATATCTCTAATTTTATTTATTTTTTTAATTTTCAAAATATTGCCAAAATTTGATTAAAAATTAGTATTTATTTGTTGAGCGCCAGGTAAAAAATAATAATAATAAATTATAACTATTCTTTACCAATTTTAAATATTTTCAATTTTCAAATTATCTAATTAGATAAATATGTATGCTACCTGTAATTGACTCCTTCTCAGGTGAGTTCAGTTGTTTATCGGATATCAATCAGATAATCGATACACAGAATGATTAAAACACAAAATATAAATTTTATTTAACAATATAATCAAATGGCACAATATTAGATGAGATTAAATGGTCAATACTTTTATCTTTCAACCAACACTATTTCTAATCAATATTACTTATTATTTACTTTTATCTGCATTGTCTTTTAATACCCTGTATCACAAATTGGAATCGTTTTAGTTTCGTAATCGTCTACTAGATGGCTGTAGTGCAGTTTTAGATAGAACGCGTCGTTTATTTCTTAAAATAATATTTTTTAAAACAAATTATCGTGTTCTGTGTTGTGATTCAAGTAGCTAATATAGTTTCACACCTAATATTTATGATGATAAATATTATTATTATTCTAACAGGTTAGTATAGCAAACTATTATTTATTAATTTAATTATTTTTATTTTAAGAATAGTTAAGTTATTATTGGATGCTGGTTTTCAATGTCTACGAAAAATTAAAAGTTTTCTACTGCCTTATCTAATATAAATACCTTGTTATGTTTTCTTTCACTTGGTCCCAATATATTATAAAACACAATTCCAGAAATTTTATTTATTTTCTTCTTTACAAACTTCCAAATCACCAAAAATCTTTTAGTTGTCTTTTCCTATAAAGTAATGAATTGACAAATATTTTTCAGTCTCGTGTAGCTATGTTCTTCTAAGTTCAATTCAAATTAATTTTTCTTATATTCTTGTGTTTACAACTTTCTCGTATTTGTTGTTGCCTGAGAACAATTATTTTGCAGGACAAACTTATAAACTTCTACTATTTACTTTAGTTAAATTATTAAATTCTTTTTTTAACAACAGAAACACATAACCTCTTTTAAAAACAAAATATTTTACTTTTGTTTTCTTGTGACGTAAGAAAACTTCTGTTTCTTTTTTTAAACAATCGAATATTTGAGGTTATGTAAATTTTCGGGAGCTCGAGAAACGCAGTGCTTTCAGGAAACTGATAAATTCAACTCTTTCGAAATTTCTACCTCGGCTTTTTATATTCATCTAAAACATAAGAAATTTCTGCATTCTAATTGGTCAAATTTTCTGACACCTGGCAACTTGATTAATCTTAATATCTTGAAAAATTGGATTTTTTTTATGACTTTTGAATTTTACGAATTACTGACCTAAATCTGACCATTAAGCATTATTGAGATTGCAATAAATAAACTTTAGAGTTTTATCGACATTTTGATATATGCAAAAACCACTTTAGCATATTATTTTTATATTAAAATTGATAAAAACTAACACTTTGTACCTTGAAATTTATGACAATATTACTCAAGATTTGTTCGAAAAAACTCTAAAATGTTTATTGTTGCTTTTAATATTATTGCCCTATTATTTAACAAAATTTTCTTAACATATTAGTACCAAAATTGCTTAAAATAAACTTAAATCTACCTTATAAACTAATTATATCTATATTATATTGACAGTTTTATATTAATTATGGTTTTAATTTCTACATAGTTTGTTTAATAATTCTTAAAACTAAAAACATTCTTTTTCTTTTTCGTCCATTAATGTTAATTTATCACTTTTCACGGTGTTTTTGTCTTAATTTTGCACTAATTTTTCCACTACATGCACTTTTGTGTCTTATGAGTGATTGTTTTATTGGGAACATCGCCGATGTATAACACTTTATTAGTTTTTTAAGACCATCCAGAATCTTTTTGTTCATTCAAATAAATATATTTTTTGTACCAGACTTCTTCTAACTATTTCAATACTTTTTACATAGTTTTTTAATTAACTGTAGTTTTTATTGAGAAAAATATGTCATATTTTTGAAGAATATACCAATTCTCAATTAATTTACCTAGTTAAGAATTTGGGAATTTATTGTTTGTTTCTTAGGACTATATCAGTTTATATACACTACAAATTGAACAAAACATCTAATCCTATCCTTAAATCTAATTTTAGCCCATTCTAAACCAAATTTACTGGCATATTAACCATTAAAATACATTATTTGACCCTTCTGTGTCTGATTTCTTTTCTTTATATCTCAACTAAAACTGAGTCTTAGCACTTATTAATACAATATGTACAATATGTATATATATATATATATATATATATATATATATATATATATATATATATATATATATATATATATATAAAATTTATAAACGCTTCTTTAGATATAATATCATTGTTTTTCTTTTCTTTATTGGAAATTTAAGAAGCTGGCAAAGCAACAAAGTAAGTGGTGAGTGAGCTAGAAAATGAAGGTAAAACAGGATATTTTTTATATAAACTCAAAATTCGATTTAACTGAATATATATTTCATTTTATTTTTGTTCATAGATTACAATTTATTAAATGTGATTAACAATATTGACAATAATAATAATAATAAAATGTATAGATAAAGAAAAATATATAAAATAACTACATTATTATTTTATAACGGAAAATTTTACATAGATTTAAAAATCACTATCAGAGGAAGAAGAGTGAAAGCAGTATTCTCCTTTTTTTCTAGTGGGCGGAGCTACGTTTGCTCACAAACCAAAAACTCTGTTATCGAGCTAATCCATCGTATTTACTAACAAACTTATTCCTGTTATATAAAATCTGCCACAGGTAGGAGATTTGAGTCATTATATTCATTTGGAGACTACGTTATTCTATGCACCGACTATTAGAAAGAAAGGAAACTGCAACTTTTCCTCTTCTCTCTCTCTCTCGCACTGCGGGAACGGCCGGAATAGGACTACCCAGTCTAGTGTTTTTTAAATCTATAATAATCACACACCTAGAAAGCATGGTAACTCAAGCATTGCAAAGATCTGAATCGCACGTATTGCAAGTAATATTCACATGAGGAAAAATCAAGGCTTTCACTAGGTCACAAATGTACAGTTTCGTTCCGAATATGTCGTAATAGTCTATGTAACAAGTTCTCATTGTCACAATGTCTTCATCTAAAAAATAATACATAAACACTGTTATTTTCTTTACTTTCTGCAAAACGAACTATTGCCGCAAGATTCACTAAGAACGTTTAAGACTTAAATCCGATCTAATTGTCATGAAAGTTAAATTATTTAATCGGTCAGTTTTGTTTTTTGGATAATATTGTCATAATTTATATTACATGTCAACAAAGGAATGCTTATATAGAGGTATTAAAGATAAGAATCTAGCGATAACGTCTTGAAATATATAAGAAACATGGTCGCATCCCGAAATAATTAAAATTTTTCATTTTCCTCCTATCAATAATAAATAAAAATGATTTTTTCACGTTTGTATTTTTAGGGTTTAAAACTTGCTTGACTTCTTGTTGCTTTTGTCATTTTAAACCCTCTGCTGTATATTTAGAGTGATTTTAAACTTAAACCTTCTTAGTGAATTAGAGGATTAAAATTTTGTATTTGAATTTATATAAAAGAGTTTCCTTATACGAAAATTAGAAACATAATTTATATAAACTTAGGTTGAAGTGTCCAGCGTTTCTGAGTTCTTTTATTTTTTTTTAATTACGTAAAATGTTATTAGAACTTAAGCAATTTAAATGAAATTTTTATTACAAAAAGTAAAAGCACTAAACACGTATTGTAAGTTTCACGAGGGATGTGCTTACACAGTGAGGGTGAAATAATTAAATGCCTTGAATGTCCGGATATGTGTAGACAGCTTTAGTAAATCTTTAAAATCATTTTTGCCTTCAAATCAATCTACATTTTAGAAACCCAAAGATATTTTATAAATGTCTAGATTCTCTGAAAATGTGTTATCTTAGTTTTTAAAATTTTTCCAAATAATCTTATGGAGGGAAATCGACTATTATTCAAAGAGCTTGCATCACCCGGTATTTACATTCATTATTATAATTCGGAAACTACCAAGCGAGGCAGGGGCGGATCCAGCCTCTCTCTTTGGGGGGGGGGGGCGGTGATATCATAAAAGTACAGAATGGCAAGCGAAAATAAATTGTCGACGGGGGGGGGGGGGAGACACCAGCACCAGTCCTATTTTTAGTGTAAAAGGCATGGTCGGGTCTATTTTTCTATATTTGAAGCTCTTGGAGACGGGGGGGGGGGGGCGATCATAAGTAAAAACAAGTTGCCGACAAGGAGGATGCCAGCAGCATAAGTATAAGAGCAGAATCGGGTCTATTTTCCTGAACAAAAAGCTCTTGGGGGAGGCTATCGCAAGAAAACAAGTTGTGAACGATGGGGAGTGCCAGCAGCATACATATTCCTAATATAAAAGGCAGACTCGGTTCTATTTTCCTGAACTCAAAGCTCTTGGGAAGGAGGGACGATCGCAAGCACACACATTCCTATACTCTGTTCAAGAATTAGAGAGAGTAATTAAACTGTTACCGAAACCTCCAACGTACCTGCTCCAGTGCCGCAGGTAACTGAGGGCTCCCGAAAACCTAATTATATTTAATTATAAGCTTTTATAAATTTACTGCAACAATAAAATTTCTCATAATTTAATTTAATTTCTATCAGTGAGCAAAGTACACCTTACAGTGTGTCCTTAGTGATTTATCCTGTTTGCGCTTGTTTTTATATATTGTTTGAGTTTAGTGAGACATCGAAAAGATATGGCTTCCACCTCTATATTTATTCCAAAATCGTTAAACCAAGGCATTTTTTCCTCAACGAAAAACTTATTACGACGAATGTTTGATACCTTAAGAAATCAATATCTAGATAATAATGTTAAAAGCTCTTTTGAGATGTGTTCCAACATGACAACTGAAGAAGAAAAAAACACTGAAATTGTTAGTACTCCCAAGCCACATTCCATCACAGACAGAAGAAAAACCTCGCTGGAAGCAGAGATGAAAACTGTAATAAAAGGAGAAGCAGATCGCAACCGTTGAAAAAATTCTAAGTAAAATCAATGAAGATCGCGATTTACCTGAAATTTAAAGAAGTGAACTCTGGAAATTGCTCAGAGAACTTAATTTTTGCTTGGAAAAATCAGATAGAAAATCTGTGCTTATAGATCGTCCGGAAACTGTCCATTGGAGAAGGAAATATCTCTCTCAAGAAAAAGGTAGAGTTACTAGAAATAACACAGCCTACGAAATTAGTAATTTAGCTGATTTTTTTGAATAAAGTTAATGCGGAAAATTGGGAAAAATCCATATAATAAAAGAATAAAACAAAATATAATTAATTTGAGCAAAGATAGCTTCACTGACTTTGATTAGGAATTAGATACGTAATGTTTACCAGTGTAAACACAATTTATTATTTAAATTTTTGTTTTCGTTGTATTTTATTGTTTAATGCTGTTTATATATTATTATGAGGTGCCTGAGTTTATTTTTGTTAATAATTTTACTATAAGAAAATATATTTTAGCTTTGCAGGGCTCAGCCATTTTAGCCTAAAAAATAATTTAAGTTAATCTTTGTACAATTTTGATAAAAGTAACCTAAAAAGGACGGAGATGGCAAAAATCACATATATTTTATTATTCATACCGCCACCGTTTTGCGCGGAGTCACTCGATATGATGAAACAATTAACATTGGAAGTCATGTGACACTACACCACTACAAAGAATGAAACATGATAGGTTATTATGAAAAAGAGTTTATTGTTTATAAAAAATTTGCGCTTAGAAATAATAAGTATATTTACCTGTATTAGCAGTTATAGTATAACAGACACTGCCACTTTGCTCCACTTCTAGACTATTATTCAAATTTTTAGATTTTAACAAGTCAGATCTAGGAGTTTGAGAACAATCTATAATTGGAATCTTGCTGATATCAACAGGGTCATTACATGCAGAAGAACCAACACATTCATAACATTTTGATGGCCCAGCCTTAGAATATTCTTAAAATAAAAATTTAAGTTAAAATTTAATTGTCAAACAAAAAACACATATCATACAAAATACCGCACAATAATCATAAATGAAAAGTCTTCTGAGTACAATTGAAATTGTTCTTCACTAACATGATTAGCATGTAGTGAAAATAGTCAAAAATAAAATTCTTTGTCCGTGGAATATATTTTTCTAGAACCCAAAAACGTGTACACGTTTTTGCCGTTTTCCGAAAAAATCATTTTCCAAGAAGTTATAGAGATTCTAAAGTTGAGCTTAAAAATTTTGCATTAAAAAAATTAAATAATCTTTTATTCAAAATTGTATATTTTTATGACTAATTGACGTAATTCAGTTTTCTCTTGAAGTTTTCTAAATCCTTAACAGTTGGTGGTGTTGGTCTCTGTTTCTGCGGATAACGGATCGCGAAAGTATCGCATGTTCTTGAGATAACTCTATCACATTCTCGATAAATAATAAATAAGTAAGCCGTATAGCATTTTTAATATAGAAAAATGTTGGTTTGCCAATATTTTGAAAACTACAAATTTTTGGAATAAACAACCTTATACAAAGTTGCCCTTATTTTTAATACTTAATATGATAAAATTATAAAAATAGATGCTTCCTATTTGAAAAAATTGACTTTTGACGATTTTTTAAATATAATTTTGATTCTTCTTTTTGACCATTCTGTACTAATATTTTTCAAAATATCATAAAAAGACTACTAAACTCGATTTTGGTCTACAAGAAAACTAATCCAAATTAAAATGACCTTCTTATAGGAAAAATTTATAGCTAAATTGTTGTCCGCAAACGTCATTTTGACATAAAAATTTAAATATATCCAAAACGGTGAGACTAAAGTATAGAACATTATACATAAAATATGTTTAGAATTCTATGTAGAAATCAAAAATGTAATAATATATAGAGTATTCCATTTAAAATAAGCAAGTTGACATCTGCTTCCGGTATGACCGGAAGTGCCGCCATCTTGAAAATATTTTAGCCATCTGTCCCCCATACATGTTAGTATACAGTCAAATTTTTAGATTCTTTCTAATTATAGTTTTTCCATAATCGATCGATAAAGTTCCCAGAGGATCAACCTATATATATATATATATATATATATATATATATATATATATATATATATATATATATATATATATCATTATGGAAACCAAAAATGTGCAAAAATATTTTCCAGTTTTGCCAAAAAATCATTTTAACGAAGTTATCGAGATTTTAATGTTGAGGTAAGAGTGTTTGCAGTGAAGAAAATTACAGCCATTGTTTAATTCAAAATTTTATATTTTTTTGACAATCGACGTAATTTAATTTTCTCTCTTGTTTCAGATCACATGAGTTACAAACTTCAAGAAAAAAATATGAGATCCAAACTATTTTCAAAATTAACAAAATGGCGCCCGTTTCGCAAAACAAACACAAGAAATTTTTTACGGTAGCCTGTTATAGGCTTCATTATATAATTTTAACATTTTTAATTTTTTTACTTTCAGAAAAAATTAAATATATTCTGAACCAACGTAATATCGTTGTCTGCCACACAGCTCAAAATATTGTATATTCAATTCCTTGCACCAATTGTCCAAAAAAATATATAGGAATAACCACACAGTTACTTAAAAATAGATTAAATGGGCCCAAATTTACGAAAAATGCTACGACTGAATTACATAAACATGTACGAGAAACAGGCCATTCCTTCAACTACAACAATACTTGAACATGATCATAATTATAACAAATTGAGTGTAAAGGAGGTGATCGAAATAAAAGAAGAAAAAAACGCAATTAATGACAAACCTGATGTAAGTAACCTAAGCTGCATTTACACAAATCTAATTGGAAATTAATATACCCGCTTAAAAGTCAATAGATGGGAATATCCTCTTAGAACATTTGTATATTATCACTTTTAATAAAAAAAAAACAAATACTCCATAAGTAATGATTTAAAGAAATAATGTAATAAAAAAGAATTGTTTTCCCAATACCATAATCACTGCTTTGTATCATTTAGTATCGAAATAGAAATAGCAAGTTCAAGGTGAGTCCCTACAAATTTCTGTGAAAATTTGAATATTCTTAAAATTAAATAAAGTTTTTAATTGTAAAATAAGTTTTTAATTTTTTTTTGGATTGTCTTTTAACTTTTTCTGTTAATGTGTAGGATTTTAAAGATAATTTGTGTATATTAAATTTAAAGTTGTTTGACCAAGGAAAATATTATTGTTATTATTGAATTAAAATAAATAAAATAATAAAAGAAAACTTAAAAATGCCATAAACAAAAGGCAAAACGTCGAAAAACTAGCCCCAACAATACAAAAGAAAAATATATTGATACAAATATTGAATGAATTCAAGAAAAACAGAAATAATATATATATATATATATATATATATATATATATATATATATATATATATATATATAAACAATTTAATAAACAGTTAAATTTAATAACACATTACTTAAATTGTTGTTTTATAAATCAAATTGTTGATGTGTTAACATTTCTTATTAGCAGTATTTCAGAAAGAAACTTACCAACCAACATAAAAAAAGTAAGCAGCAATGATAAGAAGATATTCATTTTCGTACACTTAGTTAAATCGATTTTGGTAGAGATGGATACGATGTCTATAGAAAAAGACTTCAGTTCTGTTGCATTTATTCAAAATTGTAATCTAATCAAATCAAATCAGTGCATAAGTTGTTTATAAATCAGCAGAAACGTACAGAGATAATCGGAACAATATAAACATTGTTGACAGATGGAATTTTTGATTAAATTTTAAATATCAAAGTACATGATCAGAGTACCGATTAACTAAACAATTTACAAGGTTTGTTAATTAAGTAATGACATTATTTTTTTTTTAAATTATAATTCAATATCATATCCCTCAAAATAACTTTCTTGGAGAGCCACACGGTGCTGGAGATGGTCTTTTCAATCCTCATAGGAGTGCTGGAACTTGGATATAGGTCAGTGATAACCCTTTGAAAGTTTCCGAGTATCCCAAAATGATATGCCTTGAGAGATATTTCAATACTTGGAAAAAAGAAAAAATCACAAGGAACCAAGTCAGACGAACAGGTGGCTGAAGAATCACAGGAATATTTTTACTAGTCAGAAATTCGTTCATTTACACATAAAGCCTTTCTCGACCGTTTCGGGTTGAGGCACAAACTCTTGGTGAATGATTATCTGGCTGTCAAGAAAGCAAATCAGTAAGCATTTGAATTTCAACTAGCTCTTTCTTGCTTTTTTAAGCCTTATAGAGATTGAATTCCAGGTTCTGGCTCTTGATTTCCAGACCGTATTCAAATATCCAAGATTGATCACTAATAAAGATACGTTCCAGAATACATTATTTTTAATTGATTCCAAAAAATCAAAGCATATTTCCCTCGTGATATCTTTTTGTCTCCTCCTCAATTCATCGATCAAAATCTAATAAAAGGCGGTGTGAGTTAAATTCGACTCCTAAATGATAACTAACGATCTCAACGCAGAAGATCCCGGATTCCATCAACATTTTCATCGATTCTTGAGGATGAAGGCTTTTCGCTACTTGGTTCTTCTTCAATAGACTCTTATTCTCTTAAATATGTACTAAGCCTCCGAAAAAAACTGACTCTTGACAAAATACTGTCTCGGTAGGCCTGATGAAATTTTAAAAAAGTGTTAGTTGCACTATGCCCAAATTTGAAGAAAAAATTGTTGCTTCACATGATGCCACCCAGTTTTGGACTACATTAAAAACAACAACTTCTAAAAACAAATCTCTTCGGATAACCAAATGACTGTAGCGTATTCAAACTGGCATTGCCAGATCGAACACTACGTTGCCAGTCTTATTACTTAACTTACTCACCTCGTAAATTTAAAATGCAGGTACCACTTGATATCATATGCGCACCTGCAAAAATTCTTTTGTTACACTTTATCGATATTTACCGAATATTTGTGATAAAAAGATTTAAAAACAATAACCTTAAACGTCTATAAAAATTTTAACTTACAATTAGTGATAAGAAAGGTAACTCAAGTTAAGAATACAGTAAAAGCATGTAAATTTTGACGGGTACTAAAAATATTTTCTCTCTAGCAGACGAATTGCAATTTTTTTTTATAATTGTATTTCTCAACTGGCTTAAGTCCACACACTTGCCCACCTGTCTTGTCAAGGTATGATTGTTACATAAAAAAATATTGCTGATTGTCTAAAGACAAAATAAAACTGATTTCTAAAAAAGAGACGACCGCTTTGAGTGTTTTTTGGTACTCTCTCTCTCTCTCTCTCTCTCTCTCTTTGTCAACCTCTGTCCATCCACTCCTGGATGTAGGTCTCTATCAATTGTTTCCATCTTTTTCTATTCTTCGCCAATCTCATCCACTGTTTACCCGCCACTGTCCTTATGTCGTATATCCATCTTTTTTGAGGTCTTCCCGTGCTTCTTGTTGTCTCTCTCGGTCTCCATTCCAGGATTCTTCGTGTCCATCTATTGTCCTCATATCGGGCTATGACCAGCCCATCGCCACTTCATCTTTGCAACCTCCTTCACGATGTCTTTGACTTTCGTTCTGCGTCTTATCTCGGTGTTTCTAATCCTGTCTCTCAATGATATTCCAAGCATATTTCTTTCCATCTCTCTTTGGACTGTTTCCAATTTTTTGCGGACTTTTTTGGTGAGAGACATGGTCTCTAATCCTGGTTCTATATTGTTATGTTTACCTGTTCGTGGCTCATTATTTTTGTTTTGTTGTGGTTCATTTTAAGGCTTGCAGATGCGAATACCTCATTTAGCTGTTGTAGCATTTCGTTCATTTCTTGGATATTACTTGCTATTAAGATTATGTCATCAGCAAATCTGAGATGGTTCAAGTATATTTCGTCGATGTTTATACCTTTGATGTCCCATTTAAGTTCCTTAAAAATGTCCTCTAGGACTAGGGTGAACAGTTTTGGCGAGATAGTGTCCCCTTGTCTCACTCCCTTTTGTAGTTTTATGGGGTTTGTTTTCATCTTATTTATGATGTTTATGTATCTTGAATCGATTTTTGCGTTTTCTAAGGATTGTAATACTGCCCATATTTCGACGGAGTCGAATGCCTTCTGGAAATTTACAAAAGCCATATGGAGCGGTACGTTATATTCGGTGCACTTGTCAATTAGCATTCTTATGGTGTGTAGGTGATATGTGGTGCTAAAGTGTTTTCTGAATCCAGCTTGTTCTACAGGTTGATAAAAATCGAGTTTGCTTGTTATGCGGTTGGTTATGATTTTGGTTAACAACTTGTAGGTGTGTGATAGTAGGGATATTGGTCGGTAGTTTTCAATATTTGTATTGTCCCCCTTTTTGAATATTAATATTACTTCGGAGTTATGCCAATCCTGTGGAATTTTTCCCCTGGTACGTATCTAGATTACTCCGGAATGGCGGCACTAATCCGAATGAAATTTTTTGTATTCCGCTCAAAAAGTTGCTGCCGTAGTTCAATATTATTTTGGCCAAAATTGGTTCAGTAAAATCTAAAATGGCGTTGATAATATGACGGGCAAAAAAATTAATTTAATCCGATTTTCTCTAAAATTGGTATAAGAGAGTTTTCGGGATAACGAATATAAAATTATTTTAGAAAAATTCAATATGGCCGATACAATATAGCACACATATACATATATATATATATATATATATATATATATATATATATATATATATATATATATATATATATATATATATACGATTTAGGTGGTAGTCTCGCTCAGCTCGCCGCACGAACACTCTTGCTCTATACGCACCCGCACAAAATTTAACTTAATTTATGTAGGAAACTTATTTGTTATTATTATTTATCTTCTAATCTCAAGAATTTTAAGATTTTCTAAAAGTATTGTCAAAGTTTAATCAAAAATACTTAATGTTTGTTTGTTAATTAATTATAATAAATTACAATTATTTGTTACCAATTTTGAAAATATTTCAATTTTCAAAATTTTTTCATATTTAAAATATTCTACATATATATATATATATATATATATATATATATATATATATATATATATATATATATATATATATATATATATATATATATATACATATATATATATATATATATATATATATATATATATATATGTTCCCACCGGTTAATAAGATAATCAATACAACACAAGACAAATATTTTATTCAACAATTAATAAATGGCACAATTTTTAACAATTCTAGATGAAATTATATGAACAATGCTATAATATTTCATGCAACTATATCTCTTATCAATATTGTCATTTATTTATTTCAGTTTACCATGCATCGTCCTCTGTATCACTCCTTAGCAACGTTTTATTACACATTTCAAAATTTATTTTTTCTTGTATTGCCCCCCCTCTCCAAGAGCTTCAAATTCAGAAAAATAGACTCGACCCTGCCTTTTACACTAAAAATGGGAATGTTGCTGGTGTCTCCCCCCCCCCCATGGCAAACTTGTTTTCGCTTGCCATACTGTATTTTTGTGATATCACCCCCCCCCCTCCTCAAAGAGAGAGGCTGGATCCGCCCCTGAAATATTCGTGAATTAGAATAGGGACGTTTAGGATTTAGCAGCAAAGATTTCCTACGATTTATAACTGACATATTACTGACATCAACAGGATCATTACATGCAGGACTATAAACACATTCATAACATTTTGTTGGTTCTGCACTTGAGTAAGCTAAAAATAAAAAACTTTCAGACAGTAATTATACTTTAATTGTCTAATAAAAAAATATATATGTCGTGAATAGATTAGTATATCATTCCATTTTTTTTTTTTCATTATTCTGGTTCTCTTTGGTTGATTAAAGCATTTCAAATTTCAAAATTGGTAGCAACTTTATCATATTAAGCTCATCTGGAAACTACGTGATATTATTAAAAATTGGTGCCTAAAGTGTAAAACTTTGTAGAAATATACAAATTGGTGTTTTAAAATTTAATATATATTTATAGCAATGGAAATAAATAAAAAATAGTAAAATTTATTAACAAATTTGAAAATTATTATTTCACATTTTCAAAATTAAGAAAAAGATAAACTTACCAAATAAAAGCGAAAAAATAAGCAGCAGGGACGAAGATGTATTCATTTTTGTAGACTTATTCGAATCGATTTTAGCGAAGATGAGTACGATATGTATAGAAAATGACCTCAATGTTTTGAATTTAAGTAAGTTTTTAATCTAATCAAATTGGCCACTTTACTCAAACAAGTTATTTGTAAGAGAAAACATTCATTATCGTGAAGATATTTTTAAGTATATAAATTATCTAATACAAAGTATTCTTTTCCTATATCTATCTATATATCGACTTTAATATTAAATGCGTCAAGACAAAGATTTATTTCTACTAAAACTAAACTAAAAACCTAAAATTTGTATAAAAAAATTGAATCGACTTCATAGTTTATTTGTAATGGCTTTCCTACCGTAGCTTCTATCTATCGTGTTGTTAATTATTTGTTTGATTTAGTAATAATTTGGTGCCGACTTCAAAAATTTTAATCAACCCTTTTTAAAAAGTCGGTTCAATTCTTGTATAAAAATTTTATTTTTCTATTTTCAATTAATTTCAATTCCGAAGGTTACAAAAAAGTATTCATTTTATCCAGAGTTGTGGACCACATGAAACTGAACAACAAAATAATTCTTTGATTCTGATAATTCTCCAAATACCAGTTTTGAATGAAATTGTACCAAACAAATATAGCAAACCTGCTATTTTGAATTTTAAGAAATTAATTTTAGGTTCCTAGCCTAGGTCCCTAAAATCCCCAACACCGATATCGTAAGCACTTGAGACTGAGAAACGTAAATTTTTTAGTCCGTCATATTTTATCCTGCATACTAAGCTTGAAAAAATTAATTTAGGATCCGTAATATTAATTTGTAGAAAATGACTTCAAATTCCCAACTTGCGATTCTGAAAATTACTTAAAACCAAATCTGAAAAAATGTGAAAAATGTAAAATTTTCAACCCATAGTGAGTCCGCCATACTAAATTTCAAAAAATTTCTTTTTAACTCTTAATCTAATCTTAATTTACACCCTTAAAAATATGTCATTTTTATAAAGTCTATTGCATCTGCCATACTGATTTTTTTAATACAATTTTGAATTCGTTATTTACACCCTCAAAAACCTCTATATACAGGATTATTCACCTTATACGGCACGGAATCTTGGGGCCAAAATACCCGACTTTCAAAATCTTTTGCTTTTTGGATATACGGGGGTCTACTAAAGATGTTTTTTTTAATTATTTTTATAGTATAGTAAGCTTCGAAATTACGTGTTTTTTTTAAACGGAACCTGCTCTATACTATTTCATTTTTGGATTCTCCGATCAAAATAAGCGCCTATTTTAATAAAGTTTATAGTAATTTCCAAAGAAGTGTAACAACAAATCATATTTTATATACCAATTATAATAAACTTGCTATATTATACAGGGTGTCCAAAAATTAAAACTAATGAAATAAGAGCTTTAAATGACTATTTAAATAGAACGCTTTACTTTATAACTTACCAGAAAATGTACCTTTTAAATACCTATCCAATGGTATAAGGGTGTTCTATAGCTAAGTCTTCGCTTTTTCACATAATACGCCAAATAATCGTTTTCTGCACAATTTTCTGTTTTTTGAATAGCTGTTCTAATGTATCTAGTTGCCTATGGTATTTAGAAACGTCATATAATTCATTTAATCTGCAGTTTAGTCTGCAAAGCTTGTTGCTATAATACGGTATTATTTCTTGTAACTGTGAAACTTCATTCATTGAATTGAATTATTTGAATAGTGTTGTGTTACTGCTTTGTCAAGATGAAGATTTATTCAAAAGAAGCGCATATTCATATGATTTTTATCCTCGGAGAATGCCATCAAAATTATTTGTTGGTTTCTCGAGTCTATTCTCAAAGGTTTTCTGAAATAAACCATCTTAAACCAGCCATTTTTGTGAGATTATTAAACTAGTTTCGGGAAAGTGAAAGTATCATTTAAACGTATAAATATAACCTGTTATTAGAAATTGTCACTGAGGATGATGAAAATGTTTTTTCTGTACTTGGTTCAGTGATCGAAAATCCCAGTATTAGTCAGAATCATATATCCGAAATACTAACATTAACTAAGCAAGTGTTTCAGGATTCTTAACAAATACAGATTTCACCCTTATAAGATCCAGCTTTTTCAAGAGCTTTACGGAAATGATTTTGATAACCGAACTGAATTCTATTTGTGGATGTTAGATAAAGTGGCAGAAATGAACACTTTTTTGATAATGTGTTATTTAGTGATGAATATATTTTTCATAACAACGGTTTCGTGAATAGACGCAACTTCCATTACTATTTTGGTTCAAATCCGCATGAATACAGTTATGAGAAAACAGAATAGGTGGTCGGTTGTCGGGAGGAATACTGGATCCATACTTAATTGTACCCTTTTTGAATGACCTTTAAATGGTTTGATGTTTCGCGGTTTTCTTTTACACCAACTTCCAATGTTATTAGAAGTTGTCCTTTTAAATATTAGAATAACTATGTGGCCTCAACTGGATGGAGCTCCGCCTCATTATCATCACGAGATTGTAGCATTTAAATTTACCAGTTAGCATCAATGCTACATGTTTTTAGTAATATGATATAATTTGTATATTTTTACCTGATTAAATTTAATTATTTATCCCGTAATTTAAAATAGTAAACATGGAATTTGTTTTTTTGGTTCACAACTCTTTTGGTCTTGTAACTTATCATCTTTTATCTTAACACAGGTTGTAAATTGCTGTAGTTTGTATATCACATTATTTGGTTTGAATTTAAAAGTCGTAAAATATTTTATTTTTAAAAAACTCTCATTTATTTACATTCCATTTCAGTATTAAAAGTATAAGGTTATAGTCGGTAATGTGAGGATGTATTCCCGATTCGTTGATACGAGCACAGCATGTCGAGACCGATCATTTAAGGTTGAGTATGCAGTATGGAATTTGTGGCAATTTTTTTTTGAACTTTGTTTTAATCATGATTAGTAACTTTGGACTGTTTGATCATAATTTTCTCTTTGATAATTTTCCATGGCTTGCCAATATTTGATGTATTACCTGGTGGTCAGTGTAAGTTCGGAACTAGGTTAGAGTACTCCAGGTTGAGAATAAGGTTGGCAAAACTAAATACAAATATCCCTAAGATTTGTCACGTCTGGTTGCAAGAGAGATTTTTATTTTCGTTCCCTTTACTGGTGAACCGTTGAAGGCAGCAGACCTATCCTGCCATTAGCTTTGAAAGGGCAGACAGTCAAGTGTTTTTTTTAAAAAGTCCACTAATCAATGAGGTAAGATTTTGTCCCTTATCTTTACGAACATGTGGTAAAAACAACATTTTATTTCAGGGCTATTTGAAGCCAATTCTTTTTTATCTTTGGGCTTCATCTCACTCTTTTCATTTTGATATTGCTGTCAAGGCTTTCTGATGGTTCCGGCCCTAGTTCTCCTGTCCGTGTGACCACGACTATTTTAACCTTATCCTGCGTTTGGTTGGTGAGTTGGAAGTGGCCCTGTGAAGCCTCCATTCGTCCACAACACAACAGGAATCCTATCAACAGCGCGTGAGAGGTACCATAGTATAGACCAGGTAGGAGAAAACCTTAAGTTAAAGAATTGGAGCTATAAATCAATTTTTTTTAAATTCAAACAAAACAACATAAATTAATTTTAATGTGATATAATAACATGTAAGAACTTTTTGATAACTCTATAAAACTTACGTTATTGGCAATTAAAGGTTCTAGAACATTTGCGGCCAAATTTTATATAACCTTTTAAAAACGAGGTAACAACCATAGTTATCAAGAGAGTACAAAAACATTGTAAGCACCATTCTAATTTATGTACATAATAATTTTTTTTGGGAATAAAATGGAATTGTTATTTTGTTTTAATTAATTCGTTTCATTGTGGAGCTATACACCAACCGTCAATAATTTAAAATCATTTCTCATACCTAAGTGTTTTCCTGTTTAATCACTAGGTAAGTAACACAGATAATGTAAAACAGGTGGCGCCTACTGGGTAATCAAAGCAGAGCACAACTATCTCTAAAAGAGATACGAACCTAGCCTCCGACATATTGAGCTGCCGTACGCATCCGTTACCGTACCCTATAAAAAGGGAGACGCCGCAAGGTTCGGTAATTTTTATATGTCAACTTTCGAAACAGGTGGATTGGGAGAGGCGGATTCAAAATTAACCCCCGAGATCTCCGGACTTAACTCCACCAGATTTCTTTTTATGGCGATACATAAAAAGAATTGTCTACAATGCGCCCCCGATAATACCACAAGATATGGAAATATGCATAAGAGATGCTTTCCAAATTGTAACCCCGCAAATGTTGTCCAGAGTTAGCAGTGGTTTCAAAAAAACATTTCGAACATCTACTATAAACATTTCACTTCTGTTTTATGCTATGGTTATATGTTATTACCATTATTGCTGTTGGACCACTATAATTCGCATTCCGAGTTTCTGAACATTTGTAAAGATATTCCTGATTGTTATTCTTATAGTTATAAATTAACTGTCATTTCCAAATACCATAGGCAACTAGATACATTAGAACATCTATTTAAAAAACACAAAATAGTGCAGAAAATGATTATTTGGCATATTATGTGAAAACGCAAAGAATTGGCTATAGAATACCCTTATGCTATTCGATGGGTATTAAAAAGATACCTTTTCTGGTAAGTTGAAAAGTATAGCGTTCTATTTAAAGTAATAGCCACTTGAATTTCGTATTAGATTAGTTTTAATTTTTGGACACCCTATATAATATAGCAAGTTTATTATAATTGGGATATAAAATATGATTTATTGTTACGCTTCACTTTAAATTTCGAGTACATAACTGAAATGCGTCTTAAGTATTTGAAACATGAAAATTAGGTTACATTTGTCAAAATGTCAAAAAAATCTACGACTTCTTTCACTTCTTATGGCACTTCTCCTATGTCTTGTCGCACTTCGCTTATCTTTTTGTTAAACTTTTGCATTTGTCCCAGCACAGTTTGATCAAATTTTTGTTTTTTTGTACAATGACCTCTCGTATCCATTTGCAAAGTTTATCTTCTTCTTCAATGCGACGTTCTACTTTGTTGGACGTTCTCTAAGACCAAGTTTTTCTTCTTGCTGTTTCTCTTCTTGTTTTTCTTTTCTATGGCGTTGTTTTCTTTTTAAGCGACTTTCTTTTTCTTTTTGACGAAGTTTTTCTTATATTTGTTTTTTCTTGAGATGACTTTGTTCTTCTTTTAGACAACCACATTCTTCTTCCTGCTTTTCTTTTAGACGACGTTTCTCTTCTTTTTGGCGGCGCTCTTCTTTTTCTTATATATCTTTAAATCGACATTGTTCTATAAGTTCCATAAAATCACTCAATGTCTATTTATTTACTCCATTTCGACTGTTTGCTGTCTAATATTTCCCATAGAAGTTTCTAGAATGTTGTTGAAATTATATTTCTAAAATTTTTTTTTATGACAAATCCAATAATGAAGTCAGTTTTCGATATTTCTTCTAGTTTTGAAACAGAATGTTTTAGAACTTTGTCAAATACTTGTTCTAAGCTTCTTAATGCAAAATTCGATAGTGGAGTCAATTTTTGTTATCTTTTCTAGTTTAGAAATAGAACGTTCTAGAACTATGTCAAAAATGAATCTTATATTCTTACATGACAACAAATCTAGGAGTGAAGTCATTTTTTTCCATCTCTTTTGATTTAGAAACAGAATTTTCTGGAAATTCGGTGATAATCCTGATAATCCTCATTTCTAACACCAGTTATTTCGTTTTTCACCCTCTTATATTTTCACCCATTGGATTCGAATATTAAGGATAAGAACTTAGCGAAATATGTAAAAGAAATAGTTGTATTTCGAAAATAAATAAAATTCGTCATATTTTCGGTTTAGTAATAAAACAAAGTGATTTGTAAATGCTTGATTTTTTAGTGTTTAAAACTTAAATGACTTGTTGCTGCTCTTATCAGTTCAAGCTCTCTCTTGTCAAGTTAGGATGCTTTTAAGAATGAGCATGTTAAAGAATTTGAGAGTAAGTGTTTTAACGAAAGAATATGATTCGTTTGATTACTTTAGGACAAGTAAAAAAAAATATTTCTTTTTACTATGAAACCTAACCTGATATGACTGTTTCATTTATAAGCCTTAATTGAGTTTGAGATGAGTTATCATTACTACATACTGTCAACTCAGTAGAAAACAAGTTTTCAGTATGTTGCACAATGTTATATTTGTGTTTTATCATAAACAAAGTTTAAATACTAAGAAAGATGTTATCATAAAGAATTTAACTGGCGTTCAGTAATCTCTCCAATAAACAATAACAACAGCATTTTTTCCAGCTGTAAGTAAAATATCATAAGGTGGTATCGGAATTTTAAACTTAAGTATCCTAATTGTTAGTTAATTAGTACTCTGATAGTAATCTTTATGTACTTTATTAAAAATTTAATCAAAAATTCCATTAGTCAGTTACGCGGCGGAAAAAGTTATTATGATTTGAACCGCATGCTATGAATCTCCTGATCATTGATAATCTACAAACAATCTAATATTGCATGCGGAAGATTTATGTTTGTATATAGTTCACTATGAATTTTTTTGATGCAGGTCAAACCATTACACCTGAGGTCTCCTATATGTAAATGATCCGCAGCTTCAAAAATAGCCAGGGGTAGTTAAGTGGAAAGAAATCGTCTCCTTACGAGATAACGTAACACACGGTGCAACGTACCTTGGAAAAAACCGATGAATACAGAAGGATATAAAGCTCTGCTCCCTTTTCTTTTTCTCCCGATATTTTTCCTTCAAATCATTAGCAGTTTTGGTGCTGCACCATTACCTGAAAAAAAATGATCAATGAGTATACTAAATATAATGTTAATAATTTTAGAAACAATATTTCATAAGCACTAAATTTTGAAACTCTTATCATGATGAAGCAAGATCCTGCGTTGAAAAGGTAATTAATTGTTTTGGTAAATAAAAATATATCTATATATATAGGTCTCGCAAGTTTCAAAAATATTTAGTCGTTTAAGATTTTGTGCATATGAAATTTAAGGTAAAAAAACATATACATTTATAGGATATGTATGCATATCTGAAAATAATAAAATTTAGTTCTGAAAATATGATATGTTGTAAAATATCATATATTGTAGAACGTGAGTTAAATATCCCTAAAACTACTGTAAATGATATTTTAAAAGAACAGTTGTTACATCTCTATCACGTCCAAAAGGTTCAGGAACTTTTATAGATTGATTCCCCCAAGCATCTTACATTTTATGACTTTATTCGAAACACAATAATTCGTGATCCAAATTTTGGTAGAAAAAATTTTATTTATTGATAAGGCGTGCCTTTCAAAATGTGGAGTCACCAACCTGAACATGTCATTAAAGTTTCACAACATGAGCATAACTTTAAAATAACTGTATAGATCGTCCGGAAACTGTCCGTTGGAGAAGGAAATATGTCTCTCAAGTAAAAGGTAGAGTTGCTAAAAATAACACAACTTAGAAAACTAGTAACTTAACTGAATTTTTGAAAGAATATTTTGAAAAAAGTTACTGCGGAAAATTGGGAAAAATCCATATAATAAAAGAATAAAACAAAACGTGGAAACTCGATCTCATGATCGGTGAGATATAGGAACCAATTATAATTAATTTGAGCGAAGATAGCTTCACTGATTTTGATTACGAATTAGATACGTAATGTTTACCAGTGTAAACACAATTTATTATTTAAATTCTTGTTTTTGTTATATTTTATTGTTTAATGTTGTTTATATATTTTTTATTTTTTTATATATTTTTATTTTAGTGTGTCCTTTTTCTTAAGCGTGTAGAATTAACACGTTTATTTTATTTTTTTGGGGCTATTGGACTTCCATATAATAAAGTAAATTATATTAAGATATCATTGTAATAGAAATAAAAATAAGTAGGTCTAATTTTAACTGTAACATATGAAAATTAATGACATTTAAATCCCTGTTTAGGGTTTAATTGTAATTCTGCAGATGGTTTAAAAAATAAATAAACTGAAAAGTAAAATGTATTAAAAATGTTTTTAATTAATAATAAAATGACCGATAGCCCCAAAAAAATTTAATATTATGTGGACGAATTTATTTTTTTATATACGTTTAACTTCTTGTATTTATAACAATGGGTATTTTGTAAGTATTTAAATTATAACTGAGAATTTTTTGAGAGAATAAGGCTACGTTTTAGTCTTAATATTCCTAAAACGGTTTCTATGCCAAAATTAAAAATAATAAGAATACAGTTGTGATTTGTGTTATATATGTCAAAATTATCTAGATTTTGTAATGTATGTGAATTATTAAGAAATCATAAGAAATAAAATAATATTATAAAAACTTTTTATTTTAAATTTATTACCGGAATAATATTCTGTGTTATAAATACTTGCTGATAAAATAAACCTCCTTCCGACGCCTATGACAAGGGTTAAAGTCCTTTTTAACCCTTCACACTTCCAAATATCTATTGTTATCCAACCCAAATAGTTTATTATTATAGATCGATATTTTTGATTATAAAATTTCTAACCCATTCCTATGAAAAATATATGTGTCTAACAGATTTTGCCAAAGACACCGGACTAAAGGTAGTTTGCGGAGAAAAATAGGGTAAAAAATTATTTATTACATTCTCTACTTTTTGAATAAACTATATTATAAGAAGAAAAATCGGGTCTATTTTCCTGAACTCAAAGCTCTTGGGGGGGGGGGGGGCGATCGCACCCACCGCCCCGCCCCCCCTTGAATCCACGCCTGTCTGCTGGTACGTAAATGAAAGCTCAAGACGTAAACTTACAATAATAAAAAAGAACCAAATTAATTGTTGATTCTGAATTGTTGAAACAGATAAACAAAGTTGTGGTTGTTTTTTTCGTTATAAACAAATAGAATAACTCTCTGACAATTGCAGATAAGTGAACGTGTTAGGTGAGATTTTGGCTCATATTTTGAAAAAAAAAGAATAAATTCTATACGATCACTGGAAGCTGAGATAGATTTTTTTTTCAAAAAATCGCTGCTGCGTTGTTTATTATTAAGGGATTACTTAAGTAGTAACTCATAGGGAGATGGTTAACGTATTGTATGCTGCAGTTTTCAACTCAATTATTTCAAAATTGTTGATTTTGCAATAGTTTAAAGTTGCACCTACTCCAAGAGTCGGAAAGTAAGCAGTGAAGGACAGGGGGCGTTTTTTCAGTCTGCGGCGCGCTGAAAACAACGTGGACTCGGATGTTTCACATTCGTTTCGCTGGAAAAATTTGAATTATCTCGGCAAATATTTTTCATAGAACGGCGTTCACTTATCGGTATTTTGATATCAACAATTGAAAAGTTATTCTATTTGTTTATAATGAAAAAATGAACCCCAATTTTGTTTATCTGTTTCAACAATTTAAAATCAACAATTCATTTCGTTCTTTTTTGTTATTGTTAGTATAAGTCTGGAACTTTCATTTGCGTACCCGCAGACCACTGTACGACCTCTGGATCGCTGAGAATAAACAATCAAAAAAACATAAAAAGTTATAAACAAATTCACTGTACAAAAAAATACTGAATATTTTTACTTGAAATTTTGCACATTTGTTGTATGAAACAAAAGGCTCCTTTCGTTGTAGTATAAAGTTAGTGCAATATAATTTTTCTATTGTTTATAAACAATTGAAGAAGCGGCCATTTTAGCAGGTTTTTTTGCAATAATTAACGAACAAATTATCCGATTCGGATGGGCCTTAGCTTATTTGTAGGGATTCTCAATGTGCAGAACTTTCGTTTGAAACCTTTTTACTGAAAAATAATAGCTTTTTCTATAACTCGAAAAAACTGCTAACCGCTACTAAAAGTAAATGTCAAAATCACCTCATATGAGGCTAATTCCGTCGGCCTTTACGTGATACGACAATTTACAGGTCTATGTAAGGCAATGTTTCTCAATCTGTGGGTCGCGACCCCTAGGGGGATCGCGGAGCCTTACTCGGGGGGTCGCCGGCAAAAGAAAAAAGTCAAGATTCTACATGGTTTACTACAGTAAAACACAATTTTAGTGAGAAGGATGGGCTTGTTTAATTTTCAAAAAAATATCAAATCGTGATGCTATAATCAGATCATTTTCTAATTGAAGCCTATTTCTTTTTTTAGTTTTAATGTCTTGTATCGAAGTGGCGAATGGCACTAATAATTTAAGAGTTTCCCTTGCCAGCTCAGGATATTCTTGTTTCCTTTTCATCCAAAACGTATCAACAGTTTGTGAATAAAATTCCATTTTAAGCATGCCGTCAACAGCTAAATCTATAAGATTTTCTTCCATATTTATAGTGAAATCAGCTAGTTCTATTGACTTATCCAAGAAAGGATTAAGAATCCATCTGCGCCCATTGTCAGCTTCAGAATGCAAGTTTGGAAAGTACGTTAATAGTTTCTCTTGCAGATTATGCAAGCTCTGTATCATGCAGGGAATGTGAGCTCCGACCACAACCGATTGATCTGTTGCATTATCTTCAACAGTCTTCTGAAGACATGGAAATGATTCAAATATATTGTTTTGCAGAGAGGTTGAACATAAATGAAGTTTTGCATGGAATACTTTCACTTTATCTTTCGCTGTTAAAATATTTTAATTTCTACCTTGGAGATTTTTGTTCAAATTATTGAGATGACTAAAAAAATCTGCCAGAAATGATAATTTCAAGAGCCAAACATGGTCAGAAAAGTGATTAGCATATTCAGATTTAGCATCTTGTAAGAACATTAGCAATTCAGCTTTAAGTTCTAGAACTCTGGTCTATACCTTTCCTTTGGATAGCCACCTGACCTCTGTGTGATAGAGGAGATTGTGATGAAGCGCACCCATATCTGCACAAACGATTCGAAATAGTCGGGTTTGCAAGGCTTTACCTTTGACAGAATTCACAATTTTAATTACCTCTTTAAGCAAGTCATTTAAATCAGACGTTAAAACCTTAGCGGCTAGAGCTTGTCGATGAAGAAAACAGTGTGTCCATGATACGTTTGGCATTATTGATTTTAGCTTCGCAACAAGTCCCCTATTTTTGCCAGACATACTTTTAGCGCCATCGCTACAAATAGCGATACATTTTGTCAAATCAATGTCGTAGTCGCAAGTACTTTTTAAAAATATATCGTACACATACTGACCAGAAGTGTTGACTGGAAGCGCTTTGCAAAATAACATTTCTTCCGCGATACTGTCATCTGCTTCAAATTGCACAAATACTATAAACTGAGCACAATCTGAAACATCTATAGATTCGTCAAACTGCAAAGCAAAATGTTGATTCTTCTTTAATTTTTCGACTACTTGATCTCGAATATCATCGGACATATCATCTATTCTGCGTGAAATAGTGTTATCAGAAAGCGGTATGCTTTTTAACTTGTTTGCCTCCTGCTTGCTGACCATAATTTCAACCATATCTAGAGCTGCTGGCAAAATAAGGTTTTCGGCAATTGTGTGTGGCTTCTCTGCTTTAGCGACTTTATAGCTAGCCAATAATGATGACTCGTTGACACTAGATATCTAAAAACAAACAAAACAATATAAAAATAAATAAATGATTGACAAATAAAAAAAATAAAATGCACACCAAAATTAATGGTAATTAAGTTGTATGCAAACATAAACACTAAAAACAACAATTTAAATAAACTCGGCTTGAGTTCGAGCGCTTAAACACTGACCTGACGATTTTTACAACACTATGTGAAGACTAGGATAACACAATTACCTGAATCATAGTATTTTGCTGCTGGTTAAGAGCTTTCAATTTTCGTTCAAAGAAATCCAACGACTTATCAGCTTCTTTTTGATGCTTGGTTGTGAGATGTCGCATAAGCTTTGACGGTTTCATACTCTCACGTGACAAAACATCGCCGCAAATTACACATTGAGGGTTATTATTTAGGACTGTAAACCCATATTTCAAGTAATTGTCGTCATAGTGGCTATTTTTTTTCGGGTGTGATTCACCTCTGCTACTGGCATCCGTACCAGATGTTGTGCGATCTTTTGACAAACTTATCCATTTTTCAATCGCGCGGAGCAAGTGAACAAGGCAAACAATCACGTCCGTACTGATCGGTGACGCTCAGTCAATTAATTGGGAGTTGAGTGAGTCGAGACAAAAGAACCTACTAGCGCGGGCGGCGGTGGGGGGTGGGGGATGCCCATCAGCCTCTCGCCAGCAACAACAATGCGGCGTGGCAACGCCGCAAAGTTAGGCCCGCGCAAGCTAGCTTCCAAATCAAATCCAAGCTCTCGCGGCATCTTGCCGAGTGTAGGTTTTAATAATGAATATAGGTACCTAAATAAAGAAAGTTATAAATGTAGTCTTTTAATAATTATATTACTAATTTTTTGTCTTTCTATAGCCCAAGGGGGTCGCTAGACTTTTGTAACTTGGAAAGGGACCGTGTATTCAAAAAATTTGAAAAAGACTGATATAAGGTTACATGGGTAGAAGCAAAGTTGCGTTAGCTATAATAATCTTTGGTAGAAGTTATTGGAATAGTTTGACTGGGAGGATTTTCAAACAGAACAGTGTAACGTAATAAATTAACACATCCATAAATTTATTCAACCTTTATTTAACTAAATATTAATAAAATTTTATATACCAATGTTACGTGAGTTTCTAGAATGATCTAGATCAGGATTACATCAATACACAAACCAATCGTCTTGCCCTAATCAACGTCTGAACATTTTTAAACAGAATAAGAAACTCAATATAAGGGACTTATTGTTTTTACAAGTACAGCCTTCTCAAAATGAGTTATAATAATATAATTAACTTGTTTGTTATCATTTATCAAAATAAAGATTAATTAATCATAAAATTCATTAGATAATAATTTTCAGAAAATACAATACAAAACAAATTTATTATAAATAATGTAGATAAAAGCTGTAATGGGCTATTTTTTACTTTTATGCCCGGTCTATTTAATCTCGCAAGAAATCGTATGCCTCTCGCCATCTATAGGCATCGATTTTAACTGGAGTCACAGTTTCGGCAGATTTCTGTGTTTTTTTATTCTCTGTCGATTCTCGTATTTCTGTCGCAGTTTTAAGTGAATTATATTGAAGTTTGGAACTACGTCGTGTCGAACACTTTTTTAATAACTTTCTAATAATTAGAACATGATTTTAAAAATCTCTGGAAACGGAAGCAACAGAGATTCCATCAAACTGATATATGATCAGTAACTAGACTAGTTCAAGAGACAACAGACCAGTAAGTAAATAATGTAAACTGCAATAATGTACATAATATTTATCATTTTTACGTGAAAAATGATAATAAGATTATATAAAACCGCTAAAAATTATTTTTATGATAGAAATAATTAACTGTGCATTGACTCTTAACAGTGACAGCCTTTTTCTACATGTGTCAAATCTGGTTTCAACTGAATTATTGTCTTGTGTTTTACGAAATATTTTGCAAAAAAAATTATTTTTGCAGTATGTTCATGAACGACTGATTGCTTATATGGAGAAGAGATCCGACAGAATTTCGATTGGATCGCGAACACATTAAAAATGATCCAAGAAGTAAAAGACTTTCATGTGAAACGTATTCTGATGTTTGCCGGAAAGTGGGAATAATGGTTTTCGAAGTTCGTGGTTTGAAAATGTCTACTATTGTTTAAGCATGAAATGTCTCTAAATAAAGGGATTTTAGCAATTTTATGTATTAAAGTTGTCATGAGAGTAAGCACATTTTCGGCAAGATGGGTTTCAAGTTTTAAACTCTTTTTTTTTTAGATATTGACAATTTAGAAGCCTCACAATGAGCCTAGCAGAGTTCTGAGACTTAAAAAAGGTTCGCCTAAAATATTCAGCTTGAAAGCAGGGGTTAATTTTGTTGAACTGATGCTAAGAGTACTTCAATAATAACAGTTAC
Organism: Diaprepes abbreviatus; assembly: GCA_034092305.1. NCBI lineage: Eukaryota > Metazoa > Arthropoda > Insecta > Coleoptera > Curculionidae > Diaprepes > Diaprepes abbreviatus. The sequence goes on along the minus strand of JASJET010000288.1, from coordinate 2,085,840 downwards.
CTACTGTAACACACTAACAAAATTACGTGCTACTACCGATCAGAAATGTCCAATTTGTGTCACAAAAATGTCTTCCTTCTTCACTACAATGCGTGAGTTCAAGGAGTAACCAAAATTCAGTAATACTCGCAGAGAATATGCTGCGAATATAACTTCTTTAAACTGTACCATCCACCGTATAGTCCAGATCTGTTTCCGTTTAACCCCGTTTTATTCATTAATTTGAAAAAGCATATAAAAAGATTTTCATTTTGTAAACGAAAAGAAGTTAGAAGAGGATGTTGCTTGAAAGCCACTCAGAATAATTTTTTTTTCGGTTAAAATAAAGTCATTGCAGCAGAGGCAGCGGAAGTGCATGAAAATTAAGGCAGGTTGGATTGAAAAAGTAAAATTATCATACAAATATTCTTTTTTATTGTTAGGGAGAAAACTTTTTAGTACCCCTTATATTTTACATTTTTTTTTCTATGATTCGAATAAGTTACCTTTCTTGCAACTAATAGTAAGTTAAAATTTTAACAAATGTTACAAGTAATTATTTTTTATTACACATATTTCGTAATATTATAAAATAAAATTTAACTGATGCGGAGTAATTTTTACAGTAAACAATCAAAGTATTTTATTACAGGTGTACAGTCAAGTACCGTGATTGTTTCTTTAGATAACACTCAGATAGTCATCTCTAAGTTTATCTTGAAAAACGTAATAATTGTAAACAAGATGACAAAAAATAATCGCATAATATGAATTACCGAATCTTAACATATCAAGAACTTTCCAGAATAGCCTATGTAAGCAATAAATTAAAGAATGAACATATCACTGATAATTTGTAAATAACCTGTTATCACACAATTCAAAATCGACACATCACTTGCAAAAGGTTGATCGTTGTGTAGGTAGACTGCGCCGATATACAAATTCACAACACGTTTCTTGATAAAGATCAAACCACGGCAACCACAGTCACCTATATTCATCTGATTCATATAAAGTAGTCATAAATGTTGAGAAGGAATTTCGCTTAGGTCACTGTCAACAAACCAATTGAAGGCGTTTTCAAACATTGAATAAAATAGTTAATTAATTGTGGTTAATGCTTGATTTCGAGTTTTTACTGTCGATAAATCGAAAACAGTTACGTTTAGATATAGGACATGTAATAAAAAAATATCTAGAATTTTACAAGGTGACAAGGTTTATTCCAGACTTTACTTCCTTATTCCATGACAACAATTAATTTTTGGTGGGAAAAGACAGGTTCTTGTTGTATGTCTATGCTTCAAATTAACAGAGTTGTTCATTTGACGACCTATTTGAACTGATTTGACCAACTGCCATGGCCTCTGTGCTGTCTATAACTTTACATCTCTATCCAGTTTAGGAGGAACAGCACTAGGAAACATTGGAAAAATTTTTTATTGATTTTTCTGAAAACAAGAAGAAAAAGTTAAACTTGAAGGCAGAAGGCACGGTTATCTGTACCTGGGGTGACAAATGATGAGTAAATATTCTAGACGTAAGAATTCTAAGCAATCGTATACCTAATATTCAGTTGCTAAAACGGGGATAACCAGAGGGAAGAAGGTTTGTCTTGTGAACCTGAAATCGACGAAGTTTAGGATATATCAAAAACTTCTCTTTGTGTACTTAAACTTTCAATTGCATTTTTTAGGCCAGTCGAATTGCCTTAAATATAAGGTGATTTTGACATTTTCTAGACATCAACCGATGGAAGGATGTCCAGAATGATTATAGTAATTCATGGTTTCAGAGGCTTCAGTTTTTTGGGCATAACATTTTATTAAACAATTAAAATGTAAAAAAAAACAGTTTTTTTCAGTTGTAAAAAAAAGCTATCGCTTTTTAGATAAAAAAGTTCCAAACAAAAGTTGTATGCCTTAGAGATACCTAGACAATAAAAAAAAATTAACATCAAAATCAACTTATTCATTCATTAGTTATTGCAAGAAAACATGATAAAGTGACTGTTTTTTCAATTGTTATTAAACAATAGAAAAACATATTGCATATACTTCAAACCTTCGCAAAAGAAGCTTTTTATGTTATAAAATAAGCACGCAAAATTTTAAGTCAAAATATTCAACTTTTGGAGTTATATTTAATTGTTTATTCCCAGCGATCGGTAGGTTCTAGGACGATCTGCATGTGCGCAAATCAAATTCCAAGTCTTACACTAGTAATATCATAAAAGAACGAAATGAAGTATTGATTTTAAATTGTTGAAATAGATTAACGAAGTTAGCGTTCATTTTTTCGTTATAAACAAATGAAATACAGCTATGACAAATAACGATATTGAAATGCTAATAACTGAACGCGATAGCCAATAGTTGTGCGTGAATTTAAAACAGAAAAAAAAGTCTCCAAGACCAATAGAAGCCGAGATAGAGTTTTTTTAATCACTGTAGTGTTGTTTATTAAGATTTAGGGATTATTTTAGCAGGAATTCACAAAGCATTGCCCAAACTATTGTATGCGGAAGTTTTTGACTGAATTATTTGAAAATTGTCGATGTGACAATAGTCTGAAGTTTCAGCTTTTCCGAGAGTTAGTTGGTGGGGGATATTGGCAGCGCGCGGGTGAAAACGAAGCTCTGACGCTTCAAATTCATTTTACCGGGAAAATTTGAATCATCTCGGCGATTATTGGTCGTAGAAGCTTATTTTTTTTTGATGGATGCTATTTCGATGAAACGTGTACGATATAATATACAGGGTGTCCTGGAAAATGTTGGAAATCTTCCGGACATGAAAAAAATATGTGAAAATAATAATACAAGTTTATATATATATTTTTTTCATATATGCCTCCTCTTCAAAGATATGGGTTCCCAAAGAGCTGCAATGGAATCAAGTTTTTTACATATAAATATTGAACCACCAGGTATATTTCAGTTTTTTTTATATGATATATACCAGGTAAGAATCTTCAAATTACTATTTAAGAAAGTGTTATGAATTACTCACTGCTGCAGGACGGACTAGCTGTGACGCTCATGGCCCCATTTTTTCACGTCCTTTTATTTACTTACTTCGGTCGGGTTGAATATGAAAAAGAGGAATTTTCCCGTCACCATAATTTTAGTAAAAATTTAAACTAACTCCTTAGTTAAAAACCTTGTAAGAAAGTTTAACATGGGCTCCTTGAAGTTTGATACACTCGCGGGCACGACTAATTGAGGACTCACATTAACTTAGTATTGTTCCTTATTGGAACACAATGACACGTTATTCTCCGTAGAAGTTCCTCCCTACTATCAATCAGAGTGCAATACATCAAGATTTCTACGTGTTCTCACAGATAAAAATCCAACGGTGTTAGGTCGAGAGATCAAGGAGGCCAGGCAATAGGTCCTCCTCTACTTATCCAATGGTTTCGGTAGACGTTATTCAGGTGCTCCCGCACAGTAACGCTGAAAAGAGGTAATGTCCCATCGTATATGTAGTACAGGGTGAGTCAACGATTGGATGAAGTAAGTTTGTGCCTTTTCGGTGAAATTTACAAAGAAACTATATTTATTGTTTGATACAGTTTATTTTTACGCAGATTTTAAAAATATTTAGGACTCTACAGGGTGAGCCAAAAAACTAGGACAGCATAAAGTTGTATTTTTTTAAATAGAATACCCTATATACGAATCGTATTTTCGATTTAGCTTATAATTTTAAATCTTTTTTATTAAGGGTTTACTATAACAAAACTTTATAGTTTCTGAGATAATTAAATTTAAAGAAAAAAAGTCACATTTTCAAGCATCAATTCAATCCTAAATAACGTTTTCAATTTTGTGACAAATATATTCAAATTTGGAATTTAGCAAGGCCAACGACAAGTTAATATAATTTTTACCTAATATTTGCAATAAAAGCTACAGGGTGTTGAACACATCGGCTCAAATTTGAACAAGTATAAATGAATAAATATCTTTTTTTTTAAATGGTACACCCTGTATATTTCATGTTATTTAATAGAGTAATAAAAATCCTAAAAGTTTTGTTCAATATATCCTATACCTATTTATAATAGTTTTTGAGATATTTCAGTTTTCCTTATTTTCCATACTTTTTTACAGAAATAGTCTTCATTATCATAGTAGCCATGTAAAATAATAAAAAGGAACTACAGAAACAAACAGAATATGGTTAAATATGATGAAATACATTATTTGTTATATTGCAACGGCAATGGTTTAATTAAACATAATGCGAAAAAATTAACACAACAATAACGATAAGGCAAATACATATTTACTTTTATACTAAATTGAAACAAAAAAATTACCTATTAAATACTGAGATTAATTATTTCTTTTTAATAAGTGTTCGAATAAACGATCTTCTTGTGCAATGCACAAATTTAGTCTTTTTTGCAGATTATTTCGGACCCTGGACAAAATTAGTGGCGTTATTGTTCTACAGGTATCCCTAATCCTGTTTCGCATATCTTCTACTGTTGTTGGAACCCCCACGTCCAATCCATTTTTGCGTATATCGTTGGTCCAAAAACGCACGAACTTCACGATGGTAATGCGGTGGCGCACCATCGTGCTGGAACCACATACTGTCGAGCTCATCCTTGAAGCAGTTGGGGTAGTTCTTCTTGTAGAAAGTTCAGATAACTATGGCCATTTAGTGGTTCATTAAAAAAGTGGGGTCCAATAATTCGATTATGATGAATACCACACCAAACATTTAATGACCAGTGGTTTTGATGTTGCACCTCACTAATCCAAAATGGGTTTTCTGTGGCATAATAACGCATGTTGCGTCTATTTACGGCACCGTTACTTCTAAAAGTAGTTTCATCACTAAACATTACCTTGCATAATAAATTTGGATTTAATTGAATCTCCGCATTTATTGTAGGACAAAAGTTTACATGACTTTCAAAATTCTGTCCATGCAATTCTTGGTGTAATTCCATGTGATATAGATGATACCTATATTTCTTGGTAGTACGATTAGCGGTGGATTGTGATGTTTTACATAATGCTGCTAACTGACGGCTACCAATATAAAGATTTTCCTGAACATTTAACAATACTTGTAGTTCTTTTTCTTCATTAGTTACTGGTTTGTTGACCACTTTACGTTTTGGATAATCAACAGTACCAGAAGAATCAAATCTTTGCATTAAGTTTTGAAAAGTATGGGTATTAGGCTGGCGTCAATCAGGATATTTCATTTTGTAAATTCTTTGAGCAAGAAGGCAAATTTTTTGAGCCTCTTCTATTGTATAAATCATATCTATTAACTCATTCTTTGGAAAATTCATTTTACAATATAAGATGAATGCAAAAAAAACCAAACTACACTACATAAAAACGAAAAGAAGCGATTGCGGTTATAAATTTGACACACAGAAAAATGTTCTTTTACATTGTTTTTGCCATGGCTACTATGATAATGAAGACTATTTCTGTAAAAAAGTATGGAAAATTATAAAAACTGAAATATCTCAAAAACTATTATAAATAGGTATAGGATATATTGAACAAAACTTTTAGGGTTTTTATTACTCTATTAAATAACATGAAAATATACAGGGTGTACTATTTAAAAAAAAAGATATTTATTCATTTAAACTTGCTCAAATTTGAGCCGATGTGTTCAACACCCTGTAGCTTTTATTGCAAATATTAGGTAAAAATTATGTTAACTTGTCCTTGGCCTTGCTAAATTTCAAATTTGAATATATTTGTCACAAAATTGAAAACGTTATTTAGGATTGAATTAATGCTTGAAAATGTGACTTTTTTTCTTTAAACTTAATTATCTCAGAAACTATAAAGTTTTGTTATAGTAACCCCTTAATAAAAAAGATTTAAAATTATAAGCTAAATCGAAAATACGATTCGTATATAGGGTGTTCTATTTAAAAAAAAATACAACTTTATGCTGTCCTAGTTTTTTGGCTCAGCCTGTAGAGTGCTAAATATTTTTAAAATCTGCGTAAAAATAAACTGTATCAAAGAATAAATATAGTTTCCTTGTTAATTTCACCGAAAAGGCACAAACCTACTTCATCCAATCGTTGACTCACCCTGTACATATTTCGGCGAGTTTCAAGTGATAACTTCTCTACTAAATCATGAAAAGCATTCTGGAGGAATTCCAAATAAAGTTCTCCATTCAGTCATGCAAGTAATACGAATGGTCCAGACATTAATTAATTGTTACTGATGTTGATGATGGGAAGCAATAGTTGCATGAGGATTTTCATCAGCCCATATATGTGAGTTGTTTAAATTTATGATACCATTTTTGGGTAAACCCTGTTTCATCCGTGAAGAGAATCGTACTAATGAAGTTTACATTATTTCGTTTTCGGCATTTTTGATGAACTTTCGACGTATTAAACTGCGCTGATAATTTTCGCGTGCTCATTGAAGAAGTATAATCCACAGCATTTAAAATATTTTCCTCTAATTGCGGCATACATACTTTTCTTCCCCGACCAGCATCAGTACTTCTTTTTCTAAATTTTCCAAAAATTATGCAGAAATTTAATACTACTTTATTAAATGAAATTGCCTACCATTTTCCCTTAGACGTTGATCAATTCGTTGAAATGTTTTCTGATCTGGAAGAACACGATTAGGATATTTATCGTGATATAACCTCTTGGCTTCCAAAGTATTGCAAGATGCAAGACCAAACATCAGATGCATATCTGCACTCTCAGTAAACATGTATTCCATATTTCTAATTATTTCACAATTAATTTCACCACGAAATCCAAAAATCAGTAAATTAATATCCAAGTAAAGAATCAAGTTCTAAAATGCAGGATATATATTTCTTTCGTATCTAGCAACGGTTGCAACAACAATACTTTGTTTTTGTTTCCGATTAAATAACACGCATATTTCTTGCGAACCTAGGTCGAAGTGAAATTCACACAATGAGATTTTTTTGACTAAAAAGGTAAACTCTAATTATGGATCGATTTTTTTTATCATGAGGTTGAATGTTGAACATTTAATAGGAACAAAGATGTATCTCTTATCGAAATACGCCAAATACATGATGTAAATAAAATGACATTTTTTCGAAAACGGTTAGGATTAGTGACATGAATTTTGAGTATTTAGTTTTTAGTCAATAGTTAAAGATATGTAAAAACGTAGTCCAAAATTCTTATCATACAAGGTTACGCCTGTATTCCTTTCATGTTTTTTTTTCATCTCCTAAACATTTCCCACATTTTCCCGGACACTTTATATTGACATGAAAAAATTATTTTTTTACTTAGCAATAAAGAACTTTTATTTTCATATTTTATGCAAAATAAGTAGTTAATCAATTAACAATATTTTTAACACACCTAGTGTATATGAAATTGCGAAAATTCACTAGTCAGTAATATACCACTGATTCTAAATATTGAAAATCGGAATAATTTTTAATATACCATCAATACTTTTCGCCCGCGTGCTGCCGGCATTCCCCACCACCACACCCACACTAACTCTCAGAAAGGCTGAAACTTCAAATTATTGTCAATCTTTAAATAATCGAGTCGAAAATTTCAGCATACGATAGCTTATAATTCCTTAATTTTAATAAACAAAGCCAAAATGTTTTTTAACCGACTTCTAAAAGAAGGAGGTTCTTAATTCGTCGACTATGTATGTTTTTTTTTATGTTATTACTCCGGAACGATGGCACCGATTTGAATGAATTTTTTTTACGTTATGTTCAGGAAGTTGATGCGGTGGTCTCATATTTTTTGGACGAAATTGCTGCAGTAAAATCTAAGATAGCGCTGACAATATGGCGGCGAAAAAAGTTAATTTTGTCCGATTTTCTTCAAAATTGGAATGGGGGAATTTTCAGGGTGGTACACAACGAATATGGAACTATTTTTAAAAAATTCAATATGGAGAATCCAATATGGCGGACAAGAAAATTTACTTTTGTCTGATTTTCTCCAAAATTGGTGCGGGGGAGTTTTCGGAGTCGCACATAATGAATCCAAAATATTTTTTTAAAATACAATATGACGGATCTAATATGGGGGACGAAAAAATCAATTTCGTCCGATTTTCTTTAAAATTGGTACGGGGGAGTTTTCGGGGTGGCATATAAAGAATCTGAAATTATTTTTTAAAAATACAATATGGCGTATCCAATATGGCGGATAAAAATTAATTTTGTTCGATTTTTTTCAAAATTGATTGAGCTTTTGGGATCAAATATTACGAATCTGAAATTATTTAAAAAATAAATAAATATAGCGAATCCAAGATGGTGGATTAAAGATTCTACATCTCCCGATTTTGTCTAAAATCAGTATTGGGGTATTTTTGTCTGGCAGATTCAATATGGTGTCCTAAAAATTTTACATTTCTCGATTTTCTCCCAAACTGATATAGGGGGTCCTTGAGGGTTGAAATTATGAATTTAAAAGTATTTTTTCAGGATTCAATATGGCGAATCCAATGTAGCGGAATAAAAATTTTACGTTTTTCGATTTTGTTCAAAGGTGGGACTAAATCGTTTTTTGAGGATGTAAATAGCGAATATAAAATTATTTTAAGAAAATCTAATATGTCAGATGCAATATGACAGTCTAAAAATTTTAAATTTCCGGATTTCAAAATTGATACTGAAGAGCTTTGAATGGTTTAGATTTAGATTAGATCAAGACGTTAAAATTATTTTTTTGAAATTCAATATGGCTGATCCAATATGGTGGGTTGAAAATTGTACCTTATTCGCATTTTTTCAGATGTGGTATTATGGGGTTTTCGGGGTCGTGTATTACGAATATGAAGTTAATTATTTTACAACTATTAGGTTGATAAGATGCAAAATGAGGGACAGAAAATTTTACATATTCCGATTTTGTCTAAAATTGATATTGAGGGGTTCTTGAGACGTAAACAAACTCAATATGCAGTATAAAATATTTCGAGCCAAGAAATTTACATCTCAGGTTCTTTAAATATCGATATTGGAAGGTTTTGGGGCCTATATTACCAATCTAAAATTAGTTTGAAATTTAAGATAGTGGATTTACTGTGACAGACTAAATATTTGTTTGACACAATTTTACTGGTATTTGGAAAACTCCAAGGACCAAAGATTTGTTAATGGTTTCTTTTTAGGGTGATTTATAATTTTGTATAAAATGGGTACTTTTTTGCCACCTTGGAGTCATTTCAAGGTACACTAATCTCGATTAGTACTTAGTTCAAATAATTTACGGATATCATAATGGATTCTAAAACTAAAAATAGAAAATAAAATTTTTATAAAAAAATTGAACCGACGCCAAATTATTTGTAGATGAAATAAATAACTACTAATATATATAAATTATAGTAAGAAAGCAATTACAAATAAACTATTTTTAATCTGTTTATGCGAATCACATTTTATCAGGTATTAGTTTGGCGCCGACTTCAAAAAGTTCAATTTCATATAAAAATTTATAGTTATTTTTCACTTTTTAGCGCACTTTTTGAAGTCGGTTCAATTTTTTTATAAAAATTTTATTTTAAACTCTATCTCGGCTTCTATAAGACGTAGAAGCTTTTTTCTTTTTAAAACTCGCGAAAAAATATCACGTAGTTACCAACGTTTCGATGTCGGTATTTGTCAAGGAGGCATTCTGTTTGTTTATAAAGAAAAATGTATGCTAAATTTGTTAATATATTTTAACAATTTAAAATCAAAACTTCATTTCGTTCTTTTTTGATATTATCTTATAGTATAAGCCGCGAAATTAGATTTGAGTACCCACAGATCACCTTAGGACCTCCTGATAGCTGAGAATAAACAATTAAACACAAGTCCAAAAGTTATAAACAAATTCGCTGTGCAAAAGCTACTTGAAGTGGCATATTTTGCTGCGGTATGAAGTAGATGCAATATGTTTTTCTACTGTTTTAACTGTAATTAACAATTGAAAAAACAGTCATTTCAGCATGTTTTTTGCAATAAATAATGAACAAATAAGCCGATTTTGATGTTCTTTTCTTTTGTAGGGATTTTTAAGGTGCACAAATTTTGTTTAGAACTTTTTTGTAACGAGCAATTGCTTTTCTTAAAACTCAAAAAAATGTTTTTTGACACCTTAATTGGGCAATAAAAAGTTATGCCCAAAAAAAAATTGAAGAAGAAATCATGAATTACCTCTATAATTCTGAATATCCTCCAGTCGCCTCATATCTAGAAACACTAACCCCATAATTCACTAACATGGTTTAACTTTAAAACCGGTCTAGATTGATAGTAGAGAATTTAAATTGACAAGGGTAGCAATAAGTTAAGCAAGTTTTGAATCCTTAAAATACAATTAAAACAATATCACAAGAAAAAGAAAACTGATCATTTAGAAAATCTAATTTCCAAGGCAACTAGATCGGGTCTAAGTTTTAAACCTTCTTAGTGAATCTAGCTATAAATTTTGAAGAAATTTTTATCCAGTTTGTCGATTTTTCGAACCGACTTGACCGGAAATATAAATCTAGCTACAACTATCCGATTTTAAAACGGAAATTTTCACAATTGCAGTAGCTAAGATCTACGTAGCGATCTCTTTAAAATAATTATTTTTTAAAGCATCTGAATATAAGTAAAATAAAGGTAAATATCTTGCAAAACTATTTTTTTTTTACTTGGAACACCCACCGTTCTATTAAAAAAATATTTTCGGAAAAATGCTGCGTACAATTTAAACAACGGTTACGTAAATTTCAAAAAAAAAATCTTTTAAGACCAATTATTCCAGAATAGGTGATCCAGATGTTGGATCACTTTTATTATAGAAAGGCCAAATTATAATTTAATAACTTTGTTAACTTTTGATTTTTTTAAATAAAATCAATAAAAGTTTAATGTACGTCTCATACGGTGTCTTTTTCAGAAATCCTAAATAAATAAATAAGTTATCAAAAAAAAAAAAATCGAAAACCGGACCATGTTTCATCCTTTCACAGTGATGTTTCTTCTTAAATCCTGAAGAAAGTAGAAATTTTTTTCAGTATGTTGCCAAGTGATTGAAGTACCTAATCACAGAAGAATGGCAATACATCAGTATCTAACTTTTTCGTGATAATTTGTATATGAATTCAATCCTATGTATTAGTCGGAAATGGAGAAAAAGTCTTGCAGTTTTAGATATGTGAACATCATAAGAATTATAAAATATAAATAAGCGTTTGGATCTACCAAAAAAAATTGTTATGCTACATTGCGCAATATTATATAAAAAAAAATTATATTATTGATGAACATGTTTGGTTAAGCAGATAGATTGCAAGATAACATATATAAAGAAAAGCTTTTAATTTTCACAAGTATCAATATTTTTGCTTATTTATGAACATCTGGTTTTAAAAAAGTCACTGATTCGATTAGATTATAATTTTGGATAAATACAGTAAAGTTGAGACATTTTTCTGTAGACATCGTATCCACCTTCACCAGAATCGATTTAATAAGTGTACGAAAATGAATATTTCCTTAGCATTGCTGCTTATTTTCTCAGCTTCAATTGGTAAGTTTTTTGAAAACATCGAATCACCAGGAATAAGAATTGACAATACATAAAAAATTTAATTTATAACAGAACACCCAAAACTATTAGTCATTAAATCTAACTGCTTCTTTATTAATATTGATTGCTACAAGTGTATGTATATATATATATATATATATATATATATATATATATATATATATATATGTATATATATATATATATATATATATATATATATGTATATATATATATATATATATATATAGTTACTATTTACTACAGGGTTTAATGGGGAACACTACTGTGTCTTTTTCTATATCGCAAGAATATGTTACTAGAAAAAAAAAACAAATACTAATGAAAAATTATATTTTTTAAATAAATTAACTGCTGCTTATTTTCTCAGCTTCAATTGATAAGTTTTTTGAAAACATCGAATCACCAGGAATAAGAATTGACAATACATAAACAATTTAACTTATAACAGAACACCCAAAACTATTAGTCATTAAATTTAACTGCTTCTTTATTAATGTTGATTGCTACAAGTCTATGTATATATATATATATATATATATATATATATATATATATATATATATATATATATATATATAGTTATCATTTACTACAGGATTTAATGGGGAACACTACTGTGTCTTTTTCTATATCGCAAGATTATGTTACTAGAAAAAAAACAAATACTAATGAAAAATTGTATTTTTTAAATAAATTAACTTTTTTTAAATAGAACATCCTGTATATTACTAAATATTAAAATAGAGCTTGAAATTCCATTTTAAAAAAAGGATATGTAGCCCATGTTTGTTCCAAAGGTTTTTGAAATATTTACCTCAAAATATAAAATATTACAAAAATTCGCCATAGACATGTAAACTATTGAAAAAATAAAAAATTAGCTTGTTTAGTGAAGAATATAATACTCTTTAATCGTATTATAATATAAATTCAAGTTAGCTATGAGAAAATAATTATACGTTCTAACGACGCCAGAATGATTTTGTCAAAAATAACTAGTTAGAAATTAAATGATTTCTTTGCACAATTTTTTTAGAAATTTCGAATAAAAAAATATATTTAAAAGTGCTCAATATGAACTTCACAGTTAAAAAGGCCTTTCCTATAGTTTTCTTGACGGAATATATATATATATATATATATATATATATATATATATATATATATATATATATATATATATGTATATATGTTTATGCGGCTTTCACGGATTCCTTCGTGTGAGATGCAATAGCAGTGGATATATCCACATTATGCCGTTGTAGTGCTGAAATCACATTCAGCAAACATACAACTACATGCAGCTCCGTGCATGGAATGAAGTAAAATACGAAAAGTAAATGCAAACTTCTCTCCATCCTATCCTTTCTGTATTAGAGGTTGCACAGTTAGAACAAATTGTTATAAAACGCAATTTATCCTATTCCACCACCATCGAGATGATGGCCTACCTGTGCCACCATACCGAGAAGAAAGTCAAAACTTACCCTTCCCGCCACAGTGATACGGCAGAGATACATGTTTCGTCTCTACTAGACTCATCAGGGTACCGACATGCACCTGGCTGTGCAAAGGACAGGTCGGAAGGAAGCATGCAAATACTGAACGCGGCTTCGCCGACCTCCCGCCGGATAGCGTATACATGTTTATGCGGCTTTCACGGATTCCTCCGCTGCTATTGCATCTCACACGGAGGAATCCGTGTGAGATGCAATATATATATATATATATATATATATATATATATATATATATATATATATATATATATATATATATATATATATATATATATATATATATATATATATATATATAAACTAGTTAATATTGGGGTGACACAGGAAGGAACTAACAAAATGGTTCGATTTTAAATACAATTTATATATATATATATATATATATATATATATATATATATATATATATATATATATATAACCGGTAATTATATATTTTTAGTCGAACTTACTAAAAAATGTATGCCAAGAAATCAAGTGGTTTCTACCCTGTTATTCTTAATAAAATTATTTTATCGTCATTAGAGCGTATAATTATTTTCTTGCAGCTAGATAGAATTTTTAAAATTTTGAGGTAAATATTTAAAAAAACGGTTGGAGCAAACATAGGCAAGATATGTATTTTTGGAAAGGTAACTTTAGGCTCAATTTTAATATTTTGTAATATACAAGGTATTACATCTAAGAAAAGTGAATTTATTTAAAAAAATACAAAGCATTATTGGTTTTCTAGTACCATATTGTTGCGATACAGAAAAAATCCAGCATCCATAGCGTGTCAAAATATAAAGAACAATCCCGTAAATAGCTTTTTTTCAAAAATATTTTTTAATAAAACTATGCACTCAAAAAAAACGATTATTAAAAAAAAACACCTACGTAAAACCTTAGTTACTTCATTTAAGAAAATTTTCGTTTTTCAAACGTAAAATGGGACAATTGTGACTGGAATTATGTTTCTGGCTAAGTTGGTTCCAAAAAAAATGCCCCATAAGATGAATGTTTTTCGCCAGTGTCGTTGTAGCGACAAACGTCAAATATACGATTGTACAGAATTCTTACGTCTAGCAGATATACGCACCATTTGTCACCCGAGATACAGATGATCGCGCCATCTGCCTTGAGGAATAATTTCGTAATTTTTTGGATTTCTGACCTGACATATTCTTACACATATATGTTTCTAAAAATGCAATAAAAAAATAAAATATTTTTGACTTGTCACAGTCTTGTAACTGGATAGAACTGTAAGGTTGTAGACATCATACAGGCCAAGAAAATGATCTAAATGAGTAAATATAGGTTCTAAATGGACAACTTTGATAATCTAAAGTACAAGCATAAAGCAAGAAATTGTCTTTTTTCCGCAAAATTTTTCAGCAACCAGCCTTTTGAAATCCCTAATTTTTATATTAGTAAATAAAGTGGCTCCTGGACCTTAAGTACGGCTGGGGTCCTTGTCTGACAATTTTCTTTTTGGCTCAATCATACTTCATTCTAACACGTGAGACATTTAAATTTCATTAGGTAGATGCGCTAACATATAATCTTTGTTCTTCTCATTCTAAGTACTTCGTCGGGTCTGCTTAATGTTAGCAACCACTGTATTAAAAGCCTCTCTGTTTGTTGCTAGGTGGAATATTTGACCATCACTTTGAATCACGTTCCATTCTCTGATGTTTTTTTAACCAGAAAGCATGTTTCCTATCTACTCTCATTCGACTTTTTATCTTTCCAGTCAATAGTTTCTGCAACAATCGCGGGCGTTGTTTCCTTAAGCCATGTCACTTATTTGGTTGTAAATATCAATTTTCGCTCCGTATGAACCTTTGTTAGGACTTCTTCATTTGTTTCTCTGTCAATACGGACTATTTTTAGCATGCATCTATAGATCCACATGTTTCTTGCTTCAATGTTATTTATTATTGTTATACTTACGGTCAAACTTCTGTCCTATAAAGAAGAACTATCTATCGGTAGCATTTGATCATTCTCTGTTTGAGTTTTAAGTTCAGGCTGTCATTATACAAGAATAATTTTATTTTTAAAAGCTGTCCTTAATCATTGGTATCCTGCGTTTCACGGCAATATCGGGATCAAGTTGATCTGTGATAATACTGACCAGATATGTGTAACATATTCTTCAACTTTTTCAACCGATCGTCCACCTTACTTTATTCTGCTATCAGGATGTTGTTGGCGACTAAAACTCATAAATGTTGTTTTCCTAACATTAATTCTTTTACCGATTTTCTCGCTCGCCTCATGGTTTCGATCCAGCAATATTGGAAGGCACTTAACATCATCAAATTGGACCACCATCAACAAACCTGAAAATATTAATATTTTCAGTTTCATCTAGTACTTTTATTCCATAAGATTTTTAAAAACGCCAAATTCATACATTACTGTAGAGTGTGTAACCCCAACTAAAACTAAACTATATATTGTTCAAATAAATATAATACGAAAAATTGCTCAAAATTTAAAGAGCTCAAATGAATCAAAGCGAACCTGAATAGTGAAGAAAAATTTAAATTGTACTCAGAAAACTTTCCATTTAATATTGTGGTACGATTTTTTCCACGTGCACTTTTTATTTCATAATTAAATTTTTGATTTTTAGCATATACAAGAGCTAATTCATTGAAATGTTATGAATGTATTGGTGCTTCTGCATGTAATGATATTGACATCAGCAAGGTTCAAATTGCGGATTGTGGGTATCTTGGTAATTTAACAGATAATTCCTGTTTTACTATTACGGCTAATGCAGGTAACTATACTTTATATTTTTAAGAGCTGATTTTTTCAAAAACTACAACCTAGCTTTGAAAATAATCAAATGTTACATACCCATTATGTTTTATTGTACTGGTGTGCTATCACATGACTTCTAAGGTTAATGATCTTACTATATCGAGAGATGCCTCTCTAAATAGTTGTTAGTATTAAAAATAAAATATATCTAATTTTATCATTGCCATTCCTTTTAGTAATACTGGTAAATATTTGCCTATAACTAATTAAGATTATCTTTTTAAGCCAAAAATACCTGGCTAGTTAGTTCTCTGTGGTAAAGTTATTAGAAAAATTATCACAAGCAGTTCACTTCGCTTGGTAGTCTCAAAATTATCATTATGAATGTAAAAATCGAGTGGTGCAAGTTAAAGCTGTTTGAATGAGAATCGATTTCCCTGTGTAAAATTTGATTTCGAAGAATGTTTAAAACTAGGATCACATATTATTATGTAGTCTATATATTTAAGAAATATAATTACGTTTCAAAAATGTAGCTCTAATTGAAGGCGTAAAGGAGTTAATTTTACATTGTTTTGCTAATGCTTTAAATACGTACAGCTACATTTAGAGGAATTTTCTAAATAAATAATTCCCTATGTTAGTTTTTCCTAAATCACATTTAAATTACTCTAAAAATTATGTTAGGTCGATTTAAATTGAATTCAATTTCCTTAATAAAGTAGAAACTATATAGTAATTTGTGTGAAATTTTTAATTTTCTACATAGAAAGCTGAGAAAAAAAAAATGCATAAGTTATTTCGCTGATATTTTAAGCAGTTCAAAATCTCAAAAAACCCAGTATCTCAGAAGCACTGCTCAAGCAAACCCAGGTAAAAATACAGTGTTGCTCTGACTTTTTGATGAGGAAGCTGGCCACGGCAGATTAAAATGTTTTTATGAATTCAAATATAAAACTTCTGAGAGGTTGTTTTAAAAGAGGTAAAGTCATTAAGAGTATTTATGAATTATTTTCAGATGAAGACCTTGTGACAATGAGAACTTGCTTCGCTAAATATATTAAAATATTCGACACGAAAATATCCATGTGTAGCTTTAAAGAAGCACTATTTACTGAGTTGAATATAACTTGCAGCACGTGTGATACAGATCTTTGCAATGTTTAAGTAACCAGATGGATATTGTATAATAAATACCAAAAGGAGATAAACAATACTGTTATATTTGCAAGCTTTATACTTTTTAGGTGATGGTTTATATATGGTAATACTTTTGTAATGTATAAGATTACTACACGACTACATTTATTTTCTTTAATGGTAAAAGGCATTTGAATATTTAGGCTGGATTCTCACTATAGTGCCGCTCTCGATACACTCTGGATTCGCTCTCGGCTCGATAAAATATTTTTAAACGAACATGAGTTTACGACATTGAAATCTCCGCGAAACCGATAGTGTGAATAGATTCATTGTTTCTCCCGTAAGAGCCGTTTTACACACACAAGAATTATTCCGAAAATTATAACAAAAATTTTCAGCAAATTTTTGCCGAAAATTCTTTGGAGATAATTTTTACAATTTTGGTGGTAATTTTGTCGGTGCTCATGCGCATTTTCATAACATGTGACGTTCAAGCAGTTAAATAATCTGGGAATAATCTTAAAATGTCATAACTATGAAAGTTTCCAAACATATATAATCAAAAAACCACAAAATAAGGGATATTTTGTGCAAGAAACAATGAGTAAACATTGAGATTAAGTTGATTACTAAACGCGGGTTGTTCACATATTTTATTCTGCGTCGATTTTCGCGCACTTTCTGCATTTTAGTCATAAAAATATAGAACACGTTCTATATCTTTATGCCGAAAATTTTCACCAAAATTTTGACCGTAATTCTTTGATGTGTAAAACAGCAAATTAGTTTTATGAAAATTTTCAACATAATTATCAGATAAATTTTGGCCATATTTCTTGTGTGTGTAAAACGGCTCTAATAATATTTTACCGAACCGAGAGTCTATCGAGAACGTCTCGCGACCGGTCTTACAGTGAGAATCTAGCCTTAGTATACTTCAAGGGAATTATTACAATAATTATGGTTAAGGGCTTTATATATCTTATAATTATTATTGTCAATATTTTTGATCACATTTAATTGTAATTTATGAATTAAAATAAAATGAAATATAAAAAAATATGAAGCATATGTAATATACCTTAAATATATATACAAAAATATATTTATATATATATATATATATATATATATATATATATATATATATATATATATATATATATATATGTTTATGCGGCTTTCACGGATTCACCCGTGTGAGATGCAATAGCAGTGGATATATCCACATTATGCCGTTGTAGTGCTGAAATCACATTCAGCAAACGTACAACTATATGCAGCTCCGTTTATAGAATGAAGTAAAATATGAACAGTAAATGCAAATTCCTCCCCCTCTTATCCTTTCTGTGTTAGAGTTTGCACAGTTAGAATAAATTGGTATAAAACGCAAATTTATCCTATTCCACCACCATCGAGATGATGGCCTACCTGTACCACCATACCAAGAGAAAAGTCAAAACTTACCCTCCCCTTCACAGTGATACGGCAGAGATACATGTTTCGTCTCTACTAGACTCATCAGGGTACCGACATTCACCTGGCTGTGCAAAGGACAGATCGGAAGGAAGCATGCAAGTACTGAACGCGGCTTCGCCGACCTCCCGCCGGATGGCGTATATATGTTTATGCGGCTTTCATGGATTCACTCGTGTGAGATGCAATAACAGTGGATATATCCACATTATGCCGTTGTAGTGCTGAAATCACATTCAGCAAACGTACAACTATATGCAGCTCCGTGTATAGAATGAAGTAAAATACGAACAGTAAATGCAAATTCCTCCCCCTCTTATCCTTTCTGTGTTAGAGGTTGCACAGTTAGAATAAATTGGTACAAAACGCAAATTTATCCTATTCCACCACCATCGAGATGATGGCCTACCTGTACCACCATACCAAGAGAAAAGTCAAAACTTACCCTCCCCGCCACATTGATACGGCAGAGATACATGTTTCGTCTCTACTAGACTCATCAGGGTACCGACATGCACCTGGCTGTGCAAAGGAGAGATCGGAAGGAAGCATGCAAGTACTGAACGCGGCTTCGCCGACCTCCCGCCGGATGGCGTATATATGTTTATGCGGCTTTCACGGATTCACCCGTGTGAGATGCAATAGCAGTGGATATATCCACATTATGCCGTTGCGTTTTATACCAATTTATTCTAACTGTGCAACCTCTAACACAGAAAGGATAAGAGGGGGAGGAATTTGCATTTACTGTTCGTATTTTACTTCAATCTATACACGGAGTTACATATAGTTGTACGTTTGCTGAATGTAATTTCAGCACTACAACGGCATAATGTGGATATATCTACTGCTATTGCATCTCACACGGGTGAATCCGTGAAAGCCGCATAAACATATATACGCCATCCGGCGGGAGGTCGGCGAAGCCGCGTTCAGTACTTGCATGCTTCCTTCCGATCTGTCCTTTGCACAGCCAGGTGCATGTCGGTACCCTGATGAGTCTAGTAGAGACGAAACATGTATCTCTGCCGTATCACTGTGGCGGGGAGGGTAAGTTTTGACTTTTCTCTTGGTATGGTGGTACAGGTAGGCCATCATCTCGATGGTGGTGGAATAGGATAAATTTGCGTTTTATACCAATTTATTCTAACTGTGCAACCTCTAACACAGAAAGGATAAGAGGGGGAGGAATTTGCATTTACTGTTCGTATTTTACTTCAATCTATACACGGAGTTACATATAGTTGTACGTTTGCTGAATGTAATTTCAGCACTACAACGGCATAATGTGGATATATCTACTGCTATTGCATCTCACACGGGTGAATCCGTGAAAGCCGCATAAACATATATACGCCATCCGGCGGGAGGTCGGCGAAGCCGCGTTCAGTACTTGCATGCTTCCTTCCGATCTGTCCTTTGCACAGCCAGGTGCATGTCGGTACCCTGATGAGTCTAGTAGAGACGAAACATGTATCTCTGCCGTATCACTGTGGCGGGGAGGGTAAGTTTTGACTTTTCTCTTGGTATGGTGGTACAGGTAGGCCATCATCTCGATGGTGGTGGAATAGGATAAATTTGCGTTTTATACCAATTTATTCTAACTGTGCAACCTCTAACACAGAAAGGATAAGAGGGGGAGGAATTTGCATTTACTGTTCGTATTTTACTTCATATATATATATATATATATATATATATATATATATATATATATATATATATATATATATATATGTATATATATATATATATATATATATATATATATATATATATATATATATATATATATATATATATGTATATATATATATATATATATATATATATATATATGTATATGTATATTACTTCCTATGGTACCTTTATTTTCTCGCACACTTATCACGTAATCCATGGCATGTTAAACAATTGCTCTGTGGAGATCGGAACAGAATCACATTTTTAATATTAAATTGTCAGTGAAAATTACTCTAATATAAAAAAAAAAGCGGAGAACTCCAAAGTAAGGGAGAGGTTCTGGATCCGCCAAGCGCTGTCTCATACTCACTGAAACTTATCAGGCCATTCCTTGCGGTGCAATCCATCATTTGGCAGTGGTGCATTATCTCCTCTTTTTAAAACCAGAAAATAGCAAATAACGCATTAATTCGACATCTCGAGGGATCACTCAATAACAAGCAATACTCACTATGTTGTATAAAACTGCCGACGGTAATTAAAAATTGAAATCTGTCAACTTCGGTAGACGACGCATGCTGCCTCAAAGGATACAGCTCATATGGTCTTGGAGTTCTCCGCACTTTTCAATACGAAAGTAATGTTTATTGACATTCCGTGTCCACGCAGCCTAAAATTTTCCATTTTTGTTTTTCAAATTACATGGACGTTGACTTACCGTATTTTAACTTTTTGTTGGCTTAAAAAAAGGAACACGCTCACAGGGATATCGTTGGAGTGATCGTGCTCTTATTGCGTAAACTCTCGTAACTCGTTTGGATGCCGGTACCGAATAATATGATCACTTTCCTTTGAGGCGGCATGCTTTGGGTATCGATGTTCATGGTTTTCTATTTTTATTTTACCATCTCGCCACCATATGGTGGTTTTATCCAACATTGTTAATGAGTTTTGGTCTTGTATTATTGAGGGATCCGTAGATTTGTCTCTATTCATGTCTTGTCTGCTGCATTTTAGGTTTAAAAGTGTGGATAGAGCAATATTATTCTAATTATAATTATAAAAAAATACGAAAAAAAAAGAAAAAGTGCATGTCCTAGTTTGTAACTTCTGTCAAAAATCCTACTTGCATCATATTTTTTAACAACATTACTCATATACAGATGCGGAAAATCGAAAACAGAACTTCTTAAAAAAAGGGAATCTAACAAAAAGCGACGGAAAACCCGTTTAGCCATGTTGAAGAAGTGAAATAAAGCATACTGTTGTATCGTAGCTTGCTTCCAGGTTTTCAGCAAAAATGGTGTCGGGCAAGGACTTTTCGTTGGTTTCGGGTCGTCAAAACACGATGGGTCGAAAGCACGGATTTGATATTAAAAATAAAAATCGGATTCAACAATAGCAGACTGAAACTTTAAAATCATGAAAATAAATTCGAAAAACGTCTAATGTGGTTCAATGCTTTAAAAATAAAAAGAATAGTTGTATTTCCATGAATAAAATATTGCGCTTGACTTCAAGGTAGATTTTAAATATAATAATATAATAATAAATACGTGGATATCGATAATAGTTAAAAAGGCGAAAGTACTTTTTCCTCTATGCTTAAGACTTCTTAATAAATACCAATGCAAATAATTTGTAAGTAATATATTATTTATTGATTCACATAAATGAATAAATAATACGGCTCTAATAAAAATAATAAAAAGAACTTGTGACATTGCCTTCTTTGTTAACAGCTCTTTTCTCATTCTCCAATACGTATGAATTGTTATCCGAATCCTTACTATGTCAAAAACAGTGTAAGGATCCATCGACATCAAAAGTTTTGGAACACATCCTCCATATTTTTTCTCGAGAAGATTTTCGGGCAAAATCTAGACGATAGTTTCTTATCAACTTGTCCTATCTTTCGATAGTTTATCTATCGGTAATATTGCAAATGCTATGATATCTGGTCAATGAAGTAAGTCATTTGTGGATTCCTGTTGGAATGTTATACCAAGACTATCCTTTGAAGAATAATCTTGCTGTTTGAAGTTTGTATTCCCAAATTTTCTCTACTACAGTTTAATAGTTTGCACAATGACGGGAAACCGGAGGATTAGTTTTCGCTTTACTCTTGTTATAATAGCTGTAGCTTGAAATACTCTGTATTTACTGGGACACAGTATTAATGTTGTTGAACTGAGATATTGTTTGGCAGAGGTAACAACGTTGGACCGATTTCGCTCCAGCCAAAGCATTCACCTAGCCATCTATCATCATCATAGATAAGTTGTACTGTACTGAAGCTTGGGTGGCAAAGAAAACTCTATTATATGGTGCAAGTTGTCTGGTTCGAGTTCATAATTTTCTGTTTTCGTTAAAGACTTTTGTTCGGTTTTCTTAATAAATTCAAATTTCAGAGGCCCTCAATTCATAGTAGACGAGGGTTTGGAATTGTATAACACAATTTGTTCTTTTTGAGTTTGTGTGTTAATACCTTCTAATTGAGGTGGAATAAGAAAGGTTAGGAATAAGTTTGTATCAGAAATATTCGGATCAGTGAATTTCATTTTGTACTGGCTTTGACCTGACGTTGCATCGAAGCCCCATTTGCAAAATAAAACTCATATCTACAAATCTAATTTATCAATTTGTTCAAGGGGGTCTAATTTTAAGCAATATAATTCGACCACTGTATGATCCAGTAAGCCTTGGAATTTAATCTCGGCTTTTGATTTAGTAAAAGTTAGATACTCGTCATGTGGATAACATGTTTTTTTTTTGTATTTTACACACCAGAGTACGGCGAAAATATATTACTGCCTTTCTGTTTAGCCCAATTTTGTAATCGTTGATATTTGTTTCTAGACAATCCAATGTCAAATAGAAGAACGACGCACAAATATAAATGGGCGCGACGCAACCACAATACTGTTGCCTTTGACCTGAGACGAAACTTTAGAAAGAAAAGACTGGCCATTCATATTACCGAGGTTTAATAGAAACGTTACTATAGCCAAACTTCTATTTAAAATTTCTTAACTAGAAATTATTTTGGCCGTTCCTCAAATTCTAACCCACTAAGCCCGTCTAACTTCTTTCAGATTAGTTCGGACAAAAGATCGTAGGAAACGCCTACCGCAATATTACCCCCGCTAACTTCCATTGTAACAAAAAAAATTGGCGCGAAACACGGTACTTATGCTTCGACGGCCTGAATGAAAGCAAATAACTTGGAATCCTCTTGTTGTGCTAAGGCGTAGCGTATGCTGCCGCCCGCTCTCACCGCGCCAGCATTGTATTACCCCTCATCCGAGAGCCAAACTGGTAATTTACACGTATGTCGATGCTTACGATGCTTATCTTCTGCCTCATTCTGATTTGATGAATAATATAGTATTTTCTTTATTTTACTTAAGAAACGTCCAGTTTCTGGTGTGGATTTTCCAGACCTGTATATCGTTTTTCTTTATAAAGTATAATTATTTTTTTAACAACACCTAATTTAGTAACTTCAAATCATATATATCTTCCGATTCTACTTTTTTGCCTTAAATTTGCACCTTTACTTTTATAATTATATAAATAGAAGGCATACGCCTGAACCGTCGCAAAATTCTCAAGGATTACTAAAACATTCATCAGTAAATTTTAAATATAGCTTTATGAGGCATTCTGAAGCATTATAAGCTGTATAAAAATAAAAAATTATGTATTGAAAAGTATAAATAAACAGATAACAATATGCTTCAACTGTGCACTTCCCATTCTCACTGCTGGTGATGAGCTGTTAAGCTTTCAGAGTCCCTTCTTACGGCAAGCTGCTCTCACTGTTGAGTTGGCTCTTGTAAATCTGAAATATAAGTAAATCGTTTACCCAGCAGCAAACATAATATAGTGCTAGTAAAGTATAATAATGGTATTTGCCAGAAACGAAAACAACAGAGGTTCTGTCAAACTGTTATATTGTTAATAACTGAATGAGGGCAAAAGACAACAAACAAGCAAGCAAATAATAGAAATAATATCTGCAATATTTATCATAATTATATAAAAAATTATTTTAAGATGATTAAAAGTCGCTAAATAATATTTTTATTATAGAAATAACTGACTTGATTTCAGTTCGATTATTATTTTGTGTTTCGCAGAGTGTTTTGCAACAAAAAATGAGTTTTGTGAATTTCTAAATATAGTCATGAACGACTGACTACCGTATATGGAAACGAGACTAGAGATAATTAATAATAACCCAAGAAGAAAGAAACTTTCATACTCAGTAAATCCTGGTGTTTCCAGGAAAGTGAAAACTATAGTTCTCGAAGTTCATTGTTTGAAACTGTCTATTATTGCTTAAGTATTCAATATATCTAAACCAAGCGAGGTTTGAACTAGATTGGTCTCAAGTTCCTTGAATCCCAGACAAAAAATACATAGAAAGAAAATATCTCAAAATGTTCATGTCAGTTTGGTGCCTTTGCAATGGCTTCAGAGTTCTAAACCTCCAAAAGAGCCCGCCCATAATTCTTAGCTAAAAGGTTCAAGTCCACCTCCTTTAACAAAATTATGTACGGCTACTGACCAAAAACGTGCAGTTTGTGTCACAAGTATATATTCTTTCTTGACCACAATTCGCAACGTCAGAATATGGCCACAGTTCAACCCATTATTCCTACTTCTTTGAACTTTGACAAAGTACCTCAGAGGATGTAATTTTGAAGACGCAAACCTGTTGTTGTATACTTTAAGTGCCAACCAAAATATTTTTTTTTTGATTTTTTCATTTTTACGATGAAAAAAAAATTTATCCAAGAAATCTGTCGATTCAGTGTTAGGAGGAAAACCATTTTAGTATTTCTTTTATTCACATGTTTTTTTATATACTCAAAATGAGCTATCTTCCATCCTACAAAGTGTAAGTTAAAATTTTGACAGGCGTCATTATAAATGTATTGTAAATGCTTATACTAATATTATATAGTGAAATTTAACCAACGTGCAGTAATTTTAAGAGTAAAGAATAAAAATATTTTTTTCCCGGTGCACGTCAAGTACCATAATCGTTTCGTTAAGTGTCTCAGATAGTTATCTCTAGATTTATTATAAAACAATAAATCAAAGACAAAATGTGTCGATAAGGTGATAAAAATTAATCGTATAAGTTTGCCTGCATGATATGAATCGCCCTAACACTACGAGATTTTTGATGAAGAACAAACCATTATAAATGCTGAGGTTTCCTACATCCACGAACTTAACATGTAAAACTGTACCGCTCATGTATAATACGAGGATGGTTCGATAAGTTCTCGGTCTGAAACAGAGAGGGCGCTAGTAGGATCAAATAACTATAATATATTGTAAGCATTAACCTTGAGATGACGCTCTGCAAAGATTCATATGTTTGCGTTCAGTTGCTTGTTTGTAGCGATCATGTGAGCACAGAAGGTTCGATATTTTGTGAAAGATGGATAAAATTGAAGTTCGAGCGGTTATAAAGTATTTTGTTTTAAAGGGTTTAACTCTTACGGACATTAAAAATGAGTTAGATTCTACTTTAAAGGATTCTTCTCCTTCGTTTTCGTCAGTAACAAAATGGGCAGCTGAATTTAATCGTGGTCGTACATCAATTCTAGATGATAAGCGCTCGGGACGCCAAAAAACCGCTACAACTGATGAAATTGTCACAAAAATTCACAATGTCATACTTTATGACCGCCGACTGAAAGTACGAGAGCTTGCTGGTATAGCAAACATCTCGATAGATCGTGTCCACTACGTTTTACATGATGTTCTTGGCATGAAAAAGCTTTCTGCGCGATGGTTGCCGCGTTTGTTAACAGTCGACCAAAAACGCCTTTGAATGAACACTTCGCAAGAGTGTTTAGACTTATTCAGACGCAATTCTGCTGAGTTTCTTCGACGTTTTATAACTGTAGATGAAACATGGATTCACTATTATATGTCAGAGAGAAAGCAGCAGTTTAAACAGTGGGTGGAGGCGGGTGAAAGTGCGCCAAAAAAAGCGAAAACGGTTCCTTCTGCAGGAAAAGTCATGGCAGCAGTTTTTTATGATTCAGATGACATGGTGCTTATAGACTATTAAGAACAAGGCAAGACCATCACCGGGGAGTATTATGCTTCACTACTAGACCATTTGCAGCATGTGTTTAAGGCGAAATGTCCACATCTTGCCAAAAAAAAGTGCTCTTTCATCAGGATAACACAAATCTATGGTTGTTGCTGCAAAACTCCATGACCTACGTTTCAAAGTGCTTCCATATGTACCATATTCACCGGATCCGGTTCCCAGCGATTACTTTCTCTTCCCAAACTTGAAAAAATGGCTCGCTGGACGAAAATTCCCTTCAAATAACGAGGTCAGAGCAGCGACAACCGCTAATTTTGCAGAGTTGGACAAATTGTATTATACTATGGGTATTAAAATGTTAGAACATCGTTGGTCTAAATGTATTGAAGTAGAAGGGGACTATGTTGAAAAATAAATAAAAACATTTTCAAAAATCTTTTGTTTTCTTTATCAGGCCTCCATCCTCGTATGTCTCTTATACCAAAAATGTTCCCACCTTCATTACATGCAAAGATTGATTTGGCAACAATGTGTTCCCCAAATTTTTATTACATTGTAATTTTTTCCAGCAAGAATATGCGTTTATTTAAAGAAAATCTCACTTGTGATAGTGTGCCATTAAAATTTTTTTTTCATTTTTTCGAAGCTCAAATTTTAAAAATTAGCGGAAGTTATTCATATGTAAATGTATTTTTAACCGACTTCTAAAAGAAGGCAATTGTCAATTCGTCGAGTATGTATGTGTTTTTTTATGTACATCGATTACCCCGGAACAACGGCACCGATTTGAAAGAAATTTTTTACGTTATGGTCAGAAAGTTGCTGCGATGGTCAAATATTTTTTTGAACTAAATTGATGCAGTAATATCCAAGATGGCGCTGACAATATAGCGGCCAAAAAAATAATTTTGCCTGATTTTGTCCAAAATTGGTATGGGGGAATTTTTGGGATCGTACACAACGAATCTGAAATTATTTTAAAAAATTCAATATGGCGGATCCAATATGACGGACAAAAAAATTTAATTTTGTCCGATTTTCTCCAAAATTGGTGTGGGGGAGTTTTCGGAGTCGCACATAATGGATCCAAAATATTTTTAAAAAATTCAATATGGCGGATTCAATATGGCGGACAAAAAATCAATTTTGTCCGATTTTCTTCAAAATTGATACGAGGGAGTTTTCAGGGTCGTGCATAACTAATCTAAAATTATTTTTAAAAAATTGAGTATGGCGGATCCAATACGCGTATGAAAAAATCAATTTATTCCGATTTTCTTTAAAATTGGTACGGGGGAGTTTTCGGGGTCGCCCATAACGAATCTGAAATAATTTTTAAGAGATTCAATCTGGAGGATCCAGGATGGGTGGTTAAAATTCTACATCTCCCGATTTTGTCTAAAATGAGTATTGGAGTATTTTTGTTAGTGTTAATTATGAATTTAAAATATTTTTTGAAAAACTCAATCTGGCAGATTGATATAGGGAGTTTTCAAGGGTGTAAATTATGAATTTAAAAGTATTTTTTCAGGATTCAATATGGCAAATCCAAGATAGCGGACTAAAAATTTTACATTTTTCGATTTTGTTCAAAGGTGGGACCGAATCGTTTTTGAGGATGTAAATATAAGTCTAATATAAGTTTAAAAATTTTTAATTTCCGGATTTCATTCAAAACTGATACTAGGGTGTTTTGAAGAGTTTACATTTAGATTCGATTAAGGCTAATAATACTTTTGAAATTCAATATAGCGGATTCAATATGGTGGGTTGAAGATTTTACCTTATTCGCATTTTTTCAGATTTGGTATTAGCAGGTTTTCGGGGTCGTATATTACGAATATGAAGTTAATTAACTATTAGGTTGATAAGATACAATATGAGGGACAGAAAATTTTACATATTCCGATTTTGTCTAAAATCGATATTGTGGGGTTCCTGAGGTGTGTACAAACTCAATATTCAGTATAAAATATATCGAGCTAAGAAATTTACATCTCAGGATCTTTAAATATTGAAAATTGATATTGTGGGGTTCTTGAGGCGTATACAAACTCAATATGCAGTATAAAAATTACATCTTAAGTTTTTTAAAATCGATATTGGAAGGTTTTGGGGCCTATATTGCCAATCTAAAATTAATTTGAAATTTAAGATAGTGGATTTACTAAGACAGACTAAATATTTGTTTGACACAATTTTACTGGTATTTGGAAAACTCTAAGAACCAAAGAATTTTTAGTGGTTCATTTTAAGGTGATTTACAACTTTGGATAAAATGGGTACTTTTTTGCCAGCTTGGAGTCAATGCGAGGTACACTTATCTCGATTAGTACTTAGTTCAAAGAATTCTTGGATATCATAATGAATTCTAAAACTAATAAAATTTTTATAAAAAAATTGAACCGACTTCTAAAAATGCGCTAAAAAGTGAAAAATAACTAAAAATTTTTATAAGAAATTGAACTTTTTGAAGTCGGCGGCAAACTAATACCTGGCAAAATGTGATTTGCATAAATAAATTAAAAATAATTTATTTGTAATTGCTTTCTTACTATAATTTCTATATATTAGTAGTTATTTATTTCATTTACAAGTAATTTGGCGCTGACTTTAATTTCTTTAAAAATTTCTAGTTATTTTTCACTTTTTAGCGCACTTTTAGAAGTCGATTCAATTTTTCTATTAAAATTTTATTCTATATAAAATCTTATACAGGGAAATCTTGCTGTTTAAACGGCTTTAGCTTGTGGGTACTCACTATAATCCCAAGACTACCCTACCAAACGAGGTGAGGTGATAATGTTTGCTAATAATTTTATTATAATGAACCAAACTTTTGCTTTGTAGTGCTCAGCTAGGTACGTTTGATTAAAAAAAATTAATCCAATTATAGGTAAAAATTTGTACTATCTCGATATACCTAATCTAAAAAGGACGGCGAAGACAAAAATCGGGAATATTTTCATATGACAACTATTTTACAATAAGTTATTTGATATTTTAAAACAATTGATATTAAGTTTCATGTGAGACTTCACCAGTACAAACAGGGGAACATATTAGTATCTAGCAAACAACTATTATCAAAGGTCGCACTTAAAACTATAGAGTATATTTATCGGCATTAGCAGCGATATTTATTACCGATTTAGAGTGGGAGATTTAGAATCTATATAGCAACAATCTATAATCAAAACCTTGCAGATGTCAATAGGGTCATTACATCCAGAAGCATCAATACATTCGTAGCATTTCGTGGGCTCTGGTATAAACTAAAAATAAAAACTTGAGAATAAGTTAAATTCTTGATTCGTTTTTTAATCTTGGTGATTCAATGATTTCAAAAAAAAACTTACCAACTAAAACAGAAAAAATAAGAAGCAGTGACACGAACATATTTATTCTCGTGCACTTATATTAATCGATTTTGGTAAAAATCAATATGATATCTATAGAAAATAATCTAAATTTTATTGTATTTATACAAAATTATAATCTAATCAAATCAACTACTTTATTAATGGGCCAATGAAAAGAGATTTTTTGGTGATAAAAATATTATCAGTGTATCGGCTATACCATCATACTAAAAACAATCTGCAATAATATTTTGTTGTTTTCCACTCTACTATGATTAATTAGTTATTAACAGTTAAAACCAACAAAAAGCGGTTTTTTTCAATTATTTGCTTATAAAATCAAAATTAATGGAGCAATCTCGATTGTGTTAAGAGATAAATTGTAGAGGATAGAAATACTAAAAAAATGACCCATGATCGATCAATTGGATGATTAGTAATGGAGAAAAACAGAAAAACCGAAAAATAGAGTTGTTTTTTTTTATTTCTATTTTCATGATTTTTCAAGCTGTAGCGCTGGCCCTTCGCAAAATAATAGTAATTTATATGTACTGTATGCGTGCCAAAACCAGGTACTGTCGATTTATTAGTTTTTGCACAATTGTCACTTGAAACTTTTAATGCATTTTCAGTGCGCCTAAATGCATCATGTATAGTTTGATTTTTGTTTTGTATAAAGATTTCGAAAGTAGAAGTATTATTCTACAGGCCTATGTTTTCATTTTGCATCAAAAAATCTGAAAAATATATGAAAAATGCTAGCAAACATTACCGAAAACGGCCTAGCGAGTGAAAGTAGAATTAGTGAGGGCAATTTCCTATTTATAAAGGGTAATCGTATTTTAATAAGTATGCTACTTGCCTACTTAATGCGTCATCGAATCTCCTGAGAATGGCATAGCCCTGACAAGATATGCCGAGATCAGTGAGATATCGCAGAGAAGTTGATGTAAAATTAAGCTCCACATAAGTGGAGAGGCTCCTCCCACCTGAGGGCATTCTCTGATGATACAAAGGGAGATAGTGTCCTGTCCTATCTCTATCTCTGTTAGTCTTGCGGAGAGAAGTCGTGCTATCCATTTGGATATCGTTCCGCCCACTCCCCTGTCGTCGAGTGCTCTTTTGACTGTCTCATGTGGAGTGTTGGGAATATATGGGTCTGGCTCGCTGGTTTCAATTTTTTTGTGAGGCTATGTTATCGATCTGACTCTATCATCATTCAATAGTTTAGAGAATTCTACACGTATCTGGTTGGGGCCAAGAGTTTTTCCTTTATTTACTAGCATTCGTTGTTATATTCAGTCCTGAAATGCATTCTGTTTCTGGCGGTACGTTCGTTCTATCATCTCCGCAGAATGTTTCTATATATTTTCCAAACCCTTAATTTGTCCACACTGTCTATCAGTAGCTTACCTCTATTGTCCATCAGTTTTCCCAAAGTTTGTGATCATGTTGTATCTCTATATTATCTGGATATTTTTCTCCTACCCATCCTTTTTGCCACTGTGATCATTCTGTTTCTGGCTGTACGTTCGTTTTATCATCTCCGAAGAGTGTTTCTAAATCTTTTATTTACTCACACTGTCTATCAGTGGCTTATCTCTGTTGTCCATCAGTATTCACAAAGTTTGTGATCATGTTGTAACTCCTCATCATTTGAACACTTTTTTTCTGCCCATCGTTCTATTGCATTGTGATCTATCTTTGTATTTTCTTGTGTATGCTGTTGTATTTTATTATATCTATATGTTTCCATTGCCTTTTTTTCTCCATCATGTGCAAAATGTCCTCAGTCACTCAAGCTTTCTTTTTAATGGCTCTATTTGTTTTGAAGTTCTCTTCACTAATTTTTCTTACTCTATTTCATTGCTACCATTTCTGTCTTTAAGATTTTCATTTAGTTCTATATGGACCGATTTCTAAACAATTGTAAAACAAAAGTACCCCATTTATTTTAGGGTTTGAAAGTTTATTCAATAAAATGTAAAACTTTAGACTCAACTGCCAAGTATGAAGTTTAGAAATGAGACATCTTGAAAGATTTGAGAATCATTGATTTCTAAATGTCCCGTTTCAATATATATGACGAAAAATATCAGCATAAAGATATTTTCAACCGAAATGTTTTATACAAAAATTGAAGGACATATCGAGACCAATCCAAAGATTACCTTACATATGACCTTCACTGTCAGAATTCTCATTTGCATAAGGTGTGGTAAGATCATTAAAAGGTCAAGTAATACAAAATCTTTGTGTTAAAGTCAGCTTTAGCATTTTAATGTATATTGACTTTGACTTTTGGATAAAGAAAAACTACTAAATTCCAAATGGTCATGGAAATGATAAAAAAGGTCATATATCTCTCGATATACCTTACAAATTTGATAAGAAGTTTAGACTGAAAATATTTTCGTGCTGAAATTTTTCATCATATTGTCAGATAGAGAAAAATATAAAAATATAATAATTCTAAATCGGCGTTTTCAAATTCAATTATTTTTTTATTTTAGACTAAAACAGGAACAGTCGTACATTTTATTATTTTATGATCTTCAAATAATGGAATATTATGTTTATTTACTGGTTGTGAATTGTGCTAATTCACTAAAAAAACAAGGTCGATTTTCGGGTCATGATGAGACAAGGTTTGCTAAAGGATGCGAATTATTATAAACTGAAACAAAACATTCTAAAATCAATTATTTCCAGACTACTTAATATTTCTCACATTCAGAACAAGGCCCGTGCATTCTCCATACTGAACAGTTAAGTCTAAAACTTATTATATTTTCACAAAAATAAATGATTCAAAAAGAGGCAGAAAACAGTCTATATAGAGCTTCTAGTTTTTTAAAATAATCTTTGAATGTGGATCCCGAATTTTTTTCTAAGATAATGATAGTTTGAAGAGTTACCAATGGGTCCTTTGGGACTCTGAGCTGCCAAAAAGACCCACAATCTTCAGCCAGGACCAAATCAAGGTTAGTTTTGTTAAATATATGTTAAAATTACTTCAATAATAGCAGTTAGCTCTAATAATATCAAAAAAAAATGTATGCTGTTCCCGATAAAAATGTCTTAGTTGGTATTACAAGAATTCATGACAATGCACGAATTTAAAAAGCAGCCAAAGTTCAATACATTCTTTACGGCTGTCACTTTTTCGAGCTGAACCATCCTCTTGATAGTCCAGATTAGGCTCAGTTTGATGTAATTTTTATTCAACTATTTGAAAAACTCCAGAAAAAGTCATTTTGTAAAAGACAACCTGTTAAAAGGGCATAATGTGTACTTTAAAGGCGAACTAGAATAATTTTTTTCTTATAAAATAAAGTTGTTTCAGGACACGTGGCGCAAGTGCTGGAAAGTTGTTGGAAAATAATAATAGTGAAAAAATATTTTGATTTTTGCTAGGGAGAAAACATTGTAAGTATATGATTTCTTTGCTTACTTTAAATGAGCTACATATAAGCTTCCTTATAACTAATTATACATTAAAATTTTAATATGTGTTTTTACTTTTTTTGGTTTTATTATAAATATACTGTAATTGCTGATAATAAAATATAATTTAACCGACGCGGGGATATTTTTAAACTACAAAAAAATGCATATCATCTAGGTGTAAGCAAAATATCATAATTGTTTCGTGAAGTATCACTCTGACGATTTTGTTTATCTGCGTTTCTCGAATCTCCGAATCTTATCTCATCAACAACTTTCCAAAATAGTCCATGTGAGCTGTACATCAAAGTTTTTTGATGAAGATCAAATCATTACAAGGATATGCATCATCAAAAATTACTAAAAGTAGTTTAGCAGAAAAACGTCATGTCACAAGATGACACAAGTACTCACACGGCAGACCGGACCCTGGAGAATTACTCCAGTTTATCTAAAAAAAAAAGGCGAAAAATTTATTACAGATATCTGAGGGTTTTAAATAATAGAGAGGGCCTAGTAAGTGATAAATACGTAACAAGGTACTGCTAAATTGGCTCTGCTCTTTATAAACAACGGCCTAGGTAGGAAAATTGAGTTTTCTGCACGTACAACTTTCCGATGACATTTTAAAAAATAGTTATATTAGTGAAAGTTGTAGTTATTGAAAAGGTCTTTAATTTCGTATTTCATACGTTAAAATCGAGAAACAATTTATCGAGATAAAAGCAAAAAAATACCATTGTTTGTACCATTTTATAAATGTTAATAACCTTGACAATATGAGTGGATGGAATATTTTAAAACACTCACCGACTACAATAAAAAAATAAAAGAAGCCAAAAGAAGCTCCTGGAAGAAGCTTTGTCAAGAGGTCGAGCACCTTTGAAGTATCTTGACTCCACAAGATTCTGGCTAAAAATCCCCTAGAACCCATAGGGACATTGCGGAAATCGGATGGGTTCGCTACCGATGGGGAAACCCTAGAAATGCTTGTTCGTAACACATCTTCCAGACTCTAACGTCGCAATAAATGATTAAATCAATTTCCCAATCCTGAAAAGAGACTGGAAATCAGCAAACCAAGTAATAACCCACAACGAAATATAT
This sequence comes from Diaprepes abbreviatus, assembly GCA_034092305.1. Taxonomy (NCBI): domain Eukaryota; kingdom Metazoa; phylum Arthropoda; class Insecta; order Coleoptera; family Curculionidae; genus Diaprepes; species Diaprepes abbreviatus. The sequence continues at coordinate 2,051,701 of JASJET010000288.1, read as the reverse complement.
AGAATCTTTTGAAAGCTACAAGGCACTGGAACCTGATGGGGTCATCACAATGTTTTAAAGCAGGGCAAAGAACTCATCACATCTGTGCTCTACAAAATTTTGAGCGTAAGTATAGCCACAGGTTATCTACCCTTGGCCTGGAAACGGTCCAAAATTATTTATATACCAAAACCTGGAAAAAACTACTTTCAGGCGAAGGCGTTCAGGCCAATTAATCTGTCATATTTTCTACTAAAGCTAACAGAGAAACTAGTTGAACGGCATATGCGGGAAACCTATCTTATTAAACTTATTAAAGAGAGATCACTACGCCCCAACCAACATGTCTACCAATCAGGAATATCATGTAAGTCTGTTCTACATCACCTGGTAAGGAGAACAGAGTCTGCCACAGCTAGTAAGGAAATAGCACTGACAGCGTTCCTTGATATTGAAGGAGGATTTGATTACATCTCCTTTGCCTCCTTGACAACGTCTGCAAAAAGGCATGGCATTGAGGACACTCTATGCCGGTAGTTATAAAACATGCATCAAAACAGACAAGCACAATCTAAACTGTTACAAAAAACCGTGGACGTGTCGATAGCCAAGCGATGTCCGCAGGGGGGAGGTACTATCCCCACTTCTGTCTATTTACTGATGACCTGGTAATATATCACTCATCTTTGACTCCTAACAAGTCAAAAACTTCTGCAAAATTGCCTGAATTCCCTTTCTAGATGGCCCAACAATCATGGAATTACCTTCTCTCCAGGTAAATCATCATGTTCACATTTCGGTAGGAAAAGTTATCGTTCTGGACCACCAAAATTAAAACTCTTAAATTTACCAATAACCAATAACATATGAACTAAATTTTTAGTGCTAATATTCGATAATAAATTAAATTGGAGAGAGCACATCAAATATTTAAAGGAAACATCTTGGGGCTCAGACTCTTACTCTCTCCTAACTATCTACAAATCGTTGATAAGGTCCAAATTGGATTATGGCAACCAAGTATACATATAGTCTCGTTAAACTTATATTAATTCTCTAGATACCATCCAAAATATCTCTCTGAGATTAGCATTTGAAGCATTTAGTACCAGTCCAATTCCTAGTCTAAACTATTTAAGTAGGATTCGCCTCTTCAGTATAGAAGATTATCCCCCCTTCTTAGATATGCAGCAAAACTCCTGTGTAATTCATCTAAGCCACTCCGTGACCTATTCTTTGAATTTCCAATATCGTTAGATGCTTTTTCAATTACATCTTACTCTCCTCCTCCTAACTCAATATTTCAAAAAATTATAAGTACATGGTATTTCCGCCCTTCTTGGAATCAAATAGAATCTTTCCCCCCTGGCGCTTTTCTACTCTGCAAACTAACTTATTGTTGTTAGTATATGATAAAAAAATATACCAACCACAAACTTATAAGCCCTATTTTTGAGGACAATTTTAGGAATTATTACTTGTGCTTTAAAGTTATATATACGGATGGTTCAAAATTACCAACTTTATCTGGATCTGCATTTTACTCATCTGCACATTCGGAATCATTCAAGATCAATAGATTGTCAAGTGTTCTTACATCGGATCTCCAGATAAGTGGTTGATAGCCTCGGACTATCTAAATTCAATCCATAAACTAAATTTATTTCCAACAACACATTCCTCTACTGATAGAATACACTATTTATTTAAAAAATGCGAAATAAAGGGACGCTTAATTAAATTTATAAGGATACCTAGTCACATAAACATAAGAGGCAATGAAGAGGCGGATAGACTGGCAAGATCAGCTACCGTTTCTGCTACAAGCAACATCCTATTTCCTAAAGACCTCCATCCAATGACTAATGAATGTATCCTTAACCTTACTGAATCAGATTGGGATATCCTAGAGGGTAATATTAAACTAAGGGAAATTTTATCTAATATCCATAATGATTTTCTAGATTTAAAACTTACAAGGAGGGATCAAACAAAAATTTGTCGTCTACTCATGCTTATCTCCTGTCTGGCAACAAACCACCTCTTTGTAGCTACTGCAATAATACCCTGTAAAACATATATTCAACGAATGTGAGCAATATAAAAGAGTTCTGCAGAATCATAATATTTCAACTGTTTCAATTACTGAATCCCTTATAATCAATATTAATAATTTGAAACCGGTTATTAAATTCCTAAAAACATCAAACACATATATCATAATCTAATATTGAATTTTCAATCAGTGTCAAATTAAGGATTTAATATTATTAGCACCAAATAGATAAAAGATAATACAATCATACTGTGACGCTAAATAGCCTCAGTTGCTGATGCGTCAATAATTATAAGTTCTCTCTCTCCCGTTTTTTGATATCTTAAGTAATAACCAAACTATACACCTTATTAGAATTTGGTCAAATTTGAAAATCGCCCTATAGATCGTAAACGAATCAAGATAGCCATGATCTGTTTTCGCATTCATATGTTTCTCCAAAAAAGAGTTTGAGAATCGGGGGTCAGATTTTTTGTACAGGTTGCAGTTTTTAAATTAGCCTATAAAAACATCGAAACTTGCCCACCCTATATATAATATTTGTCATCTTTATGTGAATGATGATAATAAGGTTATGGAAAGCTGCTAAACATTATTTTTATGATAGAAATAATTAACTGTGTGTTGACTCTCAACAGTGACAGCCTTTTTATATATGTGTTAAATATGATTTCAACTGAATTATTGTTTTGTGTTTTATGAAAAGTTTTGCAAAAAAAAATTATTTTCGCAGATTCCTAAAAATATTCATAAAGGACTGATTGCCTTATATGGACAAGAAATCCGAAAGAATTTCTATTGGATCGTGAACATATTAAAAATGATCCAAGAACTAAAAGACTTTCATGTGAAACATGTTCTGATGTTTGCAGGAAAGTTCTAGAAGATTATGGTTTGAAAATTTCTACTTTTGTTTAAGCATTAAATGTATCTAAATAGAGAGATTTTAGCAATTTTATGTATTAAACTTGTCATGAGAGTAAGGAAAGTTTCAGCAAGATGGGTTGCAAGTTTCAAACTCTTTTTTTTAAAGATATTGACAATTTAGAAGCATTTCAATGAGCGTAGCAGAGTTCTGAGCCCTAAAAAAGTTTTGCCCAAAATATTTAGCTTGAAAGCAGGGTTTAATTTTGTTGAACTGATGCTAAAAGTACTTCAGTAATGACAGTTACTTACTATAAAACGCTAACAAAATTACGTACTGCTATCGATCAGAAATGTCCAATTTGTGTCACAAGAATGTCTTCCCTCTGCACTACAGTGCGTGAGTTTAAGAAGTAACAAAAATTCAACATATTCTCTGCGAGTATAACTTCTTTAAGCTGTACCATCAACCGTATAGTCCAGATCTGTCTCCGTTTAACCCCGTTTTATTCATTAATTTGAAAAAGTGTATAAAAGGATGCCATTTGGTAAACGAAAACAAGTTAAAAGAGAATGTCGATGCTTACTTTGAAAGCCACTTAAATTTCTTTTTTCGGAAAAAGTAAAGTTATTGCTGCACAGGTAGCGCAAGTGCGTGAAAATTTAGGCAGGATTTAATTGAAAAACAAAATAATCAAACAAATATTCTGTTTCATTGTTAGAGAGAAAACTTTTTTAGTACCCCATGTATTTTACATGTTTTTTTTTCTATGATTAGAATAAGTTAAATTTCTTGCAACTAATAGTAATTTAAAATTTTAACAAACATTAAAAGTTATTATTTTTTATTACAGATATATCGTCATATTATAAAATAAAATTTAACTGCGTAGACTAGTTTTGTACCGTAAACAATAAAAGTGTTTTATTTTAGGTGTAAGTTAAGTACTGTGATTGTTTCTATAAATATCACTCAGATAATCATGTTTAACAAAGAAGGTACCTGAAGTGTCCAGCTCCGATTTTAATCAAACTTCAATATGCTGTAGAGGGTATAATAATAAGAGACACGTATGTATTCTTTTTTATCAGCGGAGATTAATTTTAACGGGGTAAACATCTATTACGAAATTTAATATAATTGTTTGAAAATATTTTTTTCACCATACGTAACTCAAGTTGATGGGTCTCGGGGTTTCTAAAAATAACTGGTAAAAGAAGGTGAGCCACCCCCAAACACTTTTTTTCTTAAATCTCAGGTTTTAATTGAGATATCTTTACAAAACAAAATGAAAATTACTTGTTATTTGAAATGATATTGAATTTGAAGGTATTTTCATCCCCAAGAATATCATTCCTTATTTTTAATAAGGGTAAACCATCTATTCGCACATGTAGTTTTATTCTAAAAATTACGAAATTTAATAAGATTATTTGAGAATTCTGTTTTCTTCGTAAAACAAAATTTTCAAATAATCTTACCATAATTAACTGAAGTTCAGATATTTTGGGGATTCCAAAAATAAGCTAGTAAAAGAGGGTAAGCCATCCCAAAATACTTTTTTTAATATCTTAAATTCTAATTAAGATAATTCTACAAGACAAAATGAAATTTTTTTTTCGAAATGGTATTAAACTATTGTATTTCCAGCCCCAAGGATATTAGTCCTTATTTTTTATTAGGGTAAACCATACATTTGAGCACATAATTTAATTTTAAAAATTACGAAATTTAATTGAATATTTGAAAATATTTTTTGCACCCTTGAGGGTGAAAATACTATAGTTTATCATTCGAAGGATGTCATTCATACATCTACAATTTTTCTTAATATTGCCAAATTTCAGTTGATACAGAATTTTCTAATTTTTTTTTTTAATTAATAAGAAAATATAAACTTATTGGTTAAGGCATTTATGTCTGTAAGTTATTATAATTCATGACAAATAGTGATTTCTAATTCTGTGAAATTCATTTGAATTAAAATTTGACAATTGTAAGAAAATAATATACTCGTATGTATCAAATTACGGTTTACTTTTATAAAAAATAAGAAATAATATCCTTGGAAGTGACAATATCATTTCGAATAGCAAGTAATTTTAATTTTGTTTTGTAGAGATATCTTAATTAGAACTGGAGATACTAAAAAAATGTATTTGGGGATGGTTCATCTTCTTTTACTAGTTTATTTTCGGAAACTCCGAAACACATCAACTTAAGTTACTTGTATTGATAAAGAAATATTATCAACAAATTTGGCTTAATTTCGTAATGTCCAGAACTAAATTATGTAAATAAATTACAAATAATTAACAAGATTAACCCTCATAAAATCATAAGGAATGATACCTATGAGGTTAAAATTACATGGTATAACCTCACTTCAACTAACAAGTAATTCCCACTTTGTTTGGTAAATATATCTCGATTAGAATTTTGAGATTTCGAAAAAAATGTTTTAGGGGTGACTCATCCTCTTTTAGTACTTCATTTTTTGAAACCACAAAACCTGTCAACTTGAGTTAATTAGGGTATTCGTAAAAAAAATACTATGAAACAATTTCAGAAAACTTCGTAATTTTTAGAATTAAATTACGTGCGCTAATAGATGGTTTATCGTTAATAGAAATAAGGAATGATATCTTTGAGGGTAAAAATATCGTAATTCAACTTCAATATGTCTCAATTAGGACTTGAAATTTAAAAAAGTAACGTATTTGTGGGTGGCTCACCTTTCTTTATTAGTTTATTTTGAATATATATTCTATTCTAATTGAGAATTTCAAATTCTCATTACATCTGGAAGCAACCGTTAATTACCGATCTGATGCCTATAGACCACCGCCTGCCACCTGCAGAGCACACGACAATCGAAAGTGGATGGATGACCCTGACTTGCGTCTGTGCGAATTTAACTGTTTTGATTGTGAATATTTTTAAACTATTTTTCTTAGAAGTGCAAGGACTGATATTCTGGAGGCGATATTAGCTTCTTGGGGCTTATCCCAAGAAATAATGAAGGAATTTCAAGGTAAATATTTTTAAAAAATATTTAATTAACTTAAATAATGGAAAATTAGTATAATTACTGTTTGTTCCGTTTAGTCGCTTAGTGGTTTACATTTAAGAATCATAAAATGGCGAACAAAGATACTACGGTATTTATTTTTACATCATTCAAGCTAACAATTAGTTTTCAAATTAAGTTATTACTTCCATATTATGTACGTATCGTTAAAATAAAATTTTCTTGTCAAATAATGAACGTTTAAATTTTATGTATCTTGGTATCTATTATACAGGTAAAACAATAAAATTATTGTAAGCACGAGGGCAAACAAAGCGTTTCGATATTAGGATTCAAAGGGTTAATAATAGAAAATGATTGCAAACTTAAAAAAAAAAATATCCCTGAAAATATACAAAAGATTTAATGATTAATACCTAATTTTTGTCAAATATTTTTTTTACAGTAGGTTACAATGTGATAAATTCAACTCGTTAGTAGCAAAGATTGATTTCCAACAGAATATATTATTGTGTTCCTATAAGAAAACTAGAAGATCTTTACTATAAATCGATCAAAGCAAGATCGTAAACTATGCCAGAAATATATTATTTCTTGACGATGATAGAAAATCACCAAGATCAGTGAACGATGAGGAAAGCATAATTCCTCAATCAGTATATTTGGAAGGTTTGTTTATTTTGTTTAGATAAATTATATTCAATAAATTAAAATAAATTTGTAATTTTTTGAGACCTATTCCGAATAACTTATGCGGGTCCGCCAGAACTTAAAGTTTGGTAGAAAGCTTTATCATGCTGGAACGTAACAATGGAAGTGAGAACAAGAAGCACTCACTACATTTACAGTTCAATATTTTTTTGGAAACGTTGCCCATATTATGTAATCTGAGAGCTCCTGTTTTGCTAAGCTAACCCTATTCCTTCCTTATGTAATTTAAAATTTATTTTTTGAATCGCATAAAGGTATTGCATAACCAACATAAAAACTCTATATTTTATTTCTTTTTTAAATTTTATTTTTAATAGGAACTGATTAGTTTTTAATATTTTTGTTTAATATCAGATTAATTTTGATTTTAGAAAAAATATCCTAGTTCCCTAGTAGCCTTTAAATTCAATTGAAAGCCTTTTTTGACAAAAACACCTTATATCGAAGGATTCACTAATAGTTGGTTAAAAGGATAAATTGACAATGATCAATAAGGAAGTTATATATTTTTATATTTCTTAAGAAATAACAAAATACAGTGTTAGCCATAAAGTAAGAAGTACATATAAAAATTTTTATTATTGATTTCTAATAATTTTTTTGTTGATAAAAGTATTTGCATAAAAAAAACTAATTCAAACTTGTCTAAAGAACTATCAGGTATAGACGATGCCAGAAAATTAAAAATGTGGATCGAAAACTCCAAAAATATAAAATTTGACCAAAAAGAAAATGTAAAAAAAGCTTTTTCAAAAATGCATTTTTTCAAATGTTGATTCCGTTTTTATAAAAAATCCTTTTCTTTTATTACTATATAAGCAAAAATGGAAAATTCTACCTATTTTCGGAACGGAACACAACTATTTCTCTCACCAATGTCAAGGCTTTATTTCTAATTTTTTATCCTTAATATCTCTATATAAGCATTTACCGTATAAGATATATCAATTTATATATATATATATATATATATATATATATATATATATATATATCCAATGAACAGGTAAATAAATCGATTTATCCTTTAGTTGAGTGAATTCATTTTGGATCCTATTAATGAATAGCAACTTCGTTACCACACATCCTGTATATCAAATTATTGTATATATAATTTTCATTTTTACTATATTTGATTAGTTATAAGGGCTTTTGAGCAAGTAATCCAATCAAAAAATTTCTTGTGTACTTATTTCCGCAAAAAATATGTTTGCCACTATGTAATTCTACATTTTGTTATTTAAAAAATTACATTCGTTCAGACTTATTAGCTATTTGTTATAATAAATACTATTTTTAGACTGTACTTTCAGGAGCAACTTTGTTGAAAATATTTTTGAGAAATATCGGATTTTAGATATTTTATAATTTCTGGGCTTTTAAATGACCTGTATGCTTTCTAAAGATTTCCAATCAAAAAAATAAAATAAAATAAAACAACCTTATAAATTACAGTAGCCCAAAATTTTTTTCTACAGAATATTTCATTTTGTATATGACAATGACATTATTCTATTGATGGTATAAATTAAAATCTTTTAAAATGACAAATAAAATCTTTTGACAATTGTTATAAGAAATTCTGTGTTTTTTTTGTGTCGTTAGCCACTTATTTATTTATATCTTTGTTAAATAAAACATCTACATAAATGTGATAATCTTTTTTTTCATTTTACTTATACCTAACTGATATTGTTGAATATGTCTAGATGAACCTGCTAGTTTAGGAAAAAAAACATTCATTTTTCGATAATATCTGATTATCATATTTTATTATTATGTCTTTAATTTAAAATTGAATTTAAATTGACTTTTTTTTGTAACATTCTGAATTAACTGAGGAAAATGTGTTGTATAACATATACTAAATATCTTTAATATTATAAGAACCCAGTAACATTATGAAATATTCATATTTAACTTAATATTTCTGTGATTTTTTTATAAAAGGTATTTTTTATTTTTAGACCACACATTCTTATATAATTTAAATTGAATTAAATGTGATTATATTTACTCCAAGTTTGGTTTTGTTTGATTTTAGAATATGTAAGCTTAGTCTAAAATGATCTATATTCGTTACAATAACTTCTTATTTTTCAGTGGAATGGTCTAATTTTCACCCGTAATTTATCAAATTATTTACTTTGAGATCGGTAAATCTTAAAAGAACTAGAATTGTAAATTCTCTTCAAGGGAAGAATATTCAATTTGAGAATTTCTAATCTCAGAATGATGAATATTATATTCAGTTGAGTAGCTTTAATTTTCAAATGGGCGATAATGTATTTTAAGTTAGAAAATATATTTACTTGCGTATATACAAAGCTAAGATTTTCTCAAAATGAGTGTGTTAATAAACAATAGAGGAATATATTGCATATACCTCATACTTCAGAAGAAGAAGAATCTTAGAATATAAAATAGTTTTTGCGTAGTAAATTTGTTTATAACTATTGGGGTTGTGTCTAATTGTTTACTCTCAGCGATCAGGAGGTGCTAGGGTAATTTACGCATCCGCAGATCGCCATAGGACCTCCCGGTCGCTAAAAATAAACAATTAAACACAATCCCAAAGGTCAGAAACAAAAGCCACTTGAATATATTACTTAAAAATTTGCATCCTCATTTTATACCACAAGAAGTCTCTTTTGCTACACTATGAAGTATATGCAATATGTTTTTCTATTATTTATTAACAGTTGAAAAAACAGATATTTTAGCGCGTTGTTTGCGATAACAAAAAATCAATCAAGCTGATGTTGATGTTATTTTTTTATTTTGTCGAGATTTATAAGGCGGGATTACGGGACTTTTTTTCTAAAAAGCAATATTTTTTCTACAACTCAGGAAAACTATTTTTTCACACTTTAAATGTTGTGCCAAAAAAAAATGAAGTTAAGAAACTATGAATTACCTTCATCATTCTGAACATCCTCCCGTCGGCTCATAATTAGAGACACTAAATTTTTAAAACTTTGTATCAACTGGCCGATTTTTCGAACCAATTTGATCGGATATATAAATCTAGTTACAACTGTCCTATTTTAAGTTTAAAAAAAACGAAAATTTTCACAAGTGTATTAGCGTAGGTTATAAGTAGCTATTGCTTTAAAATTATTATTTTTTTTTGAGCGTCTGAATATAAGTAAAGTAAAGTGAATATCTTGCAAAATTTTTTTTTTACTTAAAACACCAATCGTTTTATTAAAAAAGTGTTTTTGGGAAAAGGCTGCGTACAATGAAAACAAGGGTTACGTAAATTTCAAAAAAAAAATAGATAAACTATTCTAGAATAAATGATCTAGCCGTTGGACCAGTTTTATTATAAAGAGGCTAAATTATAATTTAATAACTTTGTTAACCTTTGATTTTTTAAAATAAAAATTTATATATGTTTAATGTATGCTTAATAACGTGTCTTTTTCACAAATTCTAAATAAATTAATTAGTTATCAAAAAGAAATTAAAATCGGACCTTCTTTCATCCTTTCACAGAGGTGTTCTTTCTTAAATTCTGAAGAAAGTAGAGAATTGCTTTTTGGCATTTTGCCAAGTGATTGATGTACCTAATCACACCAGTAGTTTTTCCTGATAGTTTGTATATGAATTCGATATTATGTATTTATTTAAAATTTAAGAAAGAAATCTCAGGATGTAGACCAGGTTTTGGTTATTTATATGATTTTTAAGTCGGAAATGGAGATGAAGTTCTGCAGCTTTAAATATGTGGAAACCATAAAAAGTATAAAACTTAAATAAGCGTATGGATCTCCTAAAAAAGGTCTGCTATGTTGTCTTAAGCCGCATTACGCAATATCGTATAAGAAAAATAATAATTTATATTATTGATGAACACATTTGATTAAGCTGATAGATTGCAAGATAACATATATAGACAAAAACTTTTAATTTTTACAAGTATCTATTTTCTTGGTTATCTTTAAACATCCTGTTTTCAAAGAGTGACTGATGTGATTAGATTATAATTTTTGGATAAATACAGTTAAGTTGAGATCTTTTTCTGTAGACATCGTATCCATCTTCATCAGAATCGATTTAAAGTGTACGAAAATGAATATTTTCTTAACATTGCTACTTATTTTCTTAGTTTCAATTGGTAAGTTTTTTGAAATCATCGAATCACCTGGAATTGGAAGTGACAATACATAAACAATTTAATTTATAACAGAACATGCAAAACTATTCGTTATTAAATTGAACTGCTTCTTTACTATATATATATATATATATATATATATATATATATATATATATATAATCGTAGCTGACTAGTTAAGATAAACTAGTTAATATTGGGGTGTGCAGCAAGTGAAAGAGTACTCTTTAAAATTAATCCAAGCCTTCAGAAATCTTTATTATCATTTTCATCTTCAGGGAGACTACAGTAGTTACAAAAAAAAGGGAAATTAGTGAGATAAATTTTCCCCAATAATTTTAAATAACTTACATCTTTATTTGAGGATATTCACTAAGATATTCAATGGTTTTATGACAATGTACATTTGTAAAAGAGACTAAAAACTAAGATTACAGACCAATTTACAACAACTTGTTACTTAAAATTTAAAATAAAATGAAAAAACAGGAAGAATCATTTTGTTCGTTCCTTCCTGACTCACATGTAAATGTAAAATGAGTCAAAGGTCATATTTCAAAACCAGTGTTTTTCACCCTCACTGTATTTATATTTTTCCTGTTTTTATTTAACCACTTATTATATGTACCAATATGTTTTTTTTCTATTCTTGCGGTTAGGTTCATACGTGGATGTTAAAAACAATGTATTTTGACATTTCGCCTTTTGTATGAAATTGCCTTAAACATAAATTCAAGTTAGCTATGAGAAAATAATTATACGCTCTAAAGACGGGAAAATAATTTTGTCAAAAATAGCTACTCACAAATTAAATTATTTCTCTTCACAATTTATTTAGAAATTTAGAATAAAAAAATATATTTACAAGTGCTCAACAAGTGAGAGAAAACTCTTTAAAATTAATCCAAGCTTTGGAGATTCTTTATTATCATTTTCATATTAAGGGCGAATCTTTATTTGAGGATGTTTTCTAAGATGTTAGAAAGTTGTATGACATACATTCACAAGAGGGAATGAAACTAGGGTCCCAGACTAATTTATGATAAACCTAATATATAAAATTGTATTTGAAATCAAAAACAAGATTAACCATTTTGTTAATTCCTTCATGAATCACCCCAATAATAACTAGCTAACAATTTTAACATTTTTAAAAAATCAAAATTTCAGTAAGAAATAAAGAAATCTTTCTGCCGTATTTAAATAGTTTGTTATATATGTTAATTCTCCTTTCAGGCAGATAATATGAAAAAATATATATACAAATAGTTTATTTCCTGCAAATAGAAAGATTTCTTTATTTCTTACTGAAATTTTGATTTCTTAAAAATTTCACATTACTCCAATGATTCATAGATGTCGTTCAACTGGCGATATTTTTCAGTCTGAGATCCAGGTCGGTAGATGGCAGGTGCAATATCCTGCCGACGTATCTTGAAATTTATATTTCTTATATCAGTTATTTCCTGCTAATGTTGCTCTCGGTCTGATACAGCTCCACTGACGAGATCATGAGGTGATCGAAACGCGTATGGAGAGAGGATCAGAGCGATATTTGCAGGAAATAAACTATTTGTATATATATTTTTGATATTCTCTGCCCGAAAGGAGAATTTACATATATAACAATTGTACCGTTGTTAAGCGTATGATTATTTTCTTATAGCTAACTGAATTTTATATTATAATACGATTATTGAATATTATATTATTCATTGAGAAAACCTAATTTTGCGTTGTTTCGTAACTTACATGGTAATAACAACTTTTTTAAATATTTAATATTTTGAGGTAAATATTTCAAAAACGGTTAGAGCAAAAATAGGTAACATATATATTTTTGAAAAGGGAAATTTGGGCTCAATTCTAATATTTAGTAATATACAATGTATTTCATCTAAAGAAGTGAATTTATTTTTAAAAAAATATAAAGCATTTTCGTTCTTCCAGTACCATATTATTACGATATAGAAAAAATCCAGCATCCATAGTTTGCCAAAATATAAAGAACAACCCTGTACATCGCCTTTTTTCAAAAATATTTTTTAATAAAACTACGGGTATTCAAAGTAAAAAAAAAATCATTTATGCAGTTGCGGAAACTCAAAAAAAAAAGATTATTTTAAAAAAAACCTACTTAAAACCTTAACTACTTCAATTAAGACAATTTTCATTTCTCAAACTAAAAATCGGACAATTGTGGCTGGAAATATGTTTCATGCCAAGTTGGTTTGAAAAAAATGCCCCATAAGAATCTTTTTCGCCAGTGTTGTTGTATCACCTGAACGTCAAATATTCGATTGTATAGAATTCTTACGTCTAGCAGATATCCGCACCATTTGTCACACGAGACACAGATAACGACGCCATTTGCGTTAAGATATAACTTCGTAGTTTTTTGGATTCTTAACTGAATTTTTTTACATATTTTTAAAATTATATGTTTTCAAAAAATGCAATAAAAAAATTAATATTTTCGACCTGTCACAGTCCCTTAACTCAATAGATTTGTAAGGTTGCAGGCATCATAAAGGCCAAGAAAATTTCTAAATGAGTTCACATGAGTTCTAAACGGACCATTTTGGTAATCTGAAGCACAACCATAAAGTCGGAAACTGTCTTTATTCCACCAAATTTTTCAGGATCCATCCTTTTGAAATCCTTAATTTTTATATTGGTCAATAAAGTGGCTAATGGACTTCAAGTTCAGCTGGAGCCCTTGTCTGACAATGTTCTTTTTGGTTCGGTCATATTTTATCCTAACACGCGAGACTTTTAAAGTTCATTAGGCGACTGCCTTAACAAATAATGTCTGTTGTTCTTGTTCTAAATACTTTGTCGGGTCTCCCTAATGTTACCAACCACTATAGTAAAAGTCTCTCTCTATGCTGCTAGGTGACATATTTTGTCATTACTTTGAATTTCGTTCCATTCTCTGATGTTTTTTTAACCAGAGAGCATGTTTCCCACCTACTCTCATTCGACCTTTTATCTTTCCAGTCAATATTTTCTACAACAATCGGTAGCGTTGTTTCCTTAAGCCTTGTCACTTATTTTGTTGTAGATCTCAATTGTCGTTCAGTGTGGACTTTTGTTAGGACTTCTTCATTTGTTTCTTTGGCAATTCGGATTACTTTTAACATGCACCTATAAATCCACATTTCTATTGCTTCAATGTTATTTATTGTTGTTATACTTACGATCAAACTTCTGGCCTGTAAAGAGGAGCTATCTATAGGTAGCATTTGATGTTTAGTTTTAAGTTCAGGCTGTCATTATATAAGATTAATTTTATTTTTATAAAAGCTGTCCTTGATCAACGCTATCCTGCGTTTCACGGCAATATCGGGATTAAGTTGATCTGTGATAATACTGGCCAGATATGTGTAACATATTCTTCAAATTTTATAACCGATTGTCCACCTTACTTTATTCTGGTATCAGGATGTCCTTGACGACTAAAAACGATAAATGTTGTTTTCCTAATATTAATTCTAATACTCATTTTCTCGCTCGCCTCATGGTTTCGATCCAGTAATATTGGAAAGCACTTAACATCATCAAATTGGACCACCATCAACAAATCCGAAAATATTAATATTTTCATTTCCACCAATTACTTTTATTCCATAAGATTTTTAAACACTCTAAATTCATACATTACTGTAGAGTGTGTAACCCGAACTAAAACTAAACTATATATTGTTCAAATAAATATAATACGAAAGGTTGCTCAAAATTTAAAGAGCTTAAATCAGTCAAAGCGAACCTGACCAGTGAAGAAAAATTATACTCAGAAAACTTTCGATTTAATATTGTGGTACGATTTTTTCCACGTGCACTTCTTATTTCATAATTAAATTTTTGATTTTTAGCATATACAAGAGCTAGTCAATTGAAATGTTATGAATGTATTGGTGATTCTGCATGTAATGATATTGACATCAGCAAGGTTCAAATTGCGAATTGTGGGCATCCAGGTGATGCTACAGACTTTTCCTGTTATACTATGACGGTTAATGCAGGTAACTATACTTTATATTTTTAAGAGCTGATTTTTTCATATACTACCTTTGAAAATAATCGAATGTTACATACCCATTATGTTTTATTGTACTGGTGTACTATCACATGACTTTTAAGGTTAAAGATCTTACTATACCGAGAAATGCCTCGCTAAATAATTGTTGGTATTAAAAATAAAATATATCTGATTTTTATCATTGCCATTCCTTTTAGTAATACTGGTAAATATTTGCCTATAACTAGTTAAGATTATCTTTATAAGCCAAAAATACCTGGCTCAGCAGTGCAAAGCAAAAGTTTAGTTCTCTGTAGTAAAGTTATTAGAAAAATTATCACAAGCAGTTCACTTCATTTGGTAGTCCCAAAATTATCATTATGAATGTAAAAATCGGGTAGTGCAAGTTAAAGCTGTTTGAATAAGAATCGATATCCCTGTATAAAATTTAATTTCGAAGAATGTTAAAAACTAGGATCACATATTATTATATGGTCTATATATTTAAGAAATTTAATTTCGTTTCAAAAATGTAGCTCTAATTGAAGGCGTAAAGGAGTTAATTCTACATTGTTTTGCTAATGCTTTAAATACGTACAGCTGCATTTAGAGGAATATTCTAAATAATTAATTCCCTAAGTTAGTTTTTCCTAAATCACCTTCAAACTACTCTAAAACTTATGTTAGATTGGTTTAAATTGGATTCAATTTCCTTAATAAAGAAGAAACTATTCAGTAATTTGTGTGGGACTTTTAATTTTCTATATAGAAAGCTGAAAAAAAGAAAAAAAATGCTTAAGTTATTTCGCTGATATTTTAAGCAATTCAAAATCTCAAAAATCACTGCTCAAGCGAACCCATGTAAAATGACTTTTTGATGAGGAAGCTGGCCACGGCTGATTAAAATGTTTTTTTTTTAATTCAAATATAATACTTTTGAGAGGTTGTTTTACAATAGGTAAAGTCATTATGCATGCATTATTTTCAGGTGAAGACCTTGTGACAATGAGAACTTGCTTCATAACATATATTGAAATACTCGACATGAAAATATCCCTGTGTGAATGGAACGCAGTACTATTTCCTGATTTGAATATAACTTGCAGCAAGTGTAATACAGATTTTTGCAATGTTTAAGTAACCAGGAGGATATTGTATAATAAATACCAAAAGGAGATAAACAATACTGTTAAATTTGCAAGTTTTATACTTTTTTAGGTGTTGGTTTATATATGGTAACACTTTTGTAATGTATAAGATTACTACACGACTACATTTATTTTCTTTAACGGTAAAAGGCATTTGAACGTTTAGGCTGTATTCTCACTATAGTGCCACTTTCAATACACTCTGGATTCGCTCTCGGCTCGATAAAATATTTTTAAATGAAAAATAATTTACGACATCGAAATCTCCGCGAAATCGATAGTGTGAATAGATTCATTGTTTCTCCTGTAAGAATATCTTACCGAACCGAGAGTTTCTTATAGTGAGAATCTAGCCTTAGTATACTTCAAGGGAATTATTAAAATATTTTTTTTTTGTTATAAAACAATAAGATTGTTATGATTCAGGGCTTTATATATTTTATTATTATTATTGTCAATATTTTGGATCACACTTAATTGTAATCTATGAATTAAAATAAAAAGTATTATAAAAAAACATGAAGCATATGTAAGATATCCTAAATAGAATTATATATATATATATATATATATATATATATATATATATATATATATATATGTATATATATGTATATATTACTTCCTATTGTACCTTTATTTTCTCGTACCCTTATCACGTAATCCATGACATGTTACACAATTGCTCTGTGGAGATCAAAACAGAATCACATTTTTAATATTTAGGAGTATATAATAGAAAATGTTTGGCTGTGCGGACACAAATTGTCAGTGAAAATTACTCTGATATAAAAAATGCGGAAAACTCTGAAGTAATGGATAGGCTCCGGATCCGCCAAGCGTTGTCTCATACTCATTGAAACTTATCAGGCCATTCCGTGCGGTGCAATCCATCATTTGGCATTGGTGCATTATCTACTATTTTTAAAACCAGAAAATAGCAAACAACGCATGAATCTCGGCATCTCGAGGGATCACTCAATAACAAGCAATACCCACTAACAATGTTGTATAAAACCGCCATGTGGAGGCGCGACGGTAAATTAAAAATTGAAATCTATCAACTTCGATAGACGACGCATGTTGCCTCAAAGAATACAGGTCATATTGTCTTGGAGTTCTCCGCACCTTTTAATACGAATGTCATGTTTACTGACATTTCATGACCGCGCAGTCTAAAATTTATCATTTTTGTTTCTAAAATTACACGCATGTTAACTTAACTTATTTTACTTTTGTTAGCTTAAAAAAAAAAAGGAGCACACGCACAGGGATATCATTGGTGCGATCGTGCTTTTACTGTGTAAAATCTCGCAACTCGTTTGGATGCCGGATCGCATAATGTGACCTCTTTCCTTTGAAGTGGCATGCTTTGGGTATCGATGTTCATAGTTTTCTCTTTTAATTTTACCTTCGCGCCACCACATGGTGGTTTTATCCAACATAGTTAATGAACATAAACCACCAACTTACGACCGTCAAACATCTTGTGTAATGTGCAAACGCCAATTTTAAGCTGCCGCTATTGCAAATAATTGGGAATGCGAAGATATGGCTACCGCAATAGTAGTTAAACTTCGTGGACTAGCATTCAAGTTCTTGTAGATCATCAACCCAACAAAAAGAATCCTCACTGCTGCATTGAAAAGAAAACTTAGAGGAAGTTAGCATCGGCGTTAGTTATATCAGAAATAGTTCAAATTAAAATATCAGAAAAATGGAGAAATTTTATAAAAATATGAAACAGATGTCCGACGCCTTGTTCACATGGCTTACCCAAGAGCTATGATCCAGTATATTATTGAAGAAATCAGATATCAGAAAAAATACTTACATAGAGGTCTTCATATTTCTAAATTGAGCAGAGTAGACGTTACTCTTTGTTGCGAAGAAATAATAATCAATTCTCGGCAAATTCGAATTATTTGCCTTAATAAATCATCATGAGAAAATTTTTTACAATCGTTTTCAAAGGGAAAAGTAAGCAAATTTTGAAGAAATTACATGAAAATGGCTAAATAATAAGAACTAGACAACGCATCCCTTGACAGCGATCATGAATGTGACATAAAACCAAAAAATTTAGATGTCAAGTTCATGACAGCGATGACGTTAGCAGTATTCTTTAAAATAATTATCAAATAATCAAAATGAAAAAAGTGAAACGGATAACCATGTTCTTTTGAATATGCATTACTTGCCATTAAGTCGAAGTGATCATGATTACTTAAAGTGATAGAACTGAAAGTAATAATGATTCAAAAGAATAACCGTATCAGGACTGAGTACCAACGATGACGTTAGTATGGAGTGACATCATTCACTTTGATTGATGTTCGTTGTCACATGACTCAAAGGAGATTTAATTACATTTTTATTATTAAATAAAAATCCTTAAAATAAAGAAAAATATTGTGTTTTTTTAGATTTCTATTTTGGAAACTACAGTTTCACGGCAAAAATGTATTTTTATTTGAATACAGTCAACATCCCAATTGTTGGGGACAGAATAAAAACCATTTTCCAAAAAGGTGCAATATTTTTCAATGAGGGGTCATTTAGATTTTTCTATGATCATGATAGGATATACTTAGTTCATGGTTCTGCTGAAGTAATTTGTAATGCATCCAACAGGCATATATTTTATTTTAAAATATTATTTCTAATGAAATGTTAGATTATAAGATATGGTCGCCAAAATATTATAAAAAAATCAGTTTCCGTAGAGATCAAACATCAGAAAGTTTTGTTATTTTATGTATGACTCTCAAAGATGCGGATGTGTCAAGATTTCAGAATTTATCGAAGACCTGGTGAAACATAATTTTGATCTTAAATCGGGTGAAAAAAACTTGTGCTTTTTCAGCAAATGTCTAGATACTATTGGAGAAAGTACTCATTAAGGGAAACAAGTTGTATGGAATGTGTGAAGTTAACCAAATAGTCTTATTATTAATTATATGTAAAACATTTTAACTTGTGTTTCCCTTAAAATATAGTTTCTAAAAATTGCTTCTGTGTCTTATGTGTTCGTCATTTCAGTAACGCTTAGTATATAATAGAAAACACACAGATTAGAAACGTTATAAATGTCCTAATTACCTGCAACAGCTGTGTAGTACCATCGATAAACTATTTTTCTACGGTCATACTAATGCATTTGGCGAATGCGGTGGGAAATCAGAGGAATTTTTTTTTGGTGATTATAATTAATATTTCTATGATTTTGCTCTTGTTATATTAAAATAATTATTACTTTGAAACAAAAATAAATACACGAAAACCATACAATATCTATTAAAGAAATAAGTTAGCTGTTGATTTATGAGATTTTTATTATCAGTTGTATGTTCATAAATAATAGTCCCAGTTGCTAGAAATTGAAAAAATGTGATATAATTTAGCAAGGAATGTCTATAATAAAGAACGAAAGCTTTCACGACTTTGATCAAGTTGAAAATAATGGTTCTTCGGTTTAGACTGTGTCAAATTGAAATTATTATCCGACGTTTCGCCTACGATTGCACGATGCCTCTTCAGAAATCTTTACTCCACGAGAATAGATCACTGAATGACTATCGAGGAGTTACAGCCCGGTATTTATACACGGCTGGTGATCAGCGAACCGTAAATCAGTGTTAAATCGATTTTCATTCATGATATAGACTGTAATCTGCATCTTTATTACTATTATTTGGATATTTACAAATTTCAATTGATTCTCCAATTTTATCTCTAAAGAAACCAGAACTGATGCTTACACCTTAGTTTTTTTTACATTAAAAGTGTCACCTGAGCAATGCCGGTGTTCAATTACTGCAGATTGTACAATTTGTTTCTTTTTTATACATCTTTAATGTAATGGATAAAAACTATTTGACTTACATGCACTTTACTACAAGATCAAGGTATCGTGTAAACACCCTCTGTTTGAAATGGTATTGCGTCCTTTGGAGACTTCAAACGTTGTCCAACTTTCTTACATGTGTCGAAAATTGTCCGAATGATTGATTTTCGGAGCAATTTGGCAATTTTGTCGGTGGTTCTAGTCTAAACGCAAAAACCATAATTTTCAACAAAGATTGTCTACATCAAATATTTATCTATTGAAGCATTTAATACGCAATATAATATAGGAAGTTAATATTGTACAGGGTGAGTAAACGATTGGATGAAGTAGGTTTGTGCCTTTTCGGTGAAATTAACAAAGAAACTATATTTATTGTTTGATACAGTTTATTTTTACGCAGATTTTAAAAATATTTAGGACTCTACAGGGTGAGCCAAAAAACTAGGACAGCAGGACTATTTCTGTAAAAAAGTATGGAAAATAAGAAAAACTGAAATATCTCAAAAACTATTATAAATAGGTATAGGATATATTGAACAAAGCTTTTAGGGTTTTTATTACTCTATTAAATAACATGAAAATATACAGGGTATACCATTTAAAAAAAAGATATTTATTCATTTAAACTTGTTCAAATTTGAGCCGATGTCTTCAACACCCTGTAGCTTTTATTGCAAATATTAGGTAAAAATTATGTTAACTTGTCCTTGGCCTTGCTAAATTCCAAATTTGAATATATTTGTCACAAAATTGAAAACGTTATTTAGGATTGAATTGATTCTTGAAAATGTGACTTTTTTTCTTTAAACTTAATTATCTCAGAAACTATAAAATTTTGTTATAGTAAACTCTTAATAAAAAAGATTTAAAATTATAAGCTAAATCGAAAATATGATTCGTATATAGGGTGTTCTATTTAAAAAAATACAACTTTATGCTGTTCTAGTTTTTTGGCTCACCCTGTAGAGTCCTAAATATTTTTAAAATCTGCGTAAAAATAAACTGTATCAAACAATAAATATAGTTTCTTTGTTAATTTCACCGAAAAGGCACAAACCTACTTCATCCAATCGTTGACTCACCCTGTACATCTTAGGAAGGTTACCATAAACAAAATGTGTATGCTATTTTTGTTTTTAGAAACTTCCCGGGATATTTTTTTTTTTTTTTGATTTTATATATTTTTTATCATTATATTACAGTTAAAAAAAATAACAATTTTTTTTTATTAATTTTCTATCATTACCGTCCCATAAATTAGTTATAGTCTGCCCCACCTGTACATACTGAGATATAAAAAACCGACAATCCTGTATAATTATTTTAAAAATAAGTAATTGTTGGGGCAATTATAAATGAGCAGGGCTTATTAAATACTCTAAAAGTCGAACAGTAATTCCTGAGACTACTTTGCCCGAAAAGAATCAATTACTAACGCCATCTATAGTTCAAAAATTAATTGATGGCTTAGTCTCTAGAGACAAACTTTATAATCAAATTGTGCAAATAATAAGAAACAACTTTGTGTTCTCAACTGCTGGACATTTTACTTCATAAATATATATTTTCATAATTTTTAGGAATAAAATTCGTGAAGGAATTTAAGGTTTGCTCTTTTAAAAAATAATGCATGATATACATTGAGGTGAAACCACCACAGTCTTACTTGGTTTGAAACGGTAGATAATTTTCCCTTTGTTTTGTTAAGATATTTTAATTATAACTTTCTGTATTAAAAAAAATGTTTAAGGGGTGCGATTTTTATTCCCTTAAATGAATCTTCCTCGATAAAAAAATATGTATTTCATATTTTCATGTCTTGTACAACCAGGCGCGGATCCAAGGGGGGGGCGGTGGCGGCGATCCCCCCCCCCCAAGAGCTTTGAGTTTAGGAAAATGGACCCGATTTTTCCTCTTATACTACAGTTTATTTAAGAACTAGAGAGAGTAATAAATCATTTTTTACCCTTTTTCTCTTCGCTTGTGTTCTTTAGTCCTGTGTCTTTGGCAAAAATCTGTTAGACACATATATTTTTCATAGGAATGGGTTAGAAATTTTATAATCAAAATAAAAGTTATAATTTAAATACTTACAAAATATCCATTGTCAAAAATATAAAAAGGTAAACATATATAAAAAAATAAATTTGTCCATATATTATTAAAATATTTTTGAGGCTATCGGTCATTTTATTATTAATTAAAAACATTTTTAGGGTATTTGACGTTTCGGTTTATTTATTTCTTAAACCATCTGCAGAATTACAGGTAAACACTAAAAAGGGATTCAAATGTAATTACTTTTTTTTATGTTGTAATTAATATTAGACCTACTTATTTTTATTTCTATTGTACTGATATCTTAATTTAATTTACTTTATTATATGGAAATAAGATAGCCCCAAAAAAATTAGATAAACATGTTAATTCTACACGCTTAAGAAAAAGACACAAATACAATAATAAAATAATAAAAAACTTACAGCTAATTAGAATTAAATAAATATATATATATATATATATATATATATATATATATATATATATATATATATATATATAAAATTAAAGAGTGGGACACACTAAAATAAAAATATATAAAAAAACATATAAACAACATTAAACAATAAAATACAACAAAAACAAAAATTTAAATAATAAATTGTGTTTACACTAGTAAACATTACGTATCTAATTCCTAATCAAAGTCAGCGAAACTATCTGCGCTCAAATTAATTATAATTGGTTCCTCTATCTCACCGATCATGAGCTTGAATTCTCACATTTTGTTTTATTCTTTTATTATATGGATTTTTCCCAATTTTACGCAGTAACTTTATTCAAAAAAATCTTTCAAAAGTTTAGTTAAATTACTAATTTTGTTAATTGTGTTATTTCTAGCAACTCTACCTTTTACTTGAGAGAGATATTTACTTCTCCAACGGACAGTTTCCGAACGATCTATAGGAACAGATTTTCTATCTGGTTTTTCCCAGCAAAAATTAAGTTCTCTGAGTAATTTCCAGAGATCAGTTCTTTTAATTTCAGGTAAATCGCGATCTTCATTGATTTAAGTTAGAATTTTGTAGACGGTTGGGATCTGCTTCTCATAATAAAATGTATATACAACCCTTTAATTGCCGTTTTTATTTCTTCTTCCAACTAACAATTCCAGTGTTTTTTTTTCCTTCAGTATTCGGTACATAGTAGATTTTCCAACTCCTGTCATGTTGGAACACATCTCAACAGAGGTTTTAACATTATTATCTAGATATTGATATCTTAAGGCATCATAAACATTCATCGTAATAAGTTTTTCGTTGAGGAAAAATGCCCTTGTTTAACGATTTTGGAATAAATATAGAGGTGAAAGCCATATCTTTTGGGTATCTCACTAATCTAAAATAATATATAAAACAAGCCCAAACAAGATCAATCACTAAGACCAAACTGTAAGGTGTACTTTGCTCACTGACAGAAATTAAATTAAACTATCGGAATTTTTATGTTGCCGTAAATTTATAAAATATATTTAAATATAATGAAATATAATTAGATTTATGGCAGTTCTCAGTTACCAGCGGCACTGGAGCAGTT
This sequence comes from Diaprepes abbreviatus, assembly GCA_034092305.1. Classification (NCBI taxonomy): domain Eukaryota; kingdom Metazoa; phylum Arthropoda; class Insecta; order Coleoptera; family Curculionidae; genus Diaprepes; species Diaprepes abbreviatus. The sequence continues at coordinate 2,028,323 of JASJET010000288.1, read as the reverse complement.
ACGTTGGAGGTTTCAGTAACAGTTTTATTACTCTCTCTAGTTCTTGAATAGAGTATAGGAATGTGTATACTTGCGATCGCCGCCCCCCCCCCCTCTCAAGAGCTTTGAGTTCAGGAAATTAGAACCCATTCTGCCTTTTATATCAGGAATGTGTATGCTGCTTGCACCCCCCCCCCCGCTGACAACTTGTTTTCTTACATACTGTAGTTTTGTGATATCACCGCCCCCCCCCCCCCCCCAAAGAGAGAGGCTGGATCCGCCCCTGTGTACAACATATTATAGTTTCAACAAAATTGAAACAAAACACTTCTGGTAATTTCCTTATTAGACACAAGAGTTAAAGTGATAATATAGTGGACATTGTATGCAGGTTATTAGATACTGACATAGACTGATACGCTGGTTTTTCACTCCAAAACCTCACAATTAAGTGAAAAGAAATTGGATAATTAATTAACAAAAGCTAAAACAAAATGGCCAGATTTCAAGGCTAACAACTCTATTAGCAAGTAAAAATGACAAGTTAACCCCTATGCGTGAGAATAGGGGTGTGTTTTTCAGAGCGCCACTGCATCTGTAAATTGAATGCAGAAACCTTCCGCAATGACGTTAGGAACATGTTACGGTTTTATTTCGCTTAGTTAAAACCCATGCAAAACTAAAATAACACCTTACCTTTTCCTCGTTTGTATATTTTCAAAAAAAAAATATACAAAGGAGGAAATGGTAACTTATAATTGTAGTTTTGAATAGGTTTTAACTAAGCGAAATAAAACCTCAACAAACTAGCTCTGAACTTTACTACCATACATAAGCATGTACGCAAGTGAGCATGTGGGTCAAATAAAACTTGTAAATAAATGGTAATAATAAAAATCTTTAATTTTATATTTCAAGGTGTATCTGTAGCGTAAAGTTAGATATATTATAATAAAAATCAAGTTCAAACAATTACAAAGTTCTACCAAATTTACTTCTTAAAAAATTAGTCAAGTTTGTTCAGAGTTGAAAAAAAAAGAAGAAAAATGAACTGAAGTTAATGAAGGTAGAGATAATTTCAATACAAATAATAAAATTATGTTTTACTATAAAGAATGGAAAAAATCAAATAAAATTTAACACATAAGTCATACTACTTACTAGTGCTGCTAATACAAAACGCAAACCCTCTATAATCCATGATCATAGAATGTCGCAAAATTGCGCAACGTCTTACCAAAAAGGAAGTGGAATACACTTAATTTATTTAATTTATATGTTGTTGTCATTTAACATAAAGACAACAGAAGTTTGCCTGTTAGATAATGAGACGGTTAGCTATACGGTCTCGAATAAAACATACTGCAACTCTATTCAAATAAGTTTAATGAAACGTCAAAAAGATAAACTATAAATAAAAACAATAGAAAGATATCAGTGGTAACAAAAACCCGTTAGAAAGATATCAGTAGGAAGGATACCAGTAAAAAAAAACCGTAAGAAGGATACCAGTACGAAGAGCCCTACAGAAAAAAAAGGCTTCCAAGAATATTTATAATAAAATTTTTATAAAAAAAATTGAACCGATTTCCAAAAGTGAGCTAACAAGTGAAAAATAATTATAAATTTTTATATAAAATTGAAATTTTTGAAGTCGGCGCCAAATTAATACCTGACAAAATGTGATTCGCACAAATAGGTTAAAAATACTTTATTTGTAATTTCATTTAGAAATAGTTTGGCGCCGACTTCAAAAATTTCAATTTCATATAAAAATTTACAGTTATTTTTGACTTATTAGCGCACTTTTAGAAGTCGGTTCAATTTTTTTTATAATAATTTTATGTTTCGATTTTTAGCTTTGAATTTATTATGATATCCATAAATTATTTGAACTAAGTACTAATCGAAATTAGGATTCCTCGCAATAACTTCAAGGTGACAAAAAAGTACTCATCTTATCGAAAGTTGTAAATCACCCTAAAATGAACCACCAAAAATGCTTCGATTCTTAGAGTTCTCCAAATACCAGTGAAATTGTGTCAAGAATTTTAGTCACTCATAGTAAATCCACTATCTTAAATTTCAAATTGATTTTAGATTGGTTATATAGACCCCAAAACCTTCGAATATCGATATTTAAAGAACTTGAGACGTAAATTTCTTAGCTCGATATATTTTATACTGCATATTGAGTTTGTATACACCCCAAAAACCCTGCAATATCAATTTAAGACAAAATAGGAAAATGTAATATTTTCAGTCCCTCATATTGTATCTTATCAACCTAATAATTGTAAAAAATTAACTTCATATTCGTAATACACGACTCCGAAAACCCCTTAATATCAAATCTGAAAAAATGCGAATAAGGTAAAATTTTCAACCCACCATATTGAATCCGACATATTCATTTTCAAAAAAATAATTTTAACACATTAATCTAATCTAAATCTAAACCACTGAAAACTCCCTAATACCAATTTTGGTTGAAATCTGAAAATTTCAAATTTCTAGACCATCATAAAGCGTCTAACATATAAGATTTTCTTAAAATAATTTTATATTTTCTATTTACATCCTCAAAAACGATTTAGTCCCACCTTTGATAAATTGAAAAATGTATAATTTTTAGTCCGCTATATTTGATTCACCATATTGAATCCTGAAAAATACGTTTAAATTCATAGTTTACACTCTCAAGTATCCCCTAATTTTTAGGATGCCATATTGAATCCGCCACATCGAGTTTTTCAAAAAATAATTTAAGTCCGTAAACACTAATAAAAATCCCCCAATACTGATTTTAGACAAAATCGAGAGATGTTAAATCTTTAATCCGCCATCTTGGATCCGCCATATATAATTTTTCTAAATAATTTCAGATTCATAATGTGCAATCCCAAAAGCATCCCCACACCAATTTTGAAAAAATCGGACAAAATAATTTTTTTTCCGCTATATTGGCGCCGCCATATCGAATTTTTTTAAAATAATTTTAGATTCGTTATGTGCGATCCCAGAAACTCTCCTATACTAATTTCGAAGAAAACTGGACAAAATTGATATTTTTCCTCCGCCATATTGAATTTTAAAAAAATAATTTTAGATTCGTTATGTTCGATCCCGAAAACTTCCCCGTACCAATTTTGGAGGAAATCGAACAAAATTGATTTTTGTGTTCGCCATATAGAATTTTTTAAAAATAATTTCAGATTCGTTGTGTACGATCGCGAAAATTCCCCCATACCAATTTTAAAGAAAATCAGACAAGATAAAGTTTTCTGGCCGCCAAATTGTCAGTGCCATCTTGGATTTTACTGCAACAATTTCATCCAGAAAAATATGGTACCACCACAGCAACATCCTGAACACAACGTAAAAAATGTCATTCAAATCGGTGCCGCCGTTCCGGAGTCGGTTTACATACATAAAAAAAATACATAGTCGACGAATTGAAAACCTTCTTAAGTTTAAGTTTAAGGTTAAAAATTAAATCAAGAAGCAAATGAATTTATTAATCAACCTTCGCCAAAGTATCGAGAAATATTTAATTTAAAAATTTAAACTTCCTACATATTGAAAAAAAATATATTCAAGGTGATCTTCAAGTTAAAGTAACATAAGAAAATGAAATATTAATTAATAACCTACTGGTAATAATTAAACAAATAATTAATTTAAAGTAATAAAATGTTTAAATTGATGAACTCAAGATTGATAATACTAAAAATGTATGGACATACAACAAAAATCCAGTCTAACTTCGGATGATCACTAATAATTAGTTTAATAAAAGAAAATATTTACTATATAGAGCAATTAATTACTCAACATTATTAAATAGATAATAATCAGGATTTGAGACCACTGGATGACATTACAAGCTTAGTTTTGTTAACATTAATTATTATTAAACAGATCAGCTTACATATGGCGAAAATAAACGTAATTTTAATTAAGCTCCAAGACAAAAATACTAAATCAAAATCTAATCACAATATTTATCATAATACTATGTGAAAAGCCAGGGTACATACTTTTTGAGACATGTGAATTCAAAAATAATGTGGGAAATGGGGTAAAAATTAATTAAAATAATATTTATATTATTGCAATTTTAAAGTTATTAAAAATTTTCTCGATCGGATTCAGCACAGATCATCTGCAAAGTTTTGATTTATTTAATTGTCTTTAATACTATAATTAAAACTTGCCAAATGAGTGTCTCAGAAGCTTCCATTGAAGTGAGTTTACAAGATATTTTAATTATTTTCTGTGAATCAAAACATCCAATTATCGAAGAAAAAGCTATTTTGTAGACAGGCCATATTTTATTATGTCTAATTTAATGCAAAAGTGATAATGAAATTGCTACTGAGTGGTATAAATAAATTGACAGTACACTCTTAAAATCCTTCAATTTAATGTACAGTCATTAACTAAATTTAATATTTTTGTACCTTAAATCGTGAATAAGTTACATGTACTTTGAAATTAATGCTTTGTACATTAAACTTAATTCAATGTTACCTTAAATTTCAATAACGTAACTGAAAACATACCTGAATTAATGTATAATTACATTAGATTTAATGCAAAAATTATTAAATTTAATACATTAATATTAAATGCATTTAAGAAACGGTTTATGAAATTTGCTCCCAGAACATTACATTAAAATTAAGGTAAAGTTTTTTTACAGTATATATAAGTCTTCTTGTCCTGAAGAAAATGTAAGCATCCTTGTTATAATTTGCTGCATACGAGTATCAACAGGTGTGAATATTTTTTATATGAGTGTTTCACAAAAAACATGACAATTCGTAGAAATAGAATAGAGAGTTTGCAACGAAGTCAATTGTATGGAAATATTAAAGAAAAGTTGAGAATTATTGGCAGTTTAACAAAGCTGATACTAAAATTAAGTACAAGTACAGGATATAAGTTTGAATATACATTAAAAAATAATAATTTTCTGAGTTTATTTGACATAATTTAGACGTTTTTTGATAACTCTCAATATATTTTATAGAAATCGAATCAATTTTGAATATCGAAGTAATGAAAATGTTACTTTAATCAATTTTCTTCAAAATTCTTACCTTTCTCATTAATGATTTCTACGAAAATTTTAGGTATAATCTAAAAACTTGTCACATTTAAATATTTCCCATTCTTTTTTGTAATCGATTGATAATTGGTTATCAATTGATTGACATAACATAACCTCAAATCTAGTTAGTTGACATTGCATGGAATATTGGACAATTTAGCAAGTGTTTTGCTCGATGTATTGATAAAAAATGGCAAAACTAAAAAACTATCTGTAGAACAAAGAGGTTTCTTTGAGTGTGATTCAAAAAGCAATGGCGTGCAATCAAGAAACTGGCGTAAATACTGACAAAAAAGAATAAGGTTGGCCACGAAAAACAATTCGGAGACTTAATAACAAGATTTATTCAAATCCATGCCAAATATTCGTGCCGAAATCAATGAATATTTGGATTCACCACTTTTTTTCACTGCAGTCACACGCTGACTTCGAGGAAAAGGTATTATCGGACGTCAAAAAATCACTTATTCGTCCGGCAAACAAGAAAAAGTGATTAGATTTTGCTACAGAGCATGTTCACTGGACCATTGGAAAGTGAAAATCCGTTTTGTGAAGTGATGAATCGAAATTTGGGTATTTTGGAAATCATCGACGAAAATACGCTCACCGAAAAGTCAATCAAAGATTCAAACACCAGGGTATTTTGCCTACTGTAAAACATGGTGGTGGCTCAATGATGATTTGGGCCTGCTTTAGTTATGAACTGATCGGTCATGGTTTCATTTTCCAAGATAATGACCCCAAACACACTTCTCGCTATTTTATGGATTATTTAGAGCGAAGACAAATTGATCGTGTGCTTCAAATATTGAAAGGTCGTCTCAATCTCCCCACTTATACACACTTGTTGATATGCAGTTACTTTACAAAATTTTAATGTCAATCTGGTATGGACGATTATCACTTTTGGCAGATTTCATGATAAAGGCCATAAAAACAAATTCTTCATCACTTGTGGATTTAATTCCATATAATAAAATGTATCCTGCCATCGTTTTTGATAATTAGACAATTTAATTCACCTAAAATAATTAAAATATTTTGTAAATTCACTTACGAAGTTTTCGAAACATTTATTTTGCACTTATAAGTATGAAAAACGATTAAATAAAGGAAAACATTGCAGATACTCTCCGCAGAGTCTGATGTGGTCGCGATTTCATATTTACAAATAAATAAAAACTAGAAACTTTTTTGATAATTTTAAGATAGATCACCAATTTACATTTTCAATTGATAAATGCAGGCTTTCTAGTCAACAAATATTATTTTAATTTATTTTTATCCCATTTCTCACGTTATGTTTTGTATTCACATGGCTCGAGAAACTTTTCACTTCGTCTACCAGGCGTCTATGAGGAATCACTGTTGTCAATTGATAATACGTATAGACACAAAATGTACGATTATATTGCAGAAATAATACACAGATTTTACCAAAAAATCAGCAAATCTCACTCCAAAAAATAGAAAATGTGAGTTTGTCAGATTTTGTTCCAATCTCCATAAAGTAACTGTCCAAAATGGAATGGATCTTTAAATTAAGTCATGAGTGAGAGAGGAAATTAAGGTACACTTAAAATTTATTATACAATAAATTATATATATATATATATATATATATATATATATATATATATATATATACATATACATATATAATGTTTATGTTGTTTTCACGGATTCCTCTATGTGAGATGCAATAGCAGTGGATATATCCACATTGTACTGTTGTAGTGCTGAAATCACATTCAGCTAACGTACAACTATATGTAACTAGGTGTGTAAGTGAAGAAAAATGCGAACAATAAATGCAAACTTTGCTCTATCACATCCTTCCCGTATTAGAGGTTGCAGAGTTTGAATAAATTGTAATAAAACACAATTCATCCCATTTCACCACCATCCAGATGATGGCCTACCTATACCGCCATATCGAGAAAAAAGTTAAAACTTACCCTCCCCGTACAGTGATCGGCAGAGGTACATGTTTCGTCTCTTAATAGACTCATCATGGTACTATTAAGAGACGAATCATATACCTCTGCCGATCACTGTTCGGTGAGGGTAAGTTTTGACTTTCTTCTTAATATGGTGTTATAGGTGGGCCATCATCCCGATGGTGGTGGAATGGGATGGATTGTGTTTTATCGAAATTTATTCAAACTGTGCAACCTCGAACACGAGAAGGATGTGATAGAGCGAAGTTTGCATTTATTCTTCGCATTACACACCGAGTTGCATATAGTTGTATGTTAGTTAAATGTGATTTCAGCACTACAACAGCATAATATATCCACTGATATTGTATCTCACACGGAGGAACTCGCGAAAGCCGCATAAACATATATACGCCATCCGTAGGGAGGTCGGCGAAGCCGCATCAGTATTGCATACCTCCTTCCAATTTGTTCCGTGCACAAATATGGGTACTTTGATGAGTCTATTAAGAGACGAAACATGTACCTCTGCCAATCACTGTTTGGGAAGGGTAAGTTTTGACTTCCTTCTCGATATGATGGGATAGGTAGGCCATTATCTGGATGGTGGTAGAATGGGATGAATTGTGTTTTATCGCAATTTATTCAAACTGTGCAGCCTCTAACACGGGAAGTATGTGATGGAGCGAAGTTTGCATTTACTGTTCGCATTTTACATCATATATATATATATATATATATATATATATATATATATATATATATATATATATATATATATACAGGGTGATTCAAAAATCGATCACGAAACTTAAGGGGGTGATTCTACTTGATAAAATAAGGGTAGAGCTTCATATAATTTTTTTTCAAAATGTCATTCGTTTTCGAGTTACAAGCCGTCCAAGTACAAGTTTTTATTTTTTGTTTTTTGAATTACTCGCTTACAGGAAAACCGATTTGACTAATATTTGAAAGATAGGCTAAGTCTTCTGCGCTTCATCATTTTAGTAACAATTCACATTGATTGTTTGCCGCTAGAGGGCACTTTACCTACATTGAAAATTGTTTTTTGTCATAATTTTTTAGTGTTGACAGCTACAGTAGTTTTTGGCATAATTTCTGAAAGACTGATGCCAGGCCTTTAAAAAAGGTGCTCTATATTTACATCGCTAAACCCAACGGTTTAGACGTAAATCACCCTTAAAAATTAAGTGGTAAATTTACTTTTCTCATTTCATTACCACCAGCTACCAGGTAAATAGCTATCAAAGTATACTAGAGCTGTCAGTTTAACATCAAATAAATTCGCTTTTTAAACTATTTAATTTATAATCTTAAAATAACTAATAATGGCTAATCACCAATATTCAAATATCGAATATTGTGATATCCATTTTTGTTATGGAAAAGCAAATGGTAATGCAGAGTTGGCAAGAAGATATTATATGGAGAGTTATCCGGAAAGAAATATCCCTCATGCTCAAACATTTTCCAGTGTGCACAGGAGGCTTGCGGAATGTGGTTCCTTTAAAAGTTATAATGGAAATAGGGGAAGACCTAGAACTGCTAGAAACGTGCAACAAGAAGAAAGAGTGCTTGAAATTATTGAAGATAATCCAGGTATTAGTACTAGAAAAATTGGGAATAAAGTGCGGCTCTGTCAGGCTAGTTCATGGAGGATACTAAGAGAAGAACAACTCTACCCGTTTCATTCAAAAAAGGTGCAGGCTCTTTATGACGATGATCGGCCGAGACGGTTGGAAATGTGCAATCAGATCCTAGCTAAGTATGAACACGATAATCGATTAATTGGCGTCATATTATTCACTGACGAAGCTGGTTTCACTCGTGATGGCATAACAAATCTACACAACATCCACACATATGCTTACGAGAATCCAAACAATGTGGTAGAAACGAAACATCAGCGTAGATTTTCACTAAATGTGTGAGCAGGGATAATAGGAGATTACCTTATTGGTCCTCATTTCTTTGATGGCCCATTAACTGGTGACGTATACTTAGATTTTATCCAAAATCGTCTCCCATTGTATCTGGAAGATGTGCCATTGGAAGTAAGCGCCAACATGTGGATCCTCCAAGACGGAGCTCCGCCCCACTTTAGTATACGTGTCCGACAGTATTTGAATGCAACGTATCCTGAGCGATGGATAGGACGAAGTGGACCATTGGCATGGGCAGCGAGGTCACCAGACCTTAATCCTATGGATTTTTTCTTTTGGGGTCATTTGAAACAATTGGTGTACGATATTCCAGTAATCAACGTCGAGGATCTTCGCTTCAGGATAATCGAAAAGTGCCAAATTATTAAAGAAACACCAGAAATTTTTCATCGAGTTAGGCGACATTTTTTGAAGAGTGTTAGGAAATGTATGGAAGAAAATGGGGGACATTTTGAGAATCTTTTTTAGTTTGTTTAGTACTGTTTCATTAATTTTTATCAATTAAATGTATATCGCAATAATCCATAATATGAATATTTACTGATTAGCCATTAGTAGTTATTTTAAGATTATAAATTAAATAGTTTAAAAAGCGAATTTATTTGATGTTAAACTGACAGCTCTAGTATACTTTGACCTGGTAGCTGGTGGTAATGAAATGAGAAAAGTAAATTTACCACTTAATTTTTAAGGGTGATTTACGTATAAACCGTTGGGTCTAGCGATGTAAATAAAGAGCACCTTTTTTAAAGGCCTGGCATCAGTCTTTCAGAAATTATGCCAAAAACTACTGTAGCTGTCAACACTAAAAAATTATGACAAAAAAAACAATTTTCAATGTAGGTAAAGTGCCCTCTAGCGGCAAACAATCAATGTGAATTGTTACTAAAATGATGAAGCGCAGAAGACTTCTTTCAAATATTAGTCAAATCGGTTTTCCTGTAAGCGAGTAATTCAAAAAACAAAAAATAAAAACTTGAACTTGGACGGCTTGTAACTCGAAAACGAATGACATTTTGAAAAAAAATTATATGAAGCTCTACCCTTATTTTGTCAAGTAGAATCACCCCCTTAAGTTTCGTGATCGATTTTTGAATCACCCTGTATATATATATATATATATATATATATATATATATATATATATATATATATATATATATATATATATATATATTCTTGACTCATAGATTATATCAGTAAATAGGCTTAAAACAGTTAAATAGGTATAGAGACACCACTTACCTCTACTATGGACCCCTACTCTTGTTGCCTACTAAAGCCAAAAAATGGCAAACCATGGGCGAAAAAATGCGTTTCTGCACGTCGGGCGCCAGTCATATTTTTTGACTTTGATCAGTTAAGGGCATGCGCATAAGCGACTTCCTATTATCTATCGATTGTTTCATAGCCCCATACGTAAACAGCACAGTATCCGCTCAACGCCATTTTTGTGTTTATTTTTGCTTTGTGAGTTGCGTGCAATTTAAACGGATTTACAGCGTTTTTAGTGATTTATTTTATTTGTTTTTGTGTTTTTATTTAATATAATGGAATGTGTATATATTTTGTTTGTTTTATTTTCCTTTTTCTCTATAGGGTAAAAAATAGTGTTGCTTTACAACGTTTTTGGATTTATAGTGTTTTCGTATAACATCAAATTTCCAAAACATATAGTATGATATATTTTTAGCACTTTCCAAATGATTACCAAAAGATAAACTGAACTTTTAAGCAATCAATTCTTAAAAAAAAAATGAAAATTCGCAACAAATCGTAGAATAGTTTATTCTATCATATGAAAAAAGTACATTCATCAATATGTCAAGAAATGGCACAATTTCTCCATCTATTACATTACTTACATAAGTAAAAACATACATCCTCAAAATGAAGTTGAAATATTTTAAAACATACATATATAACTTACAATAATTATAATGCATTATTTTGTTATATACATAAAATATTTCAGTACAAGGTTTATATTTTAGCCAGAATCGGCTATTGGCTCTATAATTTCTAAGCTCTGTTTTCTTCACAATTTTACTTTCACAGTATAAGAAATGACTAAACTAACTCCCATCGGTAGACACAGACCGGATTATTCCCTTCTGCTTCAAATATTATTTGTGCCCATATGATGTGACTCCCAGAACAAGAAAGTTACATGACACCGACTTTTTTACTAAAGATTGCAACCATGGTTGCAACTTGGATAACTTGCTTGATTTAGACACCATTTATGACTAATTGAACTAACTAAATAGATTTTCGAAGTTAGGTCCTGTCGATGGTCACCTGATCATTTTGTAGTACGAATGCCGACAACTGATCTACGATGTTTACATTTTATTGTCGTAAATTTGCCGCTTTTGGGATTAAACTTTGCGGATCTATAAATATTTTATCTATGAGAGACACCCTACGCGGACAGACAGGGTATTCTTACGTATCTACTGAACAAACTAACGTAGCATCCTATCTAAAAAATAATTATTTTTTTGTTTTTTGATAGAGGTCAAAATTATTATTTTTCCACTTCCCTGTATCTAAAATGTCATTTTCAGACAACTCACTATCGAGACCATTAATATTTAAAACCACAACCGGAATTCGGAGTGAAAATTTGGAAAAAATAATTTTTTCCTCGAAACCGGCTTGAGTAGGGGAAAAAACTTATAGAAAAAAATTATTGGAAATTAAGAGAGGAACACAAAAAAAATAACATACAGGGTGATCCATTTAAGATATGTATTGGTAATATTTATAATAATAATAAATATAAGAGGAAGTAATTACTTTATTATATAACAATAAATTTAACTTTAATAATTGGCTTTACATATATTAAATATTCAAATTCGTAAATCCTATATGCTACAAAAAGTATTAATACCTAAAACGCATGAAGATTTTCGACTGAACAATGATTTATACCCTTATTTGGTATTTACATATTATACTATATCTATCTGATTACTTAAGCATTACATAGATCTGTATCGCACGTGCTGCAAGTAATATTCACGTCAGGAAAAATTGATCTTCCAAGGTCACACATGTATAATCTTGCATCAAATATTTCCATATATTCCACGAAACAAGTTCTCATTGTCACGACGTCATCATCTAAAAATAATACGTAAATTCTGTTATTGATTTTACAAAATATAGAACAATCTATTAAAGTTTCATATCTGAAAGATTCTAAATAGTCTATTCTTTGGGCAGTGGAATGATGAATGGAACTAAAATAATGTCTTCTTATGTTCGCGAAATTCTTTATTAATAAAAACAGGTACCGGTTCCGCAACAACACAGGTTACATAATCAGGCAGAGAAACATACTAAAATAAACAGAAACGACATGTGTCAAATTAAATAGACAAAAGTCAAAGCAGTACATAAAACACAATGAATTAAAATTCAATAATTCGCGATCATGATCATAATTAAAGTTGAAAATTAACATTAAAACTAAATTAAAAAATTTGAAGGGAATTTTGAAAGCCTAAAAATCTTGAGGTTGCTTAAATATAGCCCGGAAAACATTTGCAAATTAGACCGATCAATAATAGACTCTATAAATTATTTTTTACTACACTGTAAAAAGGAAATGCATTGTATTTATATCTTGGTGAATGATTGAGATAACAATTAGAGCATTTCGGTGGGGGAGAGCAAGGTGAGTCAGTATGAGTATCGTGACCACTGGAAGGACACACCGGAGAGTTAGGGCAGCGGGCCGCCGTATGCCCAAACTTTTGGCATAAAAAACACCTTAATGGGGAAGGAGTAAAATGTCTGACTCGTAACGAATACAATCCAGCTAAAATTTTGGGGGGTAATGTATGAGATTTGAATGTTAGTTGTTAGTAGGGAATTCCTGACCGTTTTTTCTAGATATTATTCTTTTAACACTAATAACCCCTTGATTATCTAAATTTTAAAGAATCTCTTGTTCAGTGCAATTTGAAAAATCTTTGCCAGTAATAATACCTTTTATGTAATTTAAAGAAGGGTGTGGCGAAGCAGTAACATCAAATGTATGTAATTTATTAATAGTTAAAGCTATTTGAGACTGATTTTCATTCGACACTTCAATCAAAAGAGGTCCATCATGTAATTTCCTCACGTTAGATAGTGTGCCAAAATACTATTGTAACGCTCTATGCAATAAGAAAGGAGATGTGTTCATAAATGAACCCTCAAAAGGTTTGATAATAAAAAACTTTTCATACGTAATAGGTACCTCTACGGGAGACTCAGTTCTGGGCCTTTTTAAGGGCCCGCTAATTGTTGGAAATTCAAAATTACTCATTTGATTCCCACGAGAAGCGGAGGAGAATACTGTCGCCCACAGCAGTGCCCCGCATGCTGTGGGGAGACATTTATTAAATCAGGAGGCGCTCGGTTCCCAGAGTTTCTGAACAATAGCGATTTAGCATCCCCTAAACCACGCAGCCCTGGCTTGTTCAGATACACCCTAGCTTGAGAGGGTTTTTAATGTGGTCCGCTGCCACTTGACCGGACGGTTAAGGCAAGTCACCACCCTCGAAGGTACTTCCTCATCAACCACCGGACCCCGAGAACGGTTGACATGCAGAACAACACAGGACAAACACAAACGTGACTGGGACCCCAGGGACATCAAGCAACGTAGTCATTGAAGCGACATAGAGCCGCCTCCATAACCCCCTGAGGGATCGATATATTAAAAGAATTGACATTAAGTGTCATATAATAGGTACATAACAACTAATAATTATCAAAGGTCGCTAGTAGTTTATGAAAAAACCAGCCTTTAAAAATATTGAGTATATTTACCTGTATTAGCTCTAATAGTAAAACAGGCATTTGGATTGTACCCTACTTCTGAGCTATTATTCAGATTTGTTAGCGATTTGGAAAAGGGTGATTTAGGATTTATGTAGCTGCAACCTATAGTTTTAACTTTGCTGGGGTCAACAGGGTCATTGCATGCAGAAGCACCAATACATTCATAACAAATCTTCGGTTCAGCTCTAGTATATGCTAGAAATAAAATCTTCAAGATAGTACTCACAATTTAATTTTGAAATAAAAAATACATGTCTTGTAAAATACTACAACCACCTTAAATAGAAAATCTTCTGAGTACAATTTCAATTTTTCTTCAGAAATCAAGTTGGCTTTTGATGATTTGAACATTTTAAAGCTTAAAATCTATGGCAACCCTTTTATATTATGTTCATTTGGACACTATACTCATTTTGGCATTTTTAAAAGTTTATATATATATATATATATATATATATGTATATATATATATATATAATATCTTTGTTTTCTTAAACCATCTATATTTATTTTTCTGAAATTTCTTGGGTATGTGGTTTTTTGTTTTATATTTTTAAAATAATCTAATTAAAATTTTAACATTTCACCCACTCTTTTGGGCTTTATCAAAAATATATTATCAGTTCATGGATAGAATCTACAAAGAAAAACAAAACAATCAGCAATCACTCTAACAATTAAATGCACTTAAAATAAACATACATAGTTAATAAAACGAACACACTGTACAATATCAAAAATGTAAATTTAAAATTCTTTGCTAGATACGCACCCGTTGTGGCTGTGCCTTATAAAATTCTAAGAGTATACATTGCCAGTACGAAGGAATTTGGTGTTGTTGGTGTATTGGTATTTGTGAAGCAATTATTATATTATTAAAGACCCATTTTTTTATGTTTTAGTATTGCATTTGTTATAATTTTTAATGGAGTTTTTAATTAATTAGGTTATTATATATTTGGCTAAGATGTTTTATATCTTGTTTGTCATTGACGACATACTTTTCTTTTCTTAATAAGCAGTTTGTGGTAGTTTTGATCTTGGGCTAATATCCGTGTATTCGCGAAATCAAATTCGTGTTTTTGAGAGAATTCGTGCTTATATAATGCATTTGAAGCATTTTTGGTGTACTTGTAACCATTCAATCTATTATCCAAATATTGCGTTGTCATGCCTATGTATTTTTTTGGGCAGTTAAGGCAAGGTACAGCGTATATTAAATTTGACTTCTTTTTGGTTGCTACTTTACTTTTTATGGAGTGAAAAGCGAATACAAAAGATTTTGAGATTTGTGGCATACAACAATGTCGTGTTTTTTAAGGTGTATTTTATTTTTTATTTTTTTTTTGAAAGTCTGAAAGATTCTGATTGAAAATAACTTTTTAGAAAATTACATTAATAAAATTATTAAACAACGAATTTATAAATTTTATAATACTAGTAATATAGATAAATCAGCGAACCCAGAGGGTAACAAAAAACACATCGCTATCCCGTACACTCAGGGACTTTCAGAAAAAATAAAATGCACCTTAAACAAACATGACATTGTTGTATGCCATAAATCTCAAAATCTTTTGTATTCGCTTTTCATTCCATTAAAAAGTAAAGTAGCAACCAAAAAGAAGTCAAATTTAATATACGCTGAACGTTGCCTTAACTGCCCAAAAAAATACATAGGCATGACAACACAATATTTGGATAATAGATTGAATGGTCACAAGTACACCAAAAATGCTTTAACTGCATTACATTAGCCCAAGACCAAAACTACCACAAACTGCTTATTAAGGAGATGATTCACATTAAAAAGAAAAGTATATCGTTAATGACAAACAAGATAAAAAAATCTTAACCAAATATATAAAAACCTAATTAATTAAAAACTCCATTAAAAATTATAACAAATGCAATACTAAAACACCAAAAAAAAAATTGGGTCTTTAATAATATAATAATTGCATCACAAATAATTAATAAAA
>JASJET010000288.1:1802500-2007500 GCA_034092305.1 Diaprepes abbreviatus | reverse complement strand
AAAATTATAATCTAATCAAACAGCCGCTTGATTAAATCAAGTTGTTTATAAATAAGCAAAAATAAAGTGTTTTTATATATGGTATTTTGTCATCTATAAATTTAAACAAATATGTTTATCACTGATATACTGAGATAACTTTTCTTTTTATACCTAAAAATAACATAAAAAACCTTTTTTTGTCCATCCAAATGTTATGTTTTAAACTTTTCATGATATTCACGTATTACTCTGTAAATTTAACTTGACTTTCACATGAGCTTGAGGGTCACGCCCAAGGTCAAATTTGAGATTGCCCGGGCTACAATTTTTGTTCGAAGGGCTACTATTCTTTTTAAACACCGTGTATATATATATATTTATGTGTTTCTATTGCTTCTCTTATTTTCCGATGTAAATTAAACGAATTATGTTTCTGTTGTAACTCCACAATTTCTGAATATTTTTATTTGATCCACCTTTCTTTTTCTATTGTGGTCTCTCTGTGTATTTTCTTGAATATCTTACTAAGTCTATATGTTTGCATCATCTTCTTTCCTCCATAATGTGTAAAATCTCCTCAATCATTCAGACTTTCTTTTTAATGGTTTTCTTTAGTTTTAAGTTCTAGTCACTAATTTTTCATACTAGGTTCTGTAACTTCTGTCTCTTTGTCTCTATTTCATTGCTAACATTTCTATCCGTAACATTTTCATTTAACTCTATATGGGCCGTTTTCTAGATCCTTGTAAAATAAAAGTACCTCATTTGATTTAAAGTTCAGAAACTTTTTTGATACAATATAAAACTTTAGACTTAACTCCCCATTATGAAGGATGTCTTGGTTTGGATGTGAGAGATCTGAAAAGTTTGAAAACCATGGATTTCTGAATGTCCATTTCAATTTATATGACGAAAAATAACAACCAAAGATAGTTTCAACTGAAACGTTTTAAACAAAAATTGAAGGATATATCGAGAGCAACCAAATTATCCTACATGGACCCTGAAGATTACATTTAAGGTCATTCCAGTGTAAACCGTTTTTTAAATCATCATGTAAATAAAATGCTGAAAGGTGTCACATTTGAAAGCGCTTTCAAAATTTTCATAGGCATGAGGTGTGACAAAATCATTTACAAGTTAAGTTGTACAAAATCTTTTTCTTTGATGTCAGCTTTATTATTGTAATATACACTGACCTTGGCTTTTGGGTAAAAGAATATGATTAAATTCCAAATGGCAATGAGAATGATAATGAAGTCAAATATAAGACCACCTAGATTGCTCTCAAACTTTTTTATAAAAAGTCTTGGCTGATATTTTTCATCATATTGTCACCGAGGGAAAAATAGAAAAATATAATCATTCATAAATCCGAGTTTCCCAAATCAATTAATTTTTCATTCAGATTAAACCACAAATAAACTATGCTAACTTTAGTTTTTTTATAATCTTCCCATTATGAAATATTATGTTTATTTACTTGTCGTGAATCTATTTCACTAAGTTAGCAAGGCTCTTTCCAGATCACGGTGAGATAAGGTTTGCTAAAGGATGCGAATTTTTGTAAGGTAAAACAAAACGGTTTAAAATCAACGATTTTTGTAGCATTCAAGATCCCTCATATCCAGACCAAGACCCACGCAGTCTTCATACTGGGCACTTAAGTCTAAAATTTAATATTTTGTCACAAAAAAAATGAGGCATAAAAAACCTATATACAGGGTGTCTCTTGGTCTCCGTCCATTACATTATCTCGAGGGGTGATGCGATTTGAATTCTGCAAATTTTGTATAATGAGGGTATCGGTAACGCTCTTCAGATGAAGTAACAGCGATCTTGTGGAACTGGTTATACCGGAAGTTGTCCGAAACTTCCTTATTTTAAATTGATCACCCTGTATGTTATATATATTTTTGTATTTTTTTCTTCATTTCCGATAATTTTTACTCAAAGTTTATTGCCCTCTTCTGGCTGTTTTTGAGGAAAGAAATATATTTTCCAAAGTTTGACCTTTAACCCCTGTCGCTGAAAATTAAATATCGTTTTAAAAATGAAATAGTGAAATTCAGAATTGTTTAGATATAATAGGCTCGATAATGAATTGTCTGAAAATGATATTTTAGATTAAGAAAAGTCAAAAAAGTAAAAAATTTTAAGCTCTATTAAAAAATTTAAAAAAAAATCAAATACAATGCTACGTTGTTGATTCATTCAGTAGTTAGGCAGAAATATTCCCTATCTGTGCCCATACCTAGCTAGAACAATATTCAAATTTTTTTCGCAAAATTCTCCAAATATCAATCAGTTGTAGAACCTACACTTTTCTCAATATCATTTGTAACCTCGGAATGTGAATCCATAATCTTTCTCTAAGATGATGATAATTTGAAGTCCTACCAATGGATCCATCAAGGTCCTGAGCTTGCAAAAAAGACGACAATTTTCAGCTACGACCAAACCAAGGTTATTTTTCTTAAAGTATTTCAATAATACCCGTTACCTGCTTTAAAATAATAACAAAATCACATACGGCTCCTGATAAAAAACTTCCTAGTTTGTATTACAAGGATGTCTTCCTTCTTCATGTTATGTGTTTATTTCTCCTGTCTAATTTCCTATCTAAAATATAATAATTTTTACGGTTACCTCCTCCATCATTTATGTGTTTTGTTTTTTTTGGGAACATATATACAAATGAAAGAAAACGTTGGCAGTATATCTTGTTTATTAGAATTAGGTTCACAATTATGGTATTATAATCAATAGTAACTGTTTGATAGTCCTTGTCGTTGTTATGTTTAGTTCGTAAGGCTTCTCTTCTTTGTACCTAA
The DNA here is from genome assembly GCA_034092305.1 of Diaprepes abbreviatus. Lineage (NCBI taxonomy): Eukaryota > Metazoa > Arthropoda > Insecta > Coleoptera > Curculionidae > Diaprepes > Diaprepes abbreviatus. Next base: position 2,004,684 of record JASJET010000288.1, on the reverse strand, counting down.
AATATAGAAAGGTATTAGTCTTGTACAGTGTGGCTCGGTATAGAGTATTTAGTTAGAAATTCTTAATTTAAATTGTATTTTGCGGTTATTGTTACCTTCATCGAGAGATCTCTGGCTGCCGGATCGACAAATTTCTGAGTGGAAGCTCTTTGGATCCTGTTGGATCTTCTATGTCTTCTGGACACTTTAATTTTCCCATTGTGTCAGTTATCATATAACTATTAGAGATTCTATTAAATTAAAGACGAAAAAACTACATAAGTGTCAAATAAGAATAAACTTTAAGGTTAGAATTTACTCGACGTTTTACTTGAACAAAGCCTTTTTATTGAAATAAATTTTTGAACGCACCACAATTTTCTTGGTTAATTCCTAATAAAATTTCTTGTAAAAATTTTAAAATTTCGTATTTTTATTTTTCATTGTTTTGAAGGCTTGTCAGTTGTCATAACGTCAATATACAGATTCCTGTATCTTTTCCCGCCTTGGACGTTTTTCTGGGGAGAAGAAAAAAATGATAGAGTGATAAGGACATTTTCCTTGCAGAGTTACTCCTGGAAACGTCACTTATTATTGTGAAATATTCGGGTCCTTGACCAAATTTCCTTTGCATACTTTAAAAGCTGTCTGCTGATATTTGTTTGGTCAGTTCGAGACACAAACCCGATATCAAGTTTTTCTGTATTTTTTCTTTTCCATCACAAAAAGGCCACCTAACATCACTGGTAAGTCTTTGTTTTAATTTATGTTTTAATTCTTAAATATTAATAATTGTGGTTATGTTTAAAAAAAAAGGAATAAGCTTAGACGTAGCGTACCTCACTCGTAAGCTAAAAAATTGAGTTCTTTTGGTTTAGGCCTTTTCTTTTCCTCTTTCGTTTTCCTTTTTTTTTCTTCTTTCCTTTCTCTTTCTTTTTTTCCTTTCGTTTCCTTCTTGCTGATTTGTCTATGGCACCTGCCTTGGCTGCTGTACATACCAGACCACTCGGGTCTTCTTGCTGATATCTCCACGGCACTCTGCCTTGCATGCTACACATACCACCACACCGAGTGATCCAGAGCTAACTAACATTAGATCGTCAGGAAGGCACCGTTAATCAGGTTTTATGTGTCTGTGTCGTTTCAGGGAATTATAGACTTTTAACCTGCTTAAATTTTGCCTTCGGTACAATCTACAAATTTAAAGACATCATTGTGTTTTCTTTTCCTTTGTATATATAATTAGTGAAAAATCAGCGTACCTACCTCTTTAAAAACTATTGTGTTTCCTCATATGGTACAACTTATTGAATCGTGCAACCATATGCAGTTGATATCTCCACGTATGTAAAGGGCACATCTGTAAACTCTAGTAAACATGCCTATTTACACGGGTAGAGTGCACTCAATCATTATCAGTTTATAGATATATTTATTATTTACCATAAATCATTTTTTCATAGTTAGTATCACGGCCAAAAATAACTGATTAGATTATAATTATTTGTTTTGTTAGATTAATCATTGAAAGTGTAAATTGTCAAAAACCACCTGCACAAACAGTTGGCTGTTACAGGCTTATTTTTTTGACCAGAGAAGCGCTGGGCCACGCTTAGTTGAATTTACACCATGAAACGTAAATATAGATACTTGTTTTTGAAATTTTTTGGGTGTTTTTTTGGTGTTAAATTAGATTTCCTGTTTTGTTTTTAGATCGGTTTCTGCCTTAACCCTTAGGGCACCAAAACAGGTGGCTATTTTACCTCGACCACTCTCCGTCCTTTCGGAGCTAACCGGATGAGCCCTAAAAGGTAGAGACCATTACAGAGCCACCTGATTAAATAAAAAAAAAGAGTAGACTATCAGACATCAAAAAGTCGTTTATTTATTTGACAAAACTTAAGTTTATTCATTCAGAACGAATTACAATCTATTTTCTTTTATTATACAAACTCTCTCTCTCTTTCTCTCTCGCTAATTTTTTTTACTATAACAGACAATGCGTGAGTTTGAAAAGCAACCCAAGTTCAACGCATTCTCTACGGGTGTCACTTTTTTGAACGGGACCACCCTACGTGTAGTCCAGATTAGGCTCATTTCGACGTCTTCTTTGTTCAGCAATTTGAAAAACCGCTCAGAGGACGATAATCAGTTAAAAGGGTATATTGATGGGTATTTTAAAGGTGAACTAGAAAAAATTTTTTTTACGGCAAATTATATTGAAAAATAAAATTATCAAAAAATCTTTTGTCTGGTTGCTAGAGAGAAAACAGTTTTAGTACTCCTTCTATTTTACATGATTTTTTGTATACTTTAAATGAACTACCTTCCATCTAACTAATAGTATATCAAAATTTTAATAGATGTTTTTAGTTTTTTTGTTTTTATCATGAATCGACTGTAATTGCTAATAATAATGTTATAAAATAGATTCTAACTGACGTGCAGGAATTTTTAAAGTAAACTATAGAACGCATTTTATCCAGGTGTAAGTAAACCATCACAATTGTTTCGTTAAGTAGCGATCTGATAATCATATTTAATTTATCATGAAAAATGTTATCAATAAAATTTTTGAAAACAAGTTCATGTAAAGAGATCGTACGATTTTGTTTGTCTGCATTCCATCATTCTCCGATTCTTAAACTCCAATTACTTTCCTAAATAGTCCATGTAAATGATAAATTGAAAAATTAACTTAAGATCAAACCAATATAAGGATTCGCAGCTTCAAAAATAGTTAAGGGTAGTCAAGCAGAAAAAAATCACAAGACAATACTAGTGTTCACAGAGCACGCCGGACCCTGTAGAATACCAATAGATACGCTCTTCTTCATTCTCTCATGATATTTCTTCTACCTTTTTTGAAACTAAACGATTAATTAAAGAGGTCCAATTACTACCACGTGAATCGTGGTGAAGGTTTAGTACGCAATATTTTACAAATTATATTAAAATACCAATAAAAATAATATTGTAACGGACTTTATAGCACTTTACACTTCATAGTATAAGTTTGTGTTTCTAGTTTGTATGGTTTTAGGTTTATTTTCTACAAGTTTATAGTTTATTTAATTAATTTTACCTTTTGTTAATTTTCTCATGAAACGTCTATGAAAGAAGGTGTGGAAATTTTTAGAAAATTAGATTTCCTTATTTTGAACCGGGAACGCCTATGACAGAAGGTCTAGAAATTGCCAGATTACTCCATTTTCTTATTTCTGTTATACCACGTAGTATGGAAATACTTCGAGAAAATTAAGGAATCTTCTGGTATTGTCCAAAAGGGAATATACAGGGTCCAGATGGGCTTTCGTGGACAGTGTAGTTTGAGAGTTTGTTGAAGTAACTTGAATTGTTGTGACAATGAACGGTTTTAAAGCAAAAGAGTTGTGTATAAATACTGGTCGTCCGGAACAAATTGGTATCAGAAGTGGAATCACATCCAGAAGAGCCTAGTTCAACCTTCTACGACACTTTGTTGAACACGACTGTATATATAGTTCGACTAAGGTGCCGCGAAAAAATTCTAAACTTGTAATTGTGTAGCTAAAAATTTGGAAACCCATGAAGAATAGTAAAAAATTGTTTGAAGTTTTCCACTATGTGATAACAAACGAATCTGGCATTTTTAAGAGTTTATATATATATATATATATATATATATATATATATATATATATATATATATATATATATACAGGGTGATTCAAAAATCGATCACGAAACTTAAGGGGGTGATTCTACTTGACAAAATAAGGGTAGAGCTTCATATAATTTTTTTTCAAAATGTCATTCGTTTTCGAGTTACAAGCCGTCCAAGTTCAAGTTTTTATTTTTTGTTTTTTGAATTACTCGCTTACAGGAAAACCGATTTGACTAATATTTGAAAGATAGGCTAAGTCTTCTGCGCTTCATCATTTTAGTAACAATTCACATTGATTGTTTGCCGCTAGAGGGCACTTTACCTACATTGAAAATTGTTTTTTTGTCATAATTTTTTAGTGTTGACAGCTACAGTAGTTTTTGGCATAATTTCTAAAAGACTGATGCCAGGCCTTTAAAAAAGGTGCTCTTTATTTACATCGCTAAACCCAACGGTTTAGACGTAAATCATCCTTAAAAATTAAGTGGTAAATTTACTTTTCTCATTTCATTACCACCAGCTACCAGGTAAATAGCTATCAAAGTATACTAGAGCTGTCAGTTTAACATCAAATAAATTCGCTTTTTAAACTATTTAATTTATAATCTTAAAATAACTAATAATGGCTAATCAGTAAATATTCATATTATGGATTATTGCGATATACATTTAATTGATAAAAATTAATGAAACAGTACTAAACAAACTAAAAAAGATTCTCAAAATGTCCCCCATTTTCTTCCATACATTTCCTAACACTCTTCAAAAAATGTCGCCTAACTCGATGAAAAATTTCTGGTGTTTCTTTAATAATTTGGCACTTTTCGATTATCCTGAAGCGAAGATCCTCGACGTTGATTACTGGAATATCGTACACCAATTGTTTCAAATGACCCCAAAAGAAAAAATCCATATATATATATATATATATATATATATATATATATATATATATATATATATATATATATATATATATATATATTCTTGACTCATAGATTATATCAGTAAATAAGCTTAAAACAGTTAAATAGGTATAGAGACACCACTTACCTCTACTATGGACCCCTACTCTTGTTGGCTACTAAAGCCAAAAAATGGCAAACCATGGGCGAAAAAATGCGTTTCTGCACGTCGGGCGCCAGTCATATTTTTTGACTTTGATCAGTTAAGGGCATGCGCATAAGCGACTTCCTATTATCTATCGATTGTTTCGTAGCGCCATACGTAAACAGCACAGTATCCGCTCAACGCCATTTTTGTGTTTATTTTTGCTTTGTGAGTTGCGTGCAATTTAAACGGATTTACAGCGTTTTTAGTGATTTATTTTATTTGTTTTTGTGTTTTTATTTAATATAATGGAATGTGTATATATTTTGTTTGTTTTATTTTCCTTTTTCTCTATAGGGTAAAAAATAGTGTTGCTTTACAACGTTTTTGGATTTATAGTGTTTTCGTATAACATCAAATTTCCAAAACATATAGTATGATATATTTTTAGCACTTTCCAAATGATTACCAAAAGATAAACTGAACTTTTAAGCAATCAATTCTTAAAAAAAATCTGAAAATTCGAAACAAATCGTAGAATAGTTTATTCTATCATATGAAAAAAGTACATTCATCAATATGTCAAGAAATGGCACAATTTCTCCATCTATTACATTACTTACATAAGTAAAAACATACATCCTCAAAATGAAGTTGAAATATTTTAAAACATACATATATAACTTACAATAATTATAATGCATTATTATTTTGTTATATACATAAAATATTTCAGTACAAGGTTTATATTTTAGCCAGAATCGGCTATTGGCTCTATAATTTCTAAGCTCTGTTTTCTTCACAATTTTACTTTCACAGTATAAGAAATGACTAAACTAACTCCCATCGGTAGACACAGACCGGATTATTCCCTTCTGCTTCAAATATTATTTGTGCCCATATGATGTGACTCCCAGAACAAGAAAGTTACATGACACCGACTTTTTTACTAAAGATTGCAACCATGGTTGCAACTTGGATAACTTGCTTGATTTAGACACCATTTATGACTAATTGAACTAACTAAATAGATTTTCGAAGTTAGGTCCTGTCGATGGTCACCTGATCATTTTGTAGTACGAATGCCGACAACTGATCTACGATGTTTACATTTTATTGTCGTAAATTTGCCGCTTTTGGGATTAAACTTTGCGGATCTATAAATATTTTATCTATGAGAGACACCCTACGCGGACAGACAGGGTATTCTTACGTATCTACTGAACAAACTAACGTAGCATCCTATCTAAAAAATAATTATTTTTTTGTTTTTTGATAGAGGTCAAAATTATTATTTTTCCACTTCCCTGTATCTAAAATGTCATTTTCAGACAACTCACTATCGAGACCATTAATATCTAAAACCACAACCGGAATTCGGAGTGAAAATTTGGAAAAAATAATTTTTTCCTCGAAACCGGCTTGAGTAGGGGAAAAAACTTATAGAAAAAAATTATTGGAAATTAAGAAAGGAACACAAAAAAAATAACATACAGGGTGATCCATTTAAGATATGTAGTTTCGGACAACTTCCGGTATAACCGGAAGTCGCACAAGATTGATTTTATTTCATCTGAGAGACTTAATTAAATTTGATCCAAAATATTGGTAATATTTATAATAATAATAAATATAAGAGGAAGTAATTACTTTATTATATAACAATAAATTTAACTTTAATAATTGGCTTTACATATATTAAATATTCAAATTCGTAAATCCTATATGCTACAAAAAGTATTAATACCTAAAACGCATGAAGATTTTCGACTGAACAATGATTTATACCCTTATTTGGTATTTACATATTATACTATATCTATCTGATTACTTAAGCATTACATAGATCTGTATCGCACGTGCTGCAAGTAATATTCACGTCAGGAAAAATTGATCTTCCAAGGTCACACATGTATAATCTTGCATCAAATATTTCCATATATTCCACGAAACAAGTTCTCATTGTCACGACGTCATCATCTAAAAATAATACGTAAATTCTGTTATTGATTTTACAAAATATAGAACAATCTATTAAAGTTTCATATCTGAAAGATTCTAAATAGTCTATTCTTTGGGCAGTGGAATGATGAATGGAACTAAAATAATGTCTTCTTATGTTCGCGAAATTCTTTATTAATAAAAACAGGTACCGGTTCCGCAACAACACAGGTTACATAATCAGGCAGAGAAACATACTAAAATAAACAGAAACGACATGTGTCAAATTAAATAGACAAAAGTCAAAGCAGTACATAAAACACAATGAATTAAAATTCAATAATTCGCGATCATGATCATAATTAAAGTTGAAAATTAACATTAAAACTAAATTAAAAAATTTGAAGGGAATTTTGAAAGCCTAAAAATCTTGAGGTTGCTTAAATATAGCCCGGAAAACATTTGCAAATTAGACCGATCAATAATAGACTCTATAAATTATTTTTTACTACACTGTAAAAAGGAAATGCATTGTATTTATATCTTGGTGAATGATTGAGATAACAATTAGAGCATTTCGGTGGGGGAGAGCAAGGTGAGTCAGTATGAGTATCGTGACCACTGGAAGGACACACCGGAGAGTTAGGGCAGCGGGCCGCCGTATGCCCAAACTTTTGGCATAAAAAACACCTTAATGGGGAAGGAGTAAAATGTCTGACTCGTAACGAATACAATCCAGCTAAAATTTTGGGGGGTAATGTATGAGATTTGAATGTTAGTTGTTAGTAGGGAATTCCTGACCGTTTTTTCTAGATATTATTCTTTTAACACTAATAACCCCTTGATTATCTAAATTTTAAAGAATCTCTTGTTCAGTGCAATTTGAAAAATCTTTGCCAGTAATAATACCTTTTATGTAATTTAAAGAAGGGTGTGGCGAAGCAGTAACATCAAATGTATGTAATTTATTAATAGTTAAAGCTATTTGAGACTGATTTTCATTCGACACTTCAATCAAAAGAGGTCCATCATGTAATTTCCTCACGTTAGATAGTGTGCCAAAATACTATTGTAACGCTCTATGCAATAAGAAAGGAGATGTGTTCATAAATGAACCCTCAAAAGGTTTGATAATAAAAAACTTTTCATACGTAATAGGTACCTCTACGGGAGACTCAGTTCTGGGCCTTTTTAAGGGCCCGCTAATTGTTGGAAATTCAAAATTACTCATTTGATTCCCACGAGAAGCGGAGGAGAATACTGTCGCCCACAGCAGTGCCCCGCATGCTGTGGGGAGACATTTATTAAATCAGGAGGCGCTCGGTTCCCAGAGTTTCTGAACAATAGCGATTTAGCATCCCCTAAACCACGCAGCCCTGGCTTGTTCAGATACACCCTAGCTTGAGAGGGTTTTTAATGTGGTCCGCTGCCACTTGACCGGACGGTTAAGGCAAGTCACCACCCTCGAAGGTACTTCCTCATCAACCACCGGACCCCGAGAACGGTTGACATGCAGAACAACACAGGACAAACACAAACGTGACTGGGACCCCAGGGACATCAAGCAACGTAGTCATTGAAGCGACATAGAGCCGCCTCCATAACCCCCTGAGGGATCGATATATTAAAAGAATTGACATTAAGTGTCATATAATAGGTACATAACAACTAATAATTATCAAAGGTCGCTAGTAGTTTATGAAAAAACCAGCCTTTAAAAATATTGAGTATATTTACCTGTATTAGCTCTAATAGTAAAACAGGCATTTGGATTGTACCCTACTTCTGAGCTATTATTCAGATTTGTTAGCGATTTGGAAAAGGGTGATTTAGGATTTATGTAGCTGCAACCTATAGTTTTAACTTTGCTGGGGTCAACAGGGTCATTGCATGCAGAAGCACCAATACATTCATAACAAATCTTCGGTTCAGCTCTAGTATATGCTAGAAATAAAATCTTCAAGATAGTACTCACAATTTAATTTTGAAATAAAAAATACATGTCTTGTAAAATACTACAACCACCTTAAATAGAAAATCTTCTGAGTACAATTTCAATTTTTCTTCAGAAATCAAGTTGGCTTTTGATGATTTGAACATTTTAAAGCTTAAAATCTATGGCAACCCTTTTATATTATGTTCATTTGGACACTATACTCATTTTGGCATTTTTAAAAGTTTATATATATATATATATATATATATATATATATATATATATAATATCTTTGTTTTCTTAAACCATCTATATTTATTTTTCTGAAATTTCTTGGGTATGTGGTTTTTTGTTTTATATTTTTAAAATAATCTAATTAAAATTTTAACATTTCACCCACTCTTTTGGGCTTTATCAAAAATATATTATCAGTTCATGGATAGAATCTACAAAGAAAAACAAAACAATCAGCAATCACTCTAACAATTAAATGCACTTAAAATAAACATACATAGTTAATAAAACGAACACACTGTACAATATCAAAAATGTAAATTTAAAATTCTTTGCTAGATACGCACCCGTTGTGGCTGTGCCTTATAAAATTCTAAGAGTATACATTGCCAGTACGAAGGAATTTGGTGTTGTTGGTGTATTGGTATTTGTGAAGCAATTATTATATTATTAGAGACCCATTTTTTTATGTTTTAGTATTGCATTTGTTATAATTTTTAATGGAGTTTTTAATTAATTAAGTTATTATATATTTGGCTAAGATGTTTTATATCTTGTTTGTCATTGACGACATACTTTTCTTTTCTTAATAAGCAGTTTGTGGTAGTTTTGATCTTGGGCTAATATCCGTGTATTCGCGAAATCAAATTCGTGTTTTTGAGAGAATTCGTGCTTATATAATGCAGTTGAAGCATTTTTGGTGTACTTGTAACCATTCAATCTATTATCCAAATATTGCGTTGTCATGCCTATGTATTTTTTGGGCAGTTAAGGCAAGGTATAGCGTATATTAAATTTGACTTCTTTTTGGTTGCTACTTTACTTTTTATGGAGTGAAAAGCGAATACAAAAGATTTTGAGATTTGTGGCATACAACAATGTCGTGTTTTTTAAGGTGTATTTTATTTTTTATTTTTTTTTTGAAAGTCTGAAAGATTCTGATTGAAAATAACTTTTTAGAAAATTACATTAATAAAATTATTAAACAACGAATTTATAAATTTTATAATACTAGTAATATAGATAAATCAGCGAACCCAGAGGGTAACAAAAAACACATCGCTATCCCGTACACTCAGGGACTTTCAGAAAAAATAAAATGCACCTTAAATAAACACGACATTGTTGTATGCCATAAATCTCAAAATCTTTTGTATTCGCTTTTCATTCCATTAAAAAGTAAAGTAGCAACCAAAAAGAAGTCAAATTTAATATACGCTGAACGTTGCCTTAACTGCCCAAAAAATACATAGGCATGACAACACAATATTTGGATAATAGATTGAATGGTCACAAGTACACCAAAAATGCTTCAACTGCATTACATAAGCACGAATCCTCTCAAAAACACGAATTTGATTTCGCAAATACACGGATATTAGCCCAAGACCAAAACTACCACAAACTGCTTATTAAGGAGATGATTCACATTAAAAAAAAAGTATGTCGTTAATGACAAACAAGATAAAAAAATCTTAACAAAATATATAAAAACCTAATTAATTAAAAACGCCATTAAAAATTATAACAAATGCAATACTAAAACACCAAAAAAAAAATTGGGTCTTTAATAATATAATAATTGCTTCACAAATAATTAATAAAAATACCTATATAAAAAAAAACAAAAAAAAACTTTTACTGATAACACCAAATTCCTTCGTACTGGCAATGTATACTCTTAGTTGAATTTTATACGGAACAGCCACAACGGGTGCGTATCTAGCAAAGAATTTTAAATTTACATTTTTGATATTGTATAGTGTGTTCGTTTTATAAAATATGTATGTCTATTTTAAGTGCATTTAATTGTTAGAGTGATTGCTGATTGTTCTGTTTTTCTTTATAGGTTTTATCCATGAACTGATAATATATTTTTGATAAAGCCCAAAAGAATGGGCGAAACGTTAAAATTTTAATTAGATTGTTTTAAAAATAAACGACAGAAAACCACATACCCAAGAAATTTCAGAATATATATATATATATATATATATATATATATATATATATATATATATATATATATATTTATATATATATATATATATATATATATATATATATATATATATATAGCAATAAAAATTAATTGAGAAGTAGTTAAATTTAACAACAAATTAAATCACTTGTTCTCTTAAATAATATATCCTCGGATGAGGTACCGCACTATAGGAAGCTTAAGTATTTATGACTTTTCGAGGAAAAATCATTCATGATAAAAAGTTTCGCTTGTCTTCGCTTTTCAACAATAGTGATCAAATTTATGATAACGTATACAGGGTATTCAAAAATATAGAATTAATCCTAAATAAAATATTTTATTTGGATTTTTTTAAAAATGTATTCCGAAATAAAAACAAAGCCTAAACACGCAGTTTAATAAAAAAATTTGTTATATATTTTATAGGAATATTCTATTTTCCGAAGAGGTAACTTTTACGACCAATAGGGTAGTCTCTTCACAAAATTGTAGGTACTGGGTACAGAAAAAAATACCACTCATAATCAAAAATTAAAAAAAAAATGATATTTGGTGCAGCGATGTATCATAAAATAATTAGACCTTATTTTTTAGTAGACAGTTTCAATCAAAATTCGTATATGAAAATTTGGCCAATTTTGTTACGACCGAAGTGGAGAATAAATATTTAGAGTTAAAAGGAAATCTATTTTTAACAATACAGATGTCCTGCTCGCTCTACATTACGACTGACAAGCTAGTTAAACCTTCACTTCCGGGACAAGCGGATTGGCCGTTTTAGATCAATAATCTGGCTTGCTCGGTCACCTGATCTAGCTCAACTAGATTATTCTTTTACTTAAAGCAGAAGATTTCTGGTTGTCAATCATAAAGGCGATTCTCACTTTTGAGACTGCAGCTTTAAATAGTTCATTGTTACTGCAACCAAACCACTCTCTAGGGTTCTTCAGCTATAAGTTTCTTCTCCCTCCTATTGATCTCCTTCCTTGGATTTTTCTCTGCATAACAATTTGTAGTATTTTTCTCCATGTCCCATATAAAGCAGCTTTTTTTCTTAATTGTCATACATCTTATTTCTTCCCCGTTAATTATTCTTTTTACCCATGAAATCCTCAGCATTCTCCGGTGCATCCACATCTCAAATGCCTCCAACCTCCTCACGTCAATCATTTTCAGTGTCCAGGCTTCCATCCCATAGTATAGCACGATTAGCACATAACATTTCATCAGTCATATTTTTAGTTCAAGATTTAGATCTCGGCAGCAAGAAAGCCTCTTCATTCTTGTAAATGTGCTTCTGGCCTGTTTAATTCTTATTCGTACTTCTTGGGAGCTGTCATTGTTTTCATTAATGGTTATGCTCAGGTATTTGTATTCTCTTACTCTTTCAATAGGTTGATTCTTTACGTATATCCTTCGAATGTTTTGAGTTGTTTTTGTCATCAGCATATTTTTTTTTGTTTATGTTTAGTCCATATTCTTCGCTTACTATGACCATTTTATTAATTAGTGGCTGTAGGTCTTCATGTGTTCCAACTAAAAGAACCGTATCCTCAGATTATTTATTGTCATGCTATTAATTTTAATGCCCATGTCCAGATCACCAAGTGCCTTATTTACTATATCCTCCGAATAGAGATTAAAGAGAATTGGTGAAAGTACGCACCCTTGAACACCTCTCTGTATATCTATTTCTTCTGATGTTATGTCGTCTATTCGAATTGCTGTTTTTTGGTCATAGTATAGGTTTGAAATTATTCTTATGTCTGCGGTCTATCCTCTTTACTAATGTATCGATAAGTTGGTCATGTTTAACTTTATCAAAGACTTTGTTGTAGCATATAAAGCACACGTGTAGGTCCTGATTCATATCTAGGCAACTTTGTGACAGGACATTAAGTGAAATCAGCGGCTCCCTTATTCCTGGGCCTATACGGAATCCAAATTGAGTATCTCCGCTGTCTACATCTAATTTTCTGAATATTCTATTACGGACCACCCTCAACAGAATTTTCAGAGTGTGGACCATCAGGCTTTTGTACGATAGTCAGTGCAATGCATGGCATTTTTCTTTTATGGGAGGGTTACAAAAGTTGATAACAACCATTTATTTGGTATTTTTCCTATTCTATATATGGTATTGATTAATTCTACCAGAATATGAACCTGATCCTCCTTTATCAGCATAGGAATTTCCACTGGCAGTTGGTCTGGATCTGGAGATTTTCTATTCTTTAGCATGTTCATTGTGTATATCACTTCGTCCTTAATAATGTCCGGGCGTATCTCCCCTTCCATATTTTCAAGATTATTTTGTCGTATCTCATCTTCAAAGAGTTCTGTAATGTTGTTTTTCCATGTTTCCAACTATTGTTCTATCTCTGTGATTATCCTCCCATTGTTATAAAGTATATTGAGTTACTTTTGTTTATTAATGAGGGCGAGTTCTTGGACTTTTTCGTGTATGTAGATACACAACAAAATTTTTAATGGCAACATTGATCTATCAAGAGAGAAAATTGTAGAAGCTGTTGCAACTATAAATGGAGATATGATTGCATCTATGTATAAATAAATTAGAAAAAGATCAGAAAGATGTGCTCTAGCAGAAGGCCACCATGTGGAGTAATTATCTTTTTATTTCATACTTATTGTTAAGGTTTCACATTATTGTTTGAAAAAAAAAATAAAGTTAAAATTAGTTTCTGTATTCTTTTTATTAAATCACGTTTCTATTTCGGAAAAACTTAGTTAAATAAAAATAATTACAAATAACAGTGTTTTGAATATTTTGAACACCCCGTGTATGTTACCATAACTTTGATTAATAGAGTGCGGTATACCATCTGTATATAAACTAAATTATTGAAGTGTTGTTATTTCTTATTATTGGTTACTCAATAATTTCAAAAAAATACTTACCAATTATAATTGAAAAAAGAAACAATAATGACCACGAAATATTCATTTTCGTACACTTATATTAATCGATTTCAGGAAAAAATGGATATGATGTACATAAAAAATATCCTGAAATATACTGTATTTATACAAAATTATAATCTAATCAAATAGCCGCTTGATTAAATCAAGTTGTTTATAAATAAGCAAAAATAAAGTGTTTTTATATATGGTATTTTGTCATCTATAAATTTAAACAAATATATTTATCACTGATATACTGAGATAACTTTTTTTTTTATACCTAAAAATAACATAAAAAACCTTTTTTTGTCCATCCAAATGTTATGTTTTAAACTTTTCATGATATTCACGTATTACTCTGTAAATTTAACTTGACTTTCACATGAGCTTGAGGGTCACGCCCAAGGTCAAATTTGAGATTGCCCGGGCTACAATTTTTGTTCGAAGGGCTACTATTCTTTTTAAACACCGTATATATATATATATATATATATATATATATATATATATATATATATATATATATATATATTTATGTGTTTCTATTGCTTCTCTTATTTTCCGATGTAAATTAAACGAATTATGTTTCTGTTGTAACTCCACAATTTCTGAATATTTTTATTTGATCCACCTTTCTTTTTCTATTGTGGTCTCTCTGTGTATTTTCTTGCGTATCTTACTAAGTCTATATGTTTGCATCATCTTCTTTCCTCCATAATGTGTAAAATCTCCTCAATCATTCAGACTTTCTTGTTAATGGTTTTCTTTAGTTTTAAGTTCTAGTCACTAATTTTTCATACTAGGCTCTGTAACTTATGTCTCTTTGTCTCTATTTCATTGCTAACATTTCTATCCGTAACATTTTCATTTAACTCTATATGGGCCGTTTTCTAAACCCTTGTAAAATAAAAGTACCTCATTTGATTTAAAGTTCAAAAACTTTTTTGATACAATATAAAACTTTTGGCTTAACTCCCCATTATGAAGGATGCCTTGGTTTGGATTTGAGAGATTTGAAAAGTTTGAAAACCATTGATTTCTGAATGTCCCATTTCAATTTATATGACGAAAAATATCAACAAAAGATAGTTTCAACTGAAACGTTTCAAACAAAAATTGAAGGATATATCGAGAGCAACCAAATGACCTTACATGGACTCTGAAGATTACATTTAAGGTCATTCCAGTGTAAACCGTTTTTTAAATCATCATGTAAATAAAATGATGAAAGGTATCACATTTGAAAGTGCTTTCAAAATTTTCATAGACATGAGGTGTGACAAAATCATTTACAGGTTAAGTTGTACAAAATCTTTTTCTTTGATGTCAGCTTTATTATTGTAATATACACTGACCTTGGCTTTTGGGTAAAAGAATATGATTAAATTCCAGATGGCAATGAGAATGATAATGAAGTCAAATATAAGACCACCTAGATTGCTCTCAAACTTTTTTATAAAAAGTCTTGGCTGATATTTTTCATCATATTGTCACCGAGGGAAAAATAGAAAAATATAATCATTCATAAATCCGAGTTTCCAAAATCAATTAATTTTTCATTCAGATTAAACCACAAATAAACTATGCTAACTTTAGTTGTTTTATAATCTTCCCATTATGAAATATTATGTTTATTTACTTGTCGTGAATCTATTTCACTAAGTCAGCAAGGCTCTTTCCAGATCACGGTGAGATAAGGTTTGCTAAAGGATGCGAATTTTTGTAAGGTAAAACAAAACGGTTTAAAATCAACGATTTTTGTAGCATTCAAGATCCCTCATATCCAGACCAAGACCCACGCATTCTTCATACTGGGCACTTAAGTCTAAAATTTAATATTTTGTCACAAAAAAATGAGGCATAAAAAGCCTATATACAGGGTGTCTCTTGGTCTCCGTCCATTACATTATCTCGAGGGGTGATGTGATTTGAATTCTGCAAATTTTGTATAATGAGGGTATCGGTAACGCTCTTCAGATGAAGTAACAGCGATCTTGTGGAACTGGTTATACCGGAAGTTGTCCGAAACTTCCCTATTTTAAATTGATCACCCTGTATGTTATATATATTTTTGTATTTTTTTCTTCATTTCCGAGAATTTTTACTCAAAGTTTATTGCCCTCTTCTGGCTGTTTTTGAGGAAAGAAATATATTTTCCAAAGTTTGACCTTTAACCCCTGTCGCTGAAAATTAAATATCGTTTTAAAAATGAAATAGTGAAATTCAGAATTCCGGTGGTGGGTTTAGATATAATAGGCTCGATAATGAATTGTCTGAAAATGATATTTTAGATTAAGAAAAGTCAAAAAAGTAAAAAATTTTAAGCTCTATTAAAAAATTTTTAAAAAAATCAAATACAATGCTACGTTGTTGATTCATTCAGTAGTTAGGCAGAAATATTCCCTATCTGTGCCTATACCTAGCTAGAACAATTTTCAAATTTTTTTCGCAAAATTCTCCAAATATCAATCAGTTGTAGAACCTACACTTTTCTCAATATCATTTGTAACCTCGGAATGTGAATCCATAATCTTTCTCTAAGATGATGATAATTTGAAGTCCTACCAATGGATCCATCAAGGTCCTGAGCTTCCAAAAAAGACGACAATTTTCAGCTACGACCAAACCAAGGTTATTTTTCTTAAAGTATTTCAATAATACCCGTTACCTGCTTTAAAATAATAACAAAATCACATACGGCTCCTGATAAAAAAACTTCTTAGTTTGTATTACAAGGATGTCTTCCTTCTTCATGTTATGTGTTTATTTCTCCTGTCTAATTTCCTATCTAAAATATAATAATTTTTACGGTTACCTCCTCCATCATTTATGTGTTTTGTTTTTTTTAGGAACATATATACAAATGAAAGAAAACGTTGGCAGTATATCTTGTTTATTAGAATTAGGTTCACAATTATGGTATTATAATCAATAGTAACTGTTTGATAGTCCTTGTCGTTGTTATGTTTAGTTCGTAAGGCTTCTCTCCCTTATACCTAAAATATAGAAAGGTATTAGTCTTGTACAGAGTGGCTCGGTATGGAGTATTTAGTTAGAAATTCTTAATTTAAATTGTATTTTGCGGTTATTGTTACCTTCATCGAGAGATCTCTGGCTGCAGGATCGACAAATTTCTGAGTGGAAGCTCTTTGGATCCTGTTGGATCTTCTATGTCTTCTGGACACTTTAATTTTCCCATTGTGTCAGTTATCATATAACTATTAGAGATTCTATTAAATTAAAGACGAAAAAACTACATAAGTGTCAAATAAGAATAAACTTTAAGGTTAGAATTTACTCGACGTTTTACTTGAACAAAGCCTTTTTATTGGAATAAATTTTTGAACGCACCACAATTTTCTTAGTTAATTCCTAATAAAATTTCTTGTAAAAATTTTAAAATTTCGTATTTTTATTTTTCATTGTTTTGAAGGCTTGTCAGTTGTCATAACGTCGATATACAGATTCCTGTAACTTTTCCCGCCTTGGACGTTTTTCTGGGGAGAAGAAAAAAATGATAGAGTGATAAGGACATTTTCCTTGCAGAGTTACACCTGGAAAGGTCGCTTAGCAATTTTGCTAGATATTATTGTGAAATATTCGGGTCCTTGACCAAATTTCCTTTGCGTACTTTAAAAGCTGTCTGCTAATATTTGTTTGGTCAGTTCGGGACACAAACCCGATATCAAGTTTTTCTGTATTTTTTCTTTTCCACCACAAAAAGGCCACCTAACATCACTGGTAAGTCTTTGTTTTAATTTATATTTTAATTCTTAAGTATTAATAATTGTGGGTATGTTTGAAAAAAAAAAGAAATAAGATTAGACGTAGCCTACCTCACTCGTAACCTAAAAAATTGAGTTCTTTTGTTTTAGGCCTTTTCTTTTCCTCTTTCGTTTTTCTTCTTTCCTTTCTCTTTCTTTTTTTCCTTTCGTTTCCTTCTTGTTGATTTCTCCATGGCGCCTGCCTTGGCTGCTGTACATACCAGACTACTCGGGTCTTCTTGCTGATATATCTACGGCACCCTGCCTTGCATGCTGCACATACCACCACACCGAGTGATCCAGAGCTAACTAACATCAGGACGTCAGGAAGCCACCGTTAATCAGGTTTTATGTGTCTGTGTCGTTTCAGGGAATTATAAACTTTTAACCTGCTTAAATTTTGCCTTCGGTACAACCTTCAAATTTAAAGACATCATTGTGTTTTCTTTTCCTTTGTATATATAATTATATATATCTCCACGTATGTAAAGGGCATATCTGTAAACTCTAGTAAACGTGCCTATTTAGACGGGTAGAGTGCACTCAATCATTATCACTTTTTAGATATATTTATTATTTACCATAAATTATTTTTTCATAGTTAGTATCAAGGCCAAAAATAACTGATTAGAATATAATTATTTGTTTTGTTAGATTAATCATTGAAAGTGTAAATTATCAAAAACCACCTGCTTAAACAGCTGGCTGTTACAGGCTTATTTTTTTGACCAGTGACACCATGAAACGTAAATATAGATACTTGTTTTTGAAATTTCTTGGGTGTTTTTTTGGTGTTAAATTAGATTTCCTGTTTTGTTTTTAGATCGGTTTCTGCCTTAACCCTTAGGGCACCAAAACAGGTGGCCATTTTACCTCGACCACTCTCCGTCCTTTCGGAGCTAACCGGATGAGCCCTAAAAGGTAGAGACCATTACAGAGCCACCTGATTAAATAAAAAAAAGAGTAGACTATCAGACATCAAAAAGTCGTTTATTTATTTGACAAAACTTAAGTTTATTCATTCAGAACAAATTACAATCTATTTTCTTTTATTATACAAACTGCTCTCTTTCTCTCTCGCTAATTTTTTTTACTATAACAGACAATGCTTGAGTTTGAAAAGCAACCCAAGTTCAACACATTCTCTACGGGTGTCACTTTTTTGAACGGGACCACCCTACGTGTAGTCCAGATTAGGCTCATTTCGACGTCTTCTTTGTTCAGCAATTTGAAAAACCGCTCAGAGGACGATAATCAGTTAAAAGGGTATATTGATGGGTATTTTAAAGGTGAACTAGAATAAATTTTTTTTACGGCAAATTATATTGAAAAATAAAATTATCAAAAAATCTTTTGTCTGGTTGCTAGAGAGAAAACAGTTTTAGTACTCCTTCTATTTTACATGATTTTTTGTATACTTTAAATGAACTACCTTCCATCTAACTAATAGTATATCAAAATTTTAATAGATGTTTTTAGTTTTTTTGTTTTTATCATGAATCGACTGTAATTGCTAATAATAATGTTATAAAATAGATTCTAACTGACGTGCAGGAATTTTTAAAGAAAACTATAGAAGGCATTTTATCCAGGTGTAAGTAAACTATCACAATTGTTTCGTTAAGTAGCGATCTGATAATCATATTTAATTTATCATGAAAAATGTTATCAATAAAATTTTTGAAAACAAGTTCATGTAAAGAGATCGTACGATTTTGTTTGTCTGCATTCCATCATTCTCCGATTCTTAAACTCCAATTACTTTCCTAAATAGTCCATGTAAATGATAAATTGAAAAATTAACTTAAGATCAAACCAATATAAGGATTCGCAGCTTCAAAAATAGTTAAGGGTAGTCAAGCAGAAAAAAATCACAAGACAATACTAGTGCTCACAGAGCACGCCGGACCCTGTAGAATACCAATAGATACGCTCTTCTTCATTCTATCATGATATTTCTTCTACCTTTTTTGAAACTAAACGATTAATTAAATAGGTCCAATCACTACCACGTGAATCGAGTAAGGTGTAGTACGCAATATTTTACAAATTATATTAAAATATCAATAAAAATAATATTGTAACGGACTTTATAGCACTTTACACTTCATAGTATTAGTTTGTGTTTCTAGTTTGTACGGTTTTAGGTTTATTTTCTACAAGTTTATAGTTTATTTAATTAATTTTACCTTTTGTTAATTTTCTCATGAAACGTCTATGAAAGAAGCTGTGGAAATTTTTAGAAAATTATATTTCCTTATTTTGAACCGGGAACGCCAATGACAGAAGGTCTAGAAATTGCCAGATTACTCCATTTTCTTATTTCTGTTATACCACGTAGTATGGAAATACTTCGAGAAAATTAAGGAATCTTCTGGTACTGGCCAAAAGGGACTATACAGGGTCCAGATGGGCTTTCGTGGACAGTGTAGTTTGAGAGTTTGTTGAAGTAACTTGAATTGTTGTGACAATGAACGGTTTTAAAGTAAAAGAGTAGTATAAATACTGGTCGTCCGGAACAAATTGGTATCAGAAGTGGAATCAAATCCAGAAAAGCCTAGTTCAACCTTCTACGACACTTTGTTGAACACGACTGTATATATAGTTCGACTAAGGTGCCGCGAAAAAATTCTAAACTTGTAATTGTGTAGCTAAAAATTTGGAAACCCATGAAGAATAGTAAAAAATTGTTTGAAGTTTTCCACTATGTGATAACAAACGAATCTGGCATTTTTAAAAGTTTATATATATATATATATATATATATATATATATATATATATATATATATATATATATATATATATATATATATATATATATATATATATATATATATATATATATATATATATATATATATATATATATATATATTTATATATATATAAAATAGAATCAAATATTGGCGACGCGGACGTGAAAATTTGTCAATCTACATGATTCTCGTGTTAAAAAGAGCGGAGTATTCCAAAATATGAAAAAGCTCCGGGTTCGACAGATGGCGACAGCACTGTTTCGACCTAATACGGGACTCGTCAGGCCACCGCATTCGGTATAAACCATCATCTCGCCTTTGCATCCTAAAAAGCTGAGTTTAAAATCAAAAAACAGCAAACAAGACGACAAAGGCGACATCTCGATGGTCCACTTGATAACACGAGAACCACACAGATTAACAAAGTTTGTAAACAACCGCCATATGGTGGCGCGACGGTGAATTAAAACAGAAACATGTAAAATCGAGTACACGAAACGCGCTGCCCAAATCATGTAGATTGACAAATTTTCACGTCCGCTTCGCCAATATTTGATTCTATTTTATTTTAAATTACACGGAAAAAAACTTATCTATTTATATATATATATATATATATATATATATATATATATATATATATATATATATATATATATATATATATATGTTTATACGGCTTTCACGGATTCCTCCGTGCGAGTTGCAATAGCAGTGGATACATCCACATTATGCCGTTGTAGTGCTGAAATCACATTCAGCAAATGTACAACTATATGCAACTCCGTGTACAAGTGAAGTAAAATACAAACAGCAAATGCAAACCTCGCTCCATCATATCCCCTCCGTGCCAGAGGTTGCACAGTTTGAACAGATTGCTACAGAACACAATCCATCCAATTCCACCACCATCGAGATGATGGCCTACCTGTACCACCATACCGAGAAGAAAGTCAAAACTTACCCTCCCCGCCACAGTGATACGGCAGAGGCACATGTTTCGTCTCTACTAGACTCATCAGGGTACCGACATGCACCTGGCTGTGCAAAGGACAGATCGGAAAGAAGCGTGAAAACACTGAATGCGGTTTCGCCGACCTCCCGTCGGATGGCGTATATATGTTTATACGGCTTTCACGGATTCCTCCGTGCGAGTTGCAATAGCAGTGGATACATCCACATTATGCCGTTGTAGTGCTGAAATCACATTCAGCAAACGTACAACTATATGCAACTCCGTGTACAAGTGAAGTAAAATACAAACAGCAAATGCAAACCTCGCTCCATCATATCCCCTCCGTGCCAGAGGTTGCACAGTTTGAACAGATTGCTACAGAACCCAATCCATCCAATTCCACCACCATCGAGATGATGGCCTACCTGTACCACCATACCGAGAAGAAAGTCAAAACTTACCCTCCCCGCCACAGTGATACTGCAGAGGCACATGTTTCGTCTCTACTAGACTCATCAGGGTACCGACATGCACCTGGCTGTGCAAAGGACAGATCGGAAAGAAGCGTGCAAACACTGAATGCGGTTTCGCCGACCTCCCGTCGGATGGCGTATATATGTTTATACGGCTTCCACGGATTCCTCCGTGCGAGTTGCAATAGCAGTGGATACATCCACATTATGCCGTTGTAGTGCTGAAATCACATTCAGCAAACGTACAACTATATGCAACTCCGTGTACAAGTGAAGTAAAATACAAACAGCAAATGCAAACCTCGCTCCATCATATCCCCTCCGTGCCAGAGGTTGCACAGTTTGAACAGATTGCTATATATATATATATATATATATATATATATATATATATATATATATATATATATATTCAAAATAAAGGCTTACCAACCAAAAGCTGAAAAAATAAGCAGCAATGATGAGATATTCATTTTCATACGTATTAATCGACTAAGATGTATCTGATATCTATAGAAAATAACCTAAATTTTATTACATTTATACAAAATTATAATCTAATCAAATCACCCACTTTATTAAAGCAAGTTATTAATAAATAAATAAAAATATAGGGACTAGTAAAGATAGAAAGCTTGTTTTTATATACGTTACCTACAATCTATAAATTGAACCAAATATAATCTTCACTAATATACTGTGACATAAAAAGCCTCTTTTTGTACAGCTGACGTTTCGGTGAAATCTCATTCACCATTTTCACAGCTCACTGTGCGGCATCTGTGGTCGAACTGTAAGCCTGAAAAATGGTAAATAAGATTTCATAGGAACGTCAGTTTCGTTACAGTCCTGAAAAGGACTCAACACGTACACGACATATATATATATATATATATATATATATATATATATATATATATATATATATATATATATATGTGTGTGTGTTTGGAATTCACAGGAGAAAAAAATAACTTTTCCAAATACATAGACCATAGAATTGTTTATTTTTAATAAATTTCCTACCACTCCGGGGTATATTCAGATGTTCGTTTGTACTGTTTAAGAAAACAGTCTGACATCAAGTTCTGCGGGAGTAACCTGCCGATATTTTGCGATATGGGTATTTTAAGTAGACAGTTGTTTTCTGTGAATTTTGCTCTCGGATCGTTACAACTCCACTGATAAGACCATTAGGTTATCGAAACTAGTAGGGAGAGGGAACCAGAGTGAAATTTGCAGAGAATTTACTGTCTGTCCCCCTTTCTTAATGGTTGGAAGGAGAATAAAATAATTTTCCCATATATATATATATATATATATATATATATATATATATATATATATATATATATATACTTAAATAATCAAAACTCGATATATACCGTAATATTTCTTTCTAAAAACTAAAAAAAAAAGATATAAAATTCAAACATAGCTTCCAAACTTGTGTTTTCCTTAAAATCATATCGATTAAACATAGTCTCGCTAGTGTTTTATGGGAACTTGGCAAAATAGCCCAAATTTTTCATTTACTTTCCTTAGACTGAACAGCACTGTAAAGTTGTACTTATCGCAGAGGCCAAATAAAATCGAAGTGAATTTATAAGGGCCGTAATATAATAATCTGGAGCATAAGCATATAGGAAGAACCGAATATTTTTTCACGGAATTTTTAAGGACCCATCATTTCAAAAACCTAACCCCCTAATTCACTAACATTATCTAACCTTAAAACTGGCATAATTTGATAGTGAAGGGCTCAAATTGACAAGCACAACAATAAGTCAAACAAGTTTTATATCTTACAAATTCAAGAAAAAAAAATCGTTTGTATCAATTGTTAAATCCTCAGATATGAAAAATTTCCGTAATTTTCAACAGACAAGTATACATTTTACCGATTTTAAGGCTTTATCTTGTAACGAAGTTACTAATTTTTTGGGCAAGTGTATGTCGCCGGGATTTAATTAATTTATTTTACATCCGAAAAATCTGATTCTTGCGGGAAAATATTGCTTAAAGTTTAAATATTACCGGAATATAATTAGATTCACAGCGCTATGCCGGGAAATATAATTTTCCGAGATTTTCAGAACGCCCGACCATAGTAATCGCGCGCCGCATACAGCAGTATCGTATGCGCGATCACCACACACCGTCACACGTCAGCGTAGTGGGAGCTCGAGCCGTCTATTTAAGTCCGAGCAGACCATTATTTCGCGGAGAACCAAACGTTCTCCACCCGGGTCAACAGTCCAAACGGACTGGACTGGGTCGCCTGCTGGGCCGCGCCTTCCTGGTCTGGTGATGTAGGTGAGGCTAGGCTTGTGTGTATATGGTTTTTACCACACACTTCCTTCCTTACGTCCTGCCCCTCTAATGACCAGAAATGTGTTTACCGCCAGGTGCCCGCCGAGGTCCGTTGACAAGGGCGCTAAACAACTGCCGCCCCGACGCCTATCGCCGCCGCGTGTAAAGACCGTCGCCGTGTAGAGACGCCGCCTATCGCCGATCGACGCCGTGTTGTTGTTATCTACCGCGTATACCGCCGTCGGTCGAGTTTTAATACGAAGCGCCGGGAACGCGGATTTTAGATACGAGGCGCGATAATTTGCGTACAAGCCGTCGTGAGTAGCGTCGCGACCGAATAGTATGAGATACGTGAATGGCGTCGCGAATGATACCGCCGGGTTACCGTCTTCAGCGCAACCGAACAGAATGAGCTACCGTGAGCAGCTCTCAAAACATACTCTTGCCCTCCAGCCCGTTTATTTGTTAATATTGTTGTATATCTTAGATTTTAAGTTAGTTTTAGGCCATGTCTTTGTATAAAAGAATGGAATACAGGATACAGGATGTTTTATAACCGTTTGTTTTATTACCTAGTCCCATTTTTACCATTAAATGTGACAATTGGCAGCCGGCAGCCAGCACTAATACACGCAATTGACCCCTGGCTTGCCGTTTCTCCACTGTAACAAGCTGCCCGGTGCATAAAGTGGGCCCTCGACCACATTAAATCCCGAGGGTGGCGCCCGAGAACCGACCCCCGAGTGGATGTTTTGACCTTCAGGCAGTCAGACCGTTGATCAGTTGAGAGAGCAGGGATATCCCGAATTTACGTAGCTGCCGCTGACCCGATACCCCTGCGCTGAGCATTTGACCGATGACTGTCTGCACGAGAAATATCCACTGACCGATGTTCCGCTGCCGTGAACGAAGAAGAGCCGTAGAGCACGACCTGCTCCCCCGCACCCCCGCCTACGAAAAATGCGTCACAATCTTTAGGTGTTTATGCTGAATTTTCCTATATAAGCATTCATTTATTGACATGTAATACAAATAAAAACAATATCATAAGCAAAACTTAACTGTCCAACTAGAAGATCAAACTTCCATAACAACTAGATTGGGTTTATGGGGTCTTTTAGGTTACAATTTTTCAAAAAAGAATTTTTTTTATTTATTTTTTTTAATAGAAAGAAAAGAAACATCATTTTATAATTTTGCACATATATTTATTCGTACTGTAAGTATACACATTTTTTTTTTTTTGGATTTTTTTATGGTTTTTTTAACCATAACAATTTTTTTAAAAAAACATCAAAAAATTACGGCGGACGTGATTCCAGGTGACTCAATCGTCTGAAAAAAAGAAAAAATATACCAAAGTAATCCTTGTTCAAGTGCTCATGATCGGTACCGGAATGATTTTTTTTCTTCAAAAAATAAAAAAATGGCGGCCATTTGAAACAAAAATCCATTTTTGAGGGTGAAAAATGGGGTAAAAATCGGAAAATTTGTTACCGATCAAAATGATTTCGATTCCGACCATGGGCACTTGAATAAGGATTAATTTGATA
The DNA here is from genome assembly GCA_034092305.1 of Diaprepes abbreviatus. Taxonomy (NCBI): domain Eukaryota; kingdom Metazoa; phylum Arthropoda; class Insecta; order Coleoptera; family Curculionidae; genus Diaprepes; species Diaprepes abbreviatus. The sequence goes on along the minus strand of JASJET010000288.1, from coordinate 1,979,173 downwards.
TTTTTTGTTTTTTTTTTTCAGACGATTCAGTCCCCTGGATTCACGTCCGCCGTCACTTTTTAATGTTTTTTTTTTTAATTTTATGGGTAAAAAAACCCATAAAAAATCAAAAAAAAATATTTTTGTATACTTAAAGTACAAATAAATATATGTGTAAAATTATAAAATGATATATCTTTTCATTTTATTAATAAAAAATTTTATTTTTGAAAAATTGTAGCCTAAAAGACCCCTTATATGTATACATATAAACAACTATTTAAAAACGGCAGGTAGACTCTTACTGAAATTTTGATTTTTAAAAATTTGGCACTACTCCGGTGATTGTATAGATGTCGTTTGACTGACTGGTGATATCTTCGAGTCTGGCATTGAAGTCGGTAGGTTTTTAATATCCTACCGATATACTTTGGAATTTATATTTTATATAGCAGTTGTTTCCTGCTGTTGCTCTCGGTTCGATACAGCTCCACTGACGAGACCATAAAATAGTCGAAACGCGTATGGAGAAAAGACCAGAATTACATTTGCAAGAAACAAACTGTTTGTATATATTTTTTTGTTTCTCTGCTTAAAAGGATAATTATATTTCTTTATTCCTAACTGAAATTTTGCCTTGTAGTGTCGCAACCTCGCAACTGGTGTCTGAGTGTAAGGATGTATTATATCATCTAACAAGTAACAGCTGCATAATCAGGCTCGCGTGGGGCCCGGGTACCTGGAATAAGGAAGCAAATGATCTGATCAAGATGGGAGTCGCGATTGAATCATACTGACCTCAACCAATTACACCTCTTCCAATTACTGTTATTAAAAGGGAATTTAAATTGATTGAATTGTGGAGGGAGGCTCCTGGAATAAAGTGTATCAATAAACATATATCAGGACATAACGCACAACTAACCGACAAGACATTGTCACCTGTGAAGCCATCTGCATAATATTAGCATCATGGATGACCCGGTATGAAGATAGTGTGTAGATGATGATGCAACTGTTTGCCATGTTATTAGAGAGTGTCCGGTACTCAACAGACTGAGCAAGAGACATATCAGAGATATAATGTTGTCACCTGAAGCCGTTGGGTAACTTCAGTTAACGAGGTTGTATAGACTCGCCAAGCCAATCGACTTCAAATAATTTCTAGCCATGGTGGGATGTAAAGTTCCCAACGAGGCCTAGGCATCGAAGATCAAATGTCTTCACTTTTAGTTTATTATACATTCGTTCAAAATCGTTATAGGACAGATAACACAAGTAGGGAAAATATTTTTAGTGCTCCTAGTATTTTACAAGTTTTTTATGTATTTTAAATAATCTACGTTCCCTCTACCTAATTGTAGATTAAAATTTTAATGGATATTCTTTTTGTTTTTATTATAAATATATTATAAACGCTGATCCTAAGTTTTAAAATCGAATTTAGCTGAGGCGCAGAACGGATTTAAACTACAAAAAACTCACTCTATGCAGGTGTGAGTAAAGTACCATCATTGTTTCGTTAAGTAGCACACTGATAGTTTTTTAGAATTTATTAAGAAAAATTTTATCAAAAATAACATTTGTCAACAAGCTTATGAAAAAAGATCGTACGATTTTGTTTGTCTGTGTTCCATAAATCTCATCAAGCACTTCCCAAAATAGTCCATGTGAACAATATATCGAAAAATTAACCATTATTTGTGTATGCTAGATTGCCACCAGAATAGTTCACTACGGATTTCTTGATAAAGATCAAACCATTACAAGAATTCGCAACTTCAAAAACAACAGAATAATTGAGATGAAGAGAATGATCTCCTCACAAGGCAACGCAAGCTATCACACGGCATAACTTCATCGACATTTTGCCTACTCTGTGATTTTTTGTATGAATAAAAAATATTGAATTATATTTGTTTATGATTTTTTTATTCATAAAACATTTTTATCATCTGACAGTATTTCCTTCGTAAGTTCAGAGAATATTTAGTCTTCGACTTACCAAACGCTAATGCATATTACTGAAGCTAAAAGATAAGGATCTAACCCTACTTACCTTAGTCCAAAAGCTGACAGTTTGCGAAATATAGGGTGTCAAAGTTAATAAACTTTTTTTAAAAAATTATCTTAATAATTGCTTGATTTGCATTGAATTTTACTACAACTAAAACTTCATAACTTTTTTGTGCCTCCGTATATTAAATTCTTCTTCTTTAGGTGCCGTCTTCGTTCCGAAGGTTGGCGATCATCAGAGCTATACGTATTTTCGAGACTGCTGACCTAAACAGCTGGTTATTGCTGCAATTATACCATTCTCTTAGATTTTTTAACCAAGAGTTTCGTCTTCTTCCTACAGATCTCTTTCCCATAATTTTTCCCTGCATAATAGTTCTCAGTAGTTGATATCTTTCTCCTCTCGTAACGTGTCCCAGGTATTGCAATTTTCGTTTTTTAATTGTAAGTATGACCTCCTTTTCTTTATTCATTCTCCTCAGTACTTCAGCGTTCGTGATTTTCTCCATCTATGATATTCTTAACATTCTGCGGTACATCCACAATTCAAAGGCTTCCAACTTGTTAATATCGATCTTTTTAAGCGTCCATGCCTCCATTCCATAAAACAAAACTGACAGTACGTAACATCTTGCCAGACGAACCTTTAATTCAAGACTCAGGTCTCTGCCACAGAACACTCTCTTCATTTTCGTGAATACGGCTCTTGCTTTCTCTATCCGGATTTTGATTTCTTCAGAGCTATCGATGTTTTCATTGATGACGGTGCCTAAATAGTTGTATTTTCTGACGTGTTCGATATTTTGGCCCTGTATGCGTATATCTGGGACATTTTGGGTTGATTTGGATATTAACATGCATTTTGTTTTTCTTATGTTTAGTGACAGTCCATATTCTTCACTGACTGTTGCTACTCTATTGACTAAGGTCTGGAGATCCTCGAGTGTTTCTGCGATAAGTACTGTGTCATCGGCGTATCTGAGGTTGTTTATTAAAATTCCATTTATGTTAATACCAACTAATTGGTCATTAAGTGCTCTATTCATTATGTCCTCAGAGTAAAGATTGAACAAGGTCGGTGAAAGTATACACCCTTGTCTCACTCCTCTTTTTATTTCGACTTCTTCAGTCGTCTCATGCTCCACTCGCACTACTGCTTTCTGATTGTAATAAATATTCGATATAATTCTGATGTCTCTTTTATCGAGGTTCTTTTCCGTCAATAGACTGATAAGGTGATCATGTCTCACTTTGTCAAAGGCCTTATTGTAGTCTATGAAGCACATATATACATCCTGATTTATATCAAGGCATCTTTGAGACATGACATTCAGTGCAAATAACGCTTCTCTCGTTCCGAGTCCATTTCGAAATCCAAATTGGGTATCGCTAATATCTATTTCCAGTTTTTTATGTATTCTAGTGTGTAACTTTTAGAAATGTTTTCAGTATGTGATTCATCAGGCTTATTGTGCGATAGTCGGTGCATTGTTTTGCTTTTCCCTTTTTTAGAATAGTTACAAATGTGGATAAAAGCCATTCCTGTGGTATTATTCCTGTTTTGTAGATATGATTAAAAATCTCCACCAATGCATAAATCGACTCTTCCTCTATGAGCTTGAGGACTTCCATCGGTAGTTCGTCTGGACCCGGAGCCTTTTCATCCCTCATTCTTCTTAGTGCATACATTACTTCCTCTTTGGTTATATCTGGGCCTTCATCCTCTTGTATGCTGTTTAGATTAGGTTCATGTCTTTCATCTGTAAAAAGTTCATTAACATAGTTCTTCCATACCTCCAATTTTTCTTCCAGTTCTGTTATTATTGTTCCGTTTGTGTTATATAATGTGTTGGGTTGTTTGCGTTTTTGTGTGCCCGCAAGTTCTTTCACTTTTTTATGTATATTAAAAATGTCATGTTTCATCTGTAGATGCTCTATTTCCTCACATTTTTTTTTATAGAAATTTTCTTTGGCTATTCTGATTTCAGTTTTGATGACTTTTTGTATTTGTTTATAGCTTTGTTCACACTTACCTTTGAGAGTTCTTCGATCATCCATTAGCTGAAGGATGTTATCAGTCATCCATTCTTCCTTTTGTTTTGATTTTTGTTTAGTCAGAATAGTCCTTGCGGGTGTCATCAACGCCTTTTTTAAGCCCAGCCATTTGTCATCTGTGCTCTCTATGTTTTGATATTCGCCATTTGCGCACAGTCTATTTAGATTGTTGTTAATATTTATTTATAACTCCCGTTTGATTTCTGGGTTACATAGTATATTAAATTACTAATTAAAAATTCTTATTTTTTGACATTTTTTTTTCAAAAAAGTTGTATCTAGTAGGTGTAGCTTCGAACAGCCGTTTTTGAGATAATCGAATTTAACAGCCAGATTCACTAAGAAGATTTAAGATATAAACCTGATCTAGTTGCCACGAAATTTAAATCTTATAGTTGGCCAGTTTTATTTTACTTATGATATTGTCATAATTTATATGACATATGTCAAAATTAATGCTTAAAAACGAATTTTAAGAATAAGAAACTTACGATAAAGCTTTGGAATATGTAAAAGAAATAGTTGTATCCCGAAAATAAATAAAGGTCTCCATTTTTGCCGGTTCAGTAGTAAAACAAAATGATTTTTTTATTCTTGTATTTTTAGGGTTTAAAATTTGCTTGACTTATTATTACCCTTGTCAGTTTAAGCCCTCTGCTATCAATTTCGGGGCGGTTTTAAATTTAAACCGCGTTAGTGAATCCGGCTGTAAATGTTTTATTGAGTACTGGGACTCCGTGTAACACCCCTTCACACTTCATTCGATCTTAGGAGTGGTCTAAGAAATTTGGAGAATGTTTAAGAGTCAACAGGCTAACAATAACAAAAATTTACACAACAATTATAATAATGTAAGAAGGAACTGGTAAAGAACAATAAGAATAATACACAAAGTCAGTAATAAACCAAAACAGAAAAATTATTAATTTAATTTTATAGTTAAACTCTAAATGAATGTTTAAAATGACCTCCAATTTCATGTACAGGGTTTTCTATATTTAGCTCTATACCTAGAGACTTTATTATAACAAATGGAAAAATCTTTAGAAACGAAAGTTGTAGGATTTCTTCCATATAATCTTTTAGATTTGTTTACAAAATCAGCGACCCATGATTGACGATCAAAATGTATTTGTTTCAATCAATGAAAATGACCACCCTTAGCCATACTGCTAGAATCCAATCTTCGTCTCATTGAAGATCGTATTCGATAAAATAAAATTAAAAAAAAAAAAAAATTGAACCGACTTCTAAAAGTGAGCTAAAAAGTGAAAAATAACTATAAATTTTTATATGGAATGGAAATTTTTGAAGTCGGCGCCAAACTAATACCTGATAAAATGTGATTCGCATAAACAGATTAAAAATACTTTATTTTTAATTGCTTTCTTACCATAATTTATATATATATAGGTAGTTATTTATTTCGTTTAGAAATAATTTGGTGCCGACTTCAAAAATTTCAATTTCATATAAAAATGTATAGTTATTTTTCTCTTTTTTAGCGCACTTTTAGAAGTCAGTTACACTTTTTTATGAAAATTTTATTTTTCGATTTTCAGTTTTGGATTCATTATGATATTCAAAAATTACTAAGTACTAATCGAGATTAGTGTACCTCTCAATGACTCCAAGGTGGCAAAAAAAGTACCCATTATATGCAGTTGTACATCACCCGAAAATGAACCACTAAAAATTCTTTGATTTTTGGAGTTCTCCAAACACCAGTGAAATTGCGTCAAACATATATTTCATCTGTCATAGTAAATCCACTATCTTAAATTCCAAATTAATTTTAGATTGGTAATATAGGTCCCAAAACCTTCCAATATCGATATTTAAAGAACTTGAGAAGTAAATTTCTTAACACGATATATTTTATGCTGCATATTGAGTTTGTATACGCCCCAAGAACCCCGCAATATCAATTTTATACAAAATCGGAAAATGTAAAATTTTCAGTCCCTCATATTGTATCTTATCAACCTAATAGTTGTAAAAAATTAACTTCATATTCGTAATACACGACCTCGAATACCCTCTAATACCAAATTTGAAAAAATGCGAATAAGGCAAAGTTTTCAACCCACCATACTGGATCCACCATATTGAATTTCAAAAATATAATTTGAACGTCTTAATCTAATCTAAATCTCAACCCTTCAAAGCCCCTAGTACAAATTTTGGGTGAAATCCGGATATTTAAAATTTCTAGACCGTCATATTGCCTCTGATATATTAGATTTTCTTAAAATAATTTTATATTCGCTATTTACATCCTCGACAACAATTCCGTCCCACCTTGGGACAAAATCAAAAATGTAAAATTTTTAGTCCGCTATATTGGAATTGCCATATTGAATCCTGAAAAGATACTTTTAAATTCATAATTTACATCCTAAAGAAGCCCCTATATCAACTTCGGAGAAAATCGAAAAATACATAATTTTTCGGACGCCATATTGAATCTGCCAGATTGAGTTTTTCAGAAAATATTTTTAATTCGTAATTAACACTAACAAAAATCCCCCAATACTGACTTTAGACAAAATCGAAAGATGTAGAATTTTTAATCCGCCATTTTGGATCCGCCACACTTATTTTTTTTTTAAATAATTTCAGATTCGTAATGTGCGATCCCAAAAACTCCCCCATATCAATTTTGAAAAAGTCGGACAAAGTAAATTTTTTTACCGCCATATTGGATACCCCATATTGAATTTTTTAAAAACAATTTCAGATTCTTTATATGTGACCCCGAAAACTCCCCCGTAATAATTTTGGAAAAAATCGGACACAATTAATTTTTTTGGTCGCCATATCGAATCCATCATATTGAATTTTTTAAAAATAATTTTATATTCATTATGCGCCACTCGGAAAACACTCCCGTACCAATTTTGGAGAAAATCGGACAATATTGATATTTTGTCCGCCACATTGGATCCACCATATTGAACTTTTTAAAACTATTTTGGATTCGTTATGTGCGACCCCGAAAACTTACCACCACAAAAATTTTGGAGAAAATCGGACCAAATTTAAGTTTTTTGTCGGCCATATTGGATTCGCCATATTGATTTTTTTTTAAATAATTTCAGATGCGTTGTGTACGACCCCGAACATTCCCTCACACCAATTTTGAAGAAAATCGGACAAAATTTATTTTTTTGGCCGCCTTATTGTCAGCGCCATCTTGGATTTTAATACACCATTTTCGTCCAAAAAAATGTGGAACTACGGCAGCAACTTCTTGAACAAAACGTAAAAAATTTCATTCAAATCGGTGCTGCAGTTCCGGAGTAATTGGTGTACATACATAAAAAAATATACATAGTCAACGAATTGAGAACTTCCTTCTTTTAGACGTCGGTTAAAAAAGGGAGATTGGGCAATCTTTTGAAGTATCCACTGGTCAAAAAAACTATACGCGGCAAAAAGTCTTGAGCAAAAAGAGCCTGGATATGATAGGGATAGAATTGGTGTTCTTTTAAAGTTCGGAAAACTGTAGAGCTGCTTTTATTTAATATATTAGCAATTTCTGTCGTACGTATTTTAGGAGATTTTTCTATTAAATTAAGAACAGCGCTACGGTTCTTATCTTCTTATCTCTCGAAGACGTTCACAATCAGAACTTCGTTTTAGAAATATACCATTTTCTCTTAAACACTGATGAAGACAAACAAATGTGTTATGATGAGGTAGTCTACGTTGTGGATATAATTTAGCATAAATTCGTTGATCTTCAAATGCATATCCATTAGAACAACATTTGTAAACTTTGCCATTTTTATATTTTTTTTTACTTACTTTACATTAAGAGATTTTATCGCTTAGTTTTTTCTTCTTCACAAACAACTTTTTTAATTCAGTAACAGATTTGATTAGATTATAAATAATATTGTATAAATAGCCAACCTGAGATCATTTTCAATAGATATTGTATTCAAATTTGTTTGAGTGTACGAAAATGCATATATCCTTATCATTGCTGCTTATTTTTTCAGTTTTAGTTGGTAAGTTTTCGGAATTACTTAATCGCTAAGAATAAAAAATAACAATATATCCACAGTTTAATTTGCAACACATGTAGCGAGATAATTTCCTTAAATTTAACTGGTTTATATCAATTTTTATTAGAATTAATTATAATAATTTATTATATATATATATATAATATATATATATATATATATATATATATATATATATATATATATATATAGGGTGTTTTCAAATAAGTGCGAAAAATTCGCAGTAATAAAAAAAAGTTCGAATTGTACTCAGAAAACTCTTTCCATTTATGATTATTGTGTGATTATTTCACATGTATTTTTTATTCGATATTTAAATTGTAACTAAAATATTAAAGTTTTTATTTTTAGCGTACACTAAAGCTGGACCATCGAAATGTTATAGATGTATTGGGTTCTTCTTCATGTAATAGCCCTATTGACCCCAGCAAGGTTCCCATTGAAGAATGTAACTATGGAGGCTCTAAGTCTCCCCATTCTTATTTGAATGATAGCTTTGAAGATGGCCCGGTCTGTTATAAAGTCAGTTCTTACCAAGGTAAATACACTCTATATATTTAAGGGCTAGTTTTTTCATAAACAATAACCGACCTTTGGCAATATTGTTGGTTGTTAGGTGTCTATCATGTTCCATTATTTGTACAGGGTGAGTCAGCGATTGGATGAAGTAAGTTTGTGCCTTTTCGGTGAAATTTACAAAGAAACTATATTTATTGTTTGATACAGGTTTATTATTACGCAGATTTTAAAATATTTAGGACTCTACAGGGTGAGCCAAAAAACTAGGAGAGCATAAAGTTGTATATTTTTAATAGAACACCCTATATACGAATCGTATTTTCGATTTAGCTTATAATTTTAAATCTTTTTTATTAAGAGTTTACTATAACAAAACTTTATAGTTTCTGAGATAATTAAGTTTAAAGAAAAAAGTCACATTTTCAAGCATCAATTCAATCCTAAATAACGTTTTCAATTTTGTGACAAATATATTCAAATTTGGAATTTAGCAAGGCCAAGGACAAGTTAACATAATTTTTACCTAATATTTGCAATAAAAGCTACCAGGTGTTGAACACATCGGCTCAAATTTGAACAAGTTTAAATGAATAAATATCTTTTTTTTAAATGGTACACCCCTGTATATTTTCATGTTATTTAATAGAGTAATAAAAACCCTAAAAGTTTTCTTCAATATATCCTATACCTATTTATAATAGTTTTTGAGATATTTCAGTTTTTCTTATTTTCCATACTTTTTTACAGAAAATAGTCTTCATTATCATAGTAGCCATGGCAAAAACAAATGTAAAAGACATTTTTCTGTCGTGTCAAATTTATAACCGCACTCGCTTCTTTTGGCTTTTATGTAGTGTAGTTTGGTTTTTTTTGCATTCATCTATATTGTAAAATTGAATTTTCCAAAGAATGAGTTAATAGATATGATTCATACAATAGGAGAGGCTCAAAAAATTGCCTTCTTGCTCAAAGAATTTACAAATGAAGTATCCTGATCGACGCCAGCCTAATACCCATACTTTTCAAAACTTAATGCAAAGATTTGATTCTTCTGGTACTGTTGATTATCCAAAACGTAAAGTGGTCAACAAACCAGTACTAATGAAGAAAGAGAACTACAAGTATTGTTAAATGTTCAGGAAAATCCTTATATGGTAGCCGTCAGTTAGCAGCATTATGTGAAACATCACAATCCACCGCTAATCATACTATCAAGAAATATAGGTATCATCCATATCACATGGAATTACACCAAGAATTGCATGGACAGCATTTTGAAAGTTGTGTAAACTTTTGTCGTACAATAAATGCGGAGAATCAATTAAATCCAAATTATTATGCAAGGTAATGTTTAGTGATGAAGCTACTTTTAGAAGTAACGGTGCCGTAAATAGACGCAACATGGCATTATTATGCCACAGAAAACCCATTTGGATTAGAGAGGTGCAACATCAAAACCACTGGTCATTAAATGTTGGTGTGGTATTCATTCATAATCGAATTATTGGACCCCACTTTTTTAATGAACCACTAAATGGCCATAGTTACCTGAACTTTCTACGAGAGAACTACCCCAACTGCTTCAAGGTCTCGATAGGGATGAGCTCGACAGTATGTGGTTTCAGCACGATGGTGCGCCTCCGCATTACCATCGTGAAGTTCGTGCGTTTTTGGACCAACGATATCCGCAAAAATGGATTTGACGTGGGGTTTCATTGAGTAGCTACCAAGTCTTGCGACATCACCCCATTAGATTTCTTCCTATGGGGTTATATTAAAAATAAGGTGTATGTTAATCCACCAATAACAGTGGAAGATATGCGAAACAGGATTAGGGATACCTGTAGAACAATAACGTCACTAATTTTGTCCAGGGTCCGAGAAAATCTGCAAAAAGACTAAATTTGTGCATTGCACGAGAGGGTCGTTTATTCGAACACTTATTAAAAAGAGATAATTAATCTCAGTATTTAATAGGTAATTTTTTTGTTTCAGTTTAGAATAAAAGTAAATATGTATTTGCCTTGTCGTTATTGTTGTGTTAATTTTTTCACATTATGTTTAATTAAACTATTGCCGTTGTAATATAACGAATAATGTATTTCATCATATTTAACCACATTCTGTTTGTTTTCTGTAGTTTTTTTTTATTATTTTACATGGCTACTATGATAATGAAGACTATTTCTGTAAAAAAGTATGGAAAATAAGAAAAACTGAAATATCTCAAAAACTATTATAAATACGTATAGGATATATTAAACAAAACTTTTAGGGTTTTTATTACTCTATTAAATAACATGAAAATATACAGGATGTACCATTTAAAAAAAAAGATATTTATTCATTTAAACTTGTTCAAATTTGAGCCGATGTGTTCAACACCCTGTAGCTTTTATTGCAATATTAGGTAAAAATTATGTTAACTTGTCCTTGGCCTTGCTAAATTCCAAATTTGAATATATTTGTCACAAAATTGAAAACGTTATTTAGGATTGAATTGATGCTTGAAAATGTGACTTTTTTTCTTTAAACTTAATTATCTCAGAAACTATAAAGTTTTGTTATAGTAAACCCTTAATAAAAAAGATTTAAAATTATAAGCTAAATCGAAAATACGATTCGTATATAGGGTGTTCTATTAAAAAAATACACTTTATGCTGTCCTAGTTTTTTGGCTCACCCTGTAGAGTCCTAAATATTTTTAAAATCTGCATAAAAATAAACTGTATCAAACAATAAATATAGTTTCTTTGTAAATTTCCACCGAAAAGGCACAAACTTACTTCATCCAATCGTGACTCACCCTGTACTGGAATAGTGTCACATACATTATTTTTAATATTAACGATTTTATTTATCGAGTGAATCCTCATAAAATAATAGTCAGTTTCGCTATGTAAGATTTTATTGAAAAATTTTAAACTGGGCTAATACAGATATTCTATATATTTCAAGGATATATTTTAGATTTCAACAAGGTAGATTTAGTTAAAGCGAAAAGAAATAGGTCTTTTTTTTGCTAAGGCTTTAAACACATATCTATATATTAATCGAAACTTCCTAAGTAATTTATTCCCTATATTGCTTTTCCCTAAATGACCTTAAAACTACTTTAAAAATTTATTAAATAATGCAGAAGTTATCCAGCTATAATTTTTGGTAACCCTTTAACTTTCTACAAATAAAGCTGTGAAAAAGACAAAAAAATATTTTTCTAAGAAATTATTTTCACCAGTCCTGGTAAAATTCTTAATACTTTTTTATAATATAGATCTACTACTTTTACTTTTCATAATACAAGTATCATTTAAACTAGTTAAGTTTCGTTGTCATTTTATGCATTTAAAAAAATAACAGGACACAATATCTCAGAAACGCTATTCAAGTGAAGCCTAGTTTTTAGAACTTAATTGTCTGACTATTGGATGAGGAAGAACTCAATAATTAACATAACTAAAAAAGTTTGTTTTACAAAAAGTAGAGTCAATAATCTACGTATCATTTTTAGCTGATGACCCTGTGACAATGAGATTTTGTTTCGAGGATTACTTTGCAATATTTGATATGAAATTTTCCGTTTGTGAACTGATAAGAGAACTACTTTTTCCTGAAGCGAATACCACTTGCAGCACTTGTAATACAGACCTTTGCAATGTTTAAAGGGATAGATATAGTATAATAAATACTAACATAAAATAAATAATATTGGTTATTAAAAAATAAATTGGTTATTGGGAACGGGTTATTTTATATATTTTTCTTTATATATTTCACTATTATTGTAGATGACGTTTTGGATCACACTTGTAGTCTATGAATTATATTCTATAAATTAAAATAAAGTGTAATATTAAATCATATGTAATATATATATTGAATGTAATATAGATTTACTACTTTTACTTTTCATAATACAAGTATCATTTACACTAGTTAAGTTTGGTTGTCATTTTATGCAATTAAAAAAATAACAGGACACAATATCTCAGAAACGCTATGCCAGTGAAGCCTAGTTTTTAGAAGTTAATTGTCTGACTATTGGATGAGGAAGCACTCAATAATTAACATAACTAAAAAAGTTTGTTTTACAAAAAGTAGAGTCAATAATCTACGTATCATTTTTAGCTGATGACCCTGTGACAATGAGATTTTGTTTCGAGGATTACTTTGCAATATTCGATATGAAATTTTCCGTTTGTGAACTGATAAGAGAACTACTTTTTCCTGAAGCAAATACCACTTGCAGCACTTGTAATACAGACCTTTGCAATGTTTAAAGGGATAGATATAGTATAATAAATACTAACATAAAATAAATAATATTGGTAATAAAAAAATAAATTGGTTATTGGGAACGGGTTATTTTATATATTTTTCTTTATATATTTTTCTATTATTGTAGATGACGTTTTGGATCACACTTGTAGTCTATGAATTGTAATCTATCAATTAAAATAAAGTGTAATATTAAATCATATGTAATATATATATATTGAATTGAATTGAATTTTTGTATCTATATAAAAACTCTTATTGTATCTCCATTTCCTCTCTCGCTCACTACTTAATCCATCACATTTTAAACAATTAAGTGGAGCTTGAAACAGAATTTGTTCGAGTTACATTTTCTATTTTTTGAAATGGCGCCTTACTGGCTTTTTGGTAGAATCTGCTTACTACCTTTGTAACATTACTGTATATTTTAACTTTCAACCCTTGTTGATAACAAATTAAATTGTGATGATCAACTTTTAATCGTTGAAACCAATAAAAGAATCTTCTACGATCTTAAACATAACCAGTAACGAGTTCTTCCATCTTTTTGGTAAAAACTATTTTTAATTGTTTATAACAATTTAAATTGTTAAAAAATATATTTAATTGTTAATAATCAGTAAAAACCGTTTTCTATTGTTTATAACAAATTAAATTGTTATAAACAACAGTGGATTTTAATTATATTTAATGACAATCTCTTTCACCTTATCGGTAGAAACTATTTTTAGTAAAATGTAGTACGACAGTGTTTTTGCGTAGCTCTTTTCGCATTTTAAAAGTTTCTTCTAAATAAGCAAAATATCCATCTTAGATTTTTTGATAAATAAAGGCATTTAAGCCATTTGAGAGAAAATTCAGAAAATTATATGGCAGAATATCAACCTTAGACGAGACAATATCTCATTTATTAACCAATGCCCAACTTGTATATATATATATATATATATATATATATATATATATATATATATATATTATCCATATAAAACATTGAATAGAAAATTTTGAGCTGTGCGGATAAAGATTTTTAGTAAATATTATCTCGTATTAAAATGTACTGAGAACTCCAAGACAATGGAAGGTCCGGAAAATAACGACAGTGCTATATATATATATATATATATATATATATATATATATATATATATATATATATATATATATATATATATATATATATATATATATATATAAATGTATGTACAACTCCTTTTATTGTAGTATCTCGTATTAAAATGTACTGAGAACTCCAAGACAATGGAAGGTCCGGAAAATAACGACAGTGCTATATATATATATATATATATATATATATATATATATATATATATATATATATATATATATATATATAAATGTATGTACAACTCCTTTTATTGTAGTTTTCATCTCTTCTTCCAACGAGGTTTTTCATCTGCCTGTGATCGAATGTGGCTTGGAAACACTAAAAATTCCAGTCGTTTTTCTCTCCTTCAGTATTCGGTACATAGCAGATTTTCCAACTACTGTCATGTTGGAACACATCTCATCAGGGCTTAATATATTAAGGCATCATAAACATTCATCGTAATTAGTTTTGCGTTGAGGAACAAATGCCCTGGTTTAACGATTTTGGAATAAATATAGAGGTGGAAGCTATATCTTTTGGGTATCTCACTAATCTCAAATAATATATAAAAACAAGCGCAAACAAGATAAATCACTAAGGACACATTGTAAGGTGTACTTTGCTCACTGACAGAAGTTAAATTGAACTATCAGAAATTTTATTGTTGCACTAAATTTATAAAAGCTTATAATATTTAAATATAACTAAATATAATTAGATTTACAGTTACCTGCGGCACTGGATCAAATACGTTGGAGGTTTCGGTAACAGTTTTATTACTCTCTCTAGTTCTTGAATAGAGTATAGGAATGTGTATGCTTGCGATCGCCGATCCCAACAGCTTTGAGTTTAGGGAAGTAGAACCGATTCTGCCTTTTATATTAGGAATGTGTATGCTGCTGGCACTCCCCCCCCCCATTGACAACTTGTTTTTTTTGCGAAAGCACCCCCCTCCCAGGAGCTTTGAGTTCAGGAAAATAGACCCAATTCTGCCTCTTATACTAGGAATGTGTATGATCGTCCTCCCCTCTCCAAGAGCTTCAAATTCATAAAAATAGACCTGACCATGCCTTTTACACTAAAAATGGGAATGTTGCTGCTCCCTCCCTCCCCCCGTCGACAACTTGTTTTCGCTTGCCATACCTACCATACACCCACAACAGGTGATCGTAAGTCAAAATTTAAATGTTAATTATAATAAATGTTCTAAATAAAAATTGGTAGAATCATTTGGCAAAGTTCTAGAAACTACTTGCTAGGATGTCTATATATTTCCTTTAAAGTGAAAATGATCTAAGAACAACTAAATTGGGCAAATTTAAAATTAATTTGACCACTGATAAACTAGTGGTGTAGCGACGTCACTGACTGCCATTTGCTGAGAGGGTATTAGTGCGAGAAAAAGTGCCAAACTAGGTCACAAGTGTGGTACGTTAAAATAAATTGGAGTAGCTAGGTTTATTGTATTAATATCTAAAAAAACGATAATATAAGAATATGAGAGGATTATAGAGCACTTCATAAAGCACGTGTCAAGGAGAGGACACATTACCTTGGCTGAAGGAGTAGTTGGATAGATTGACTGGTAAGCGTTATTATACAACCTTAGACTTAGAGTAACGGTACCGTTAAGTACCTAAGCATACGGATTTAGTTCACAAGATGGTGTTTGCGACCCCATATAGTCATTATGAGTATCTAAGTGTTCCATTTGGTTTGACGAATGCGTCAGCTGTTTTCCAAAATAAGGTAAATAAAATGGTGGTAAGCAGAATGACATTATTTTGACATACAATGACGACGCAGTTGTTCCATCGGTGAGTGTATCGGAAGGTTTAGCGATACTGGTACGAATAAGTTTGCAACTAAATTTTGCAAATTATAGTTTCCTACAAAATAGTATTGGATTGCTGGACCATGAGATGAATGTTGAGGGTATTCGACTAGGGAATAGAAAAATCCAAGCTGTTAAAGATTTTCCAGCACAAACTAATGCATATGGCGTAAGCTATTTTAGGGGTTTTATTATTAAGTTTTCAGCAGGAGCCGCAGCAACAGGCATTTGAGTCAAGTTGTTGTATGAAAGGTCTGCACGTGGATGCTAGTAAAATGGATGTTGCTGGTATGTTGCAGTAAAAACAGACAAACGGTGTTCTTAACCCAGTTCTTATCTATAACTGGGCTACAAATGTGGCAAGTTATGAATTAGAAACTCTGGCGATTGTTGAATCAATGAAGTAATTTCGAACATATTTGGTGGATACTCATTTTAAGACTCTACGTGAAAGGCAATGACGATTAAAAAAGAACTTAAGACGGCTATATATTATACATTCTCATTTCCAAAGCCTGAAATCGCTTATAGATATTGCATAAAGTAGCTAAAGATAACATAAAAATCCTTTTTAAATAGATCTAAATGCTTAGGTTACAGACTTTCTGTGGTGTTTACAAATCTAACTCTGCGAAACCAGCTAAACTTTGAAAATTTTAGTCATTAAAATAAGCAAAATACATTAACTTTTCCTAATATATTTGAGATATCAAGTACAAAATAAGAGTAAAAAAAATTATGAATTAGTTTGTACTACATTGCAGCTCTGTATTAGTGTAGCCCAGTCAATCCTCTCCTTTAAAAGGATAATAAGGTAATCTGAGGCTATTAACCTGTTCTGTTTCGTATACCACTTATTTTTATAACTTGAATTATGATTATAGATTTGGTTCATATTCAATATTTTGTGTTATATAAGTATATTTTTGAAACACTACATGTGGTCTCAGTTACTTCAAAATTTGGGGTAACTGTGATAGGCGGGTTGAATGTTGCTGAATTATAAAGAAAGCTGCAGTCAGTAACACGGATGTATCTTACGGTGTCGGCATACAGATGTGCCTTATCTATCTCCATTTGTTTGATATCTACATTTTTTTGTAGATATTACTGTTTGTGGAATTTAGCCTATTAAAAAAAAATATATTATAACGTAGCAAAAATAAAACTTCTTTAAATATAAAACTAAACTTCAAAATATTAAATTGTTAGAAAACACTTTTTTATATAATTTAGTGATTCAATATTTACAGAAACCTGTAACATACAAGGACAAGACATGGATATTATTCAGAATATGAACCAAAGAGCTATCAAATCTGTCAAAAACAATAAAAACGCCTGAACCGGAAGGACCACCTACAGAGTTGTTGAAAAATGGTACAGAAAAGTTAAGTATCTATAAAATTTTTATAAAAAAATTGAACCGACTTCTAAAAGTGCGCTAAAAAGTGAAAAATAACCATAAATTTTTATATGAAATTGAACTTTTTGCAGTCGGCGCCAAACTAATACCTGACAAAATGTGATTTGCATAAACAGATTAAAAATACTTTATTTGTAATTGCTTTCTTACCATAATTTGTATATATTAGTAGTTATTTATTTCGTGTATAAATAATTTGGCGCCGACTTCAAAAAGTTCAATTTCATATAAAAATTTATGGTTATTTTTCACTTTTTAGCGCACTTTTAGAAGTCGGTTCAATTTTTTTATAAAAATTTTATTTTTATATTTTTAGTTTTAGAATTCACTATGATAATCATAAATTATTTGAATTAAGTACTAATCGAGATTAATGTACCTCGCAATGACTCCAAACTGGCAAAAAAGTACCCATTTTATCCCAAGTTGTAAACCGCCCTAAAATGAACCACTAAAAATTCTTTAGTTCTTAGAGTTTTCCAAATACCAGTAAAATAGTGTCAAAGAAATATTTAGTCTGTCATAGTAAATCCACTATCTTCAATTTCAAATTAATTTTAGATTGGTAATACAGGCCCCAAAACCTTCCAATATCGATATTTAAAGAAAATAAATTAATTTTTTATCCACCATATTGGATACGCCATATTGAATTTTTTAAAAATAATTTTTGATTCGTCACCCCGAAAACTCTCCCGTATCAATTTTGGTGAAAATCAGACAAAATTGATTTTTTTGTCCGCCATATTGAATCCACCATATTGAGTTTTTTAAAAATAATTTCAGATTCTTTATGTGAGGCCCCGAAAACTTCCCCGTACCAATTTTGGAGAAAATAGGACAAAATTTATTTTTTCGTCCGCCATATTGGATTCGCCATGTTGAATTTTTTAAAAATTATTTTAGATTCGTCATATGCAACTCCGAAAACTTCCCCGTACCAATTTTGGAAAAAATCGGACAAAATTAATTTTTTATCGGCCATATTGGATCCGCCATATTGATTTTTTAAAAATTATTTTAGATTCATTATATGCGACTTCTAAAACTCCCCCGTACGAATTTTGAAGAAAATCCGACAAAATTGATTTTTTCGTCCGCCATATTGGATCCGCCATATTGAATTTTTTAAAATTATTTTAGATTCGTCATATAGGACCCCATAAACTCCCCCTTACCAATTTTGGTAAAAATCGGACAAAATTGATTTTTTTCGTCCGCCATATTGGACCGGCCATATTGAATTTTTTAAAAATTATTTTAGATTTGTCATATACGACCCCGTAAACTCCCCCTTACCAATTTTGGTAAAAATCGGACAAATTTTATTTTTTCGTCCGCTATATTGGATCCGCCATATTGAATTTTTTAAAAATAATATCAGATTCGTTATGTGCAACCTCGAAAACTGTCCCATACCAATTTTGGAGAAAATCGGACTAAACTAAATTTATTTGTCCGCCATATTGGATCCGCCATTTTGAATTTTTTAAAAATAATTTCAGAATTGTTGGGTACAACCCCGAAAATTCCTCCGTACCAATTTTGGAGAAAATTGGACAAAATTAATTTTTTTGGCCGCCATATTGTAAGCGCCATCTTGGATTTTACTGCACCAATTTCATCTAAAAAAATATGGGACCACCGCAGCAACTTCCTTTACATAACGTAAAAAATTTCATTCAAATCGGTGCAGCCGTTCCGGAGTAATCGGTGTACATACATAAAAAAAAAAAAATACATAGTCGACGAATTGAGAACCTCCTTCTTTTAGAAGTCGGTTAAAAAGAACTATTTACCAGATAGATTAACAGAAACATAAGCTCAATAAGTTGGAAGGAGGCTTCAATTACACTAGTTCATAGGAAAAGTCCGAGGTATTAATTACAGTACCATGAGAAAGCCTATCTATCGAACAACCTGAAATAATACTGAAGAAAATGCATAGAATTCATATTAAAATATTGACAGTAATTTGTAGGGAAAAAATATCTGAAAATTGCAAGTTTCAATAAAAGAACTGTTATTTTCTTACGAAGTCATAAACTATATTTTCGACATACTCATTTGGAGTACATCTCGGAAAATTTGGATGTAATGTCAAATGAACTTAGAGAAATATTTTTCGAAGATATTAACTGACTACATTTAGACTCACAGGAGAAAATCTCACTGGTACAGAACAAGACAAATGTAATAGTGTCTATTATTTAAATTTTGTTTCAATAAAATCCACATCACTTGAACATTCATAATTTTGTGAAAACCAAAGAAACTTAACTTTATAATGTTTTTTAAATGTCGTATATTTTCGCCTGCGTAACAATTACTTAGCGTTAGCCAAAATTGAAATTCATGGTTTTGTTTAGCGACAAAAAATGTGCAAGTATAACGAAAGAAGTTCCAGGAAAAAATAAACGCAAATGGAACTCACTTACAAAGCTTAGGACTTTCTTTTTATGTTTTTCATCATTACTGGTAGATGCCAACAAATTAGGAGGAAAATTTAAGTTCTTGTTGTAAATTTCGTTATTATAAACTTTCGATTTTAGGTAACTCTTGCAGATTACTTTATAGAGATAGCCAATAAAATATTTTTTCTTTTTCGGTTTTCAGTGTTATTTTGTTTCATTTGTTCATGCCTTTATTGTGAATTGAACTTATAAGAAGCTTAAGAATATATCCTTTTAATCAGAAGATTGTTATTGAAACAGTGATTTAAACTGATTATTTTTGTGTAAATACGGATCCATCTTACGTGAAAAATATTATTTTGATAACGTTTTGTTACAAACAAAATTTAATCTTGATGAGACTTTAACCAAACCTTGTTATTAATTTCATCAAAAAAATATAATACAAAGTTCAGATTAATGGTTTTAAACATTCCTTATATATATTTTTTTATTATTAAAGATGATAACTTCAATAAAATAAAATAATACTTCATAATCTTAATCAGTCTAAATTCAAAAATAAAAAATAATGAAGAATACTATAGTATGGATACGTGAGTTTTCTAAAAAGAATTAAATTCTGTCCAGATCTAGAATTAAGAAATCTCAAAAAATTTTACTTAGATTGAAATATTCATTGCCTACAAGGTTAGAGAGAAGGTTAGCATAGTCAAAAAATCAGTATCAACGATTTAAATTGCAAAACGAGGATCAGGAAAATTTAAATATATGGCTATTTTTTCTGAGGATATTGCGTACTTATCTGTTAAAAGTTTTTTTTTGCACGATTGTTAAATATATTTCCGAGATTTAAAAAAAAAATAAGTCAAGTCAAATTCTGTGATTTCGCATATAACTGATTTGCGTTACAAATTTCTTTTTCACAATAAACAGGGTGGGCCTTAACTACATGAGCGTTTTGTTTTGTCTATAATTCAAAACCGTTAGGGGTACGGGGGCACGGGAGGTGTCGTTAGACGCGCCATTTCGTGGAATTTTTAGTCACCATGGACGCGTTCTCGGGAGCACAGCGTGCGTTTTGTGTTCGCGCATATTAGGCCAACAATAATTGTGTGACTGTTGCTAGGCGAATGTACCGCGCTCACTTCGGTTTACGTGACATCAGAGAAGCACCATGCGCAAATTCTATTCGCAAATGGGTTAAAATGTTTGAAGAAACCGGGTGTACAATAAGAATTAATAATGTGGGCCGCCCGAAGTCAATACGGACGCCGGAGATTATTCAACGTGTTCATGAATCAATCAGAGAAAATCCTCGGCAATCGACTCGTAAAAGAAGCCAAGTCTTGAACATCAAGAGGACCACTTTGCGCAGGATTTTGCACCGTGATTTACATTTAAAAGCTTATAAAATTCAGTTGACACAAGAGTTGAAACCTAATGATGTTAATCTTCGACTTAATTTCGCTAATGTTATGTTTAATCGCTTTAAAAATTTTTCTAACATAATCAGTGATGAGGCTAACTTTCATGTCAACGGTCATGTTAATAAGCAAAATTGCCGGTTTTGGTCTGAGACTAATCCTCGCAAGATGCATCAAAGACCTCTTCATAGCCCTAAGGTCGTTGTGTGGGCTGCAATATCGGCCAGTGGAATAATTGGGCCATACTTTTTTGAAAATTAACGAGGAGTGGCTGTGACAGTGAGAGCTGAGAATTATTGTCAGAGGTTACAAGAATTCTTGGTCCCAGCTCTTCGAGAATTTCAAGGTTACAGTTCTAGGACCTGATTTCAGCAGGATGGAGCCACTTCCCACATTGTTACAGTCTCCATAGACCTACTGAAAGAAATGTTTCCTAGTAAACTCATCTCACGAAGAGGTGACATTGAGTGGCCCCCAAGGAGTCCAGATCTGTCTCCGAATGATTATTTTTTGTGGGGATAACTAAAATCAAGAGTGTATGAAAATAATCCAACAACAGTTGAAGAGTTAAAGCAAAACATTGTGCGAGAAATGAACACTATTTCCCGAGCAACTTGTCAACGTGTTTTTCAAAACCTGCGAGTGCGACTTTAAGAATGTCAAGAAGGTGGAGGCGGTCACTTAAATAACATTATTTTCAAATATTAGATGTTACTTAAATTTCAATTTCTTGTACTTTTTAAATATATAAATAAAAAAATAATAAGATTTATAGTTTTTTTTATTGCATATTGAAATCACTCACACAGTTAAGGCCCACCCTGTATTTATGAACTTTTCTGTTGCAGGAATTAAATTTAAATATGTCTGAAATATTTTTCTTATTTCTCAAAAGTAATTTAGAAACGATTGAAAATCTAACATGAAACAATCTCCAAAGAACAAGGTTATTGCTTGCGACATGTATGGTAACATATCCCTAAAATGTCCTTGTTCTTTAAACAAAATACTATTAACCTCCGATATCTAACGGGCCTATTAAAGTTTTATGAGTAAAAGTATCCCACAAGAATTTGTAATAATATAATAAAATTTTTTGTTACCAATTGGCCCGTCATAGGTTATCCGGTTTTAATTCATGATAATATCTGTTTAGCCATGATAAAAATGACTCTGCATAGGTTTTTAATAGTGACTTACTACTTATTATAAATGATTCAAAAAATTTGACTTCACAGGAGGCGAGTATAAAGTTTCCATTCAATTTTTAAGATCTATTTTATTGAAATTCATAAAATTGCGGTATTTATTGGAGTTTGAAAATATCATGAACAGGTTTGTAGTAAATTTACTCTGATTGTATTAAGACTGATTTAACTTTTCAGCTTGTAAGATTCACCTGACTTTTTACCGTTCTTCTAAGTATAACATACTGAGGTGGCACATAAAAAGGACCAGATTTATCCGATTGATTTGATGTACAATCATAATACAAACACTATCGTCTTCGATGGGGCTGTGACCATTAATAAGGAACTTATGAGTAATAAACCCAAAATACGAAAATTTTGTACCACATGCAAATACAAAGGATCATGAATTAGTTGTTCTGCTGTCCGCAGAAGTTACGGCATAAAAAATAAGGTCGAGTTATTTATCCTCATTTTTGCCTGCTATTTTTTCTCAAATGTCTTAACACACAAATACCTATTTCACAAACATTTTTAAACCCTTTAGATTTGTCTTACCCTGTTAAAAATAATCTTAAACTCAAGACAAATTTAATGTCTATTCTACATTAAATTTAATGATTTTGCACCTAAAATCGTGAATAAATTACATTTACTTTAAATCTCAAGCAACTCATTCAAATATCAGTTAGTTAGTACATTAAATTTGATTAAATGGTATGTTGAATTTCAATAAAGTAACTAAAAAGATATTTCAAGTTTCCGTACATTAAAATTAATTCACATGTACCTTAACATTAAAGAAATATACATTATTATTCATGATACATGACATGAGATTTCGGGAGATGGCGTAACATGTATTGAACTTTTTATTTAGTATGATATAAGTTGCTTAAAGGACTCAATTTTCTTATGATGAGGTGTATATGTCTGCCAGTACTAACAGAAACCAATGAGTTCTAAACCGGTCTACAGATGACGGTACACAACCTATGGCAAAAATTTCCAGGTTTTCCTGGTAGCACAATTTTTTGCCCTCATATTGGTGGATTAAATATGCGATAACATATCTTAAATTTAATAAACACGGGCTGTATATTTAATGTACATAATCATCTTAAAAAGTAGTGATCAAAACTTTACATTTAATGTATGTTTACATGAGATTTATCGGAATAAATTAATTTAGATTAATGCAAATTTAATGAATTAAATTAAACTCATTTAATAAAATTTTATGAAATTTGCTTCCAGTACATTTACCTTAAATTTAATGATGTCCTTTTTACAGTGTACTAAAATAGGGTGCGAAATGTATTTTAATGTCATAAATGATTACATTAAATTCATTTAGTTTAGAAATAGAATAAAATGTAGCTACGTCGCCTAGAGAATTCTGTAAAAAGGTCTATAAATCAAGTATTACCAACACAATGCCTTTAGCGGTACTACTTTTATAACAACCCTTTTAAGGACGAGATAATTCCTTTTCTTTTAAATGCTCTTTTTATTATGACAGCAATTGTAAAATTTACGTAGTCTTCATACTGATCCTTCATTGGATAGAAAAAGAATATATTAAAATCATTATTCAAGATTCTGCTATACGATACATAGCATGGAATTCTTTTCTTTCAATGTGAAGATTCACATAGACACAATGTACTTCCACTAGAGTTTTTCCAACATCTACAAATTGTCGATTAGTCTTTTCGTCTCAGGAAATTGACACCTTATCGATATAATAATGCTTATTGTGTTATCCTCTCTTGTCTAAAATATAATTTTTTTTTCGATTCCGAAATTATCGATTGAATACACCTTACATATTATTTTGGAAAATTCTTGATATATTAAAAATCGAAAATTCAAAGCATGAAAATAAACAAAATCGTATGATCATATTTCATCACCTTGGAGATAAATGATTTTTTTATTGCATTTTTCGTAATCAGATGACTATCAGAGTGCCACTTGGTGAAACAATAATGGTACTTTATTACTGAACATCAGATAAATTATATTTTATAACATTGGTCTTCTTGTAATAGCCCTATTGACCCCAGCAAGGTTCAAGTTGCAGATTGTTGGTATGCAGACCCTCAATCTCCTTATTCTTATTTGAATAATAGCTTTGAAGATGGCCCGGTCTGTTATACTGTCACCACCCACGAAGGTAAATATACTTTATATATTTAAGGGCTAACTTTTTCAAAAATAATAACCAACCTTTGGTAATAATCGGTTGTTACCTGTTTATCATGTTTTATTATTTGTACCGGAATAGTGTCACATGATTTTCAATATTAACGGTTTTTATTCGTCGAGTGAATACTCGCAAAATAATAGTCAGTTTCATTGTGTAAGGTTGTATTGGGAAAATTTTAAAAACTAGGATAACACAGATATTCTATATATTTAAAAGATATATTTATATTTCAACAACGTAGATTTGGTTAAAGGTGAAAAGGAATTAAGCCTTATTTTTTCGCTAATCCTTTAAATACATATCCATGCATTAATTGGAATTTCCTAAATAATTACTTCCCTTTGCTGCTTTTTCCAAATCTTCTCAAAAATACTTTAAAAAATTTCTAAATAGTGCGGAAGTTATCCAGCCATTATTTTTGGTAGCCCTTTAACTTTCTACGAATAAAGCTGTGAAAAAGAAAAAATATTAGCGAAATTATTTTCGCAGCCCTGTGACAGAATTTGATTATAGACTCTTGCCGATGACATATTGAGGTAGCGTTAATTATCTTATCTATAATCATTTTTGTCCCATATTAATTAGTAACTATTTTGATAACCTACAATTAAATATCACAGTAATAAAGACACTCTGGAAGTCTAGTCGTTCAACTTCTCTCTTGCAGCTTTAGTACCAAACAACTACGGTTATTAAAGCTTACCACAACCATGACTCAGATCTTCAGGACTCAGGAAAGGCTGCTAATTAGTTGGTCAGTAGACATCTCTGGTCTTGTAGATCTCGCAGCAGCGCGCCCGCCAGTTATTTCGCGTGAAGGTTTTAATTAAATTGAATAAAACAAGTTTCTCACAACACTTAGTCTATTAACAAAATAAATAGAAAAATAAAACATTATTTACAAATGAGAAACTTAAGGGTAAATTTGGATTATAATTAAAAAGCTTAAAACTACAAGCTCTTTAGGCCGTTCTGATATTCCCCTTAATGAAATAAACCCAAATTTATTTGTTTAATTAAAAGTTTAAGGGATGGTGGACTCCCTTCCCCGGTAGAAAATAAAGTAAATTTCCCCTTACTATTTGAAATGCTGTCTGGAAGAATAAAAAAAAAAATAAGACAAAAATTGCAGAAAAGACAGCAGAAAAAAAACCTTCTTACACTGGTAAAACACTAAAACGCACGCCAAACTGACTTAGACGAATTCAAAATCGTAACTGCCCTTAATTAATTTCTCAAAATCGAACTCAACTTTCATCTTTTAGAACCGCCCTTCTCCCTATTAGATGCGTTGGTCCCGTCATGCGTGTTTTTCCACTAATAGAACGCCCTTACGCGATGCATCCCCGCGCGCGAAAGGTAGTTTTCGTTCCCGAGCGTCGGTATGCTTTCGGTCCCCTGGTTCATAGATGGCATAAGTCATCCATGCGTCGAATTTAATTTAATTTAATATTAAAACTGACCAGAGCTCAAAACTAATAATTACTTTATATAAATGTGATCATAACTATTCTACAACTATTCTAAAAGATGCGTGAAAGAACCCATAAAAAAACCCCAAGGTTTTAACCATTTTCTCTCTTTCTTATTCTTATTTTCGTCAATTGGGGAAAAATGGGTAACAGTCGCGAACTTTGTACATAATAACAAATACTAATATTGCATTTCAGCGATTTTATTTAAATATTCTTTTGTTTTCTTATGATGGGAAAATTTGCTCAGTTTAAGTAAAAGAAAGCTCTCTCACGGTCGCCACATGTAGTTATCACTTTACAACTTAACCTTAGACCCTTAACGATATGGTTTTTAAGATTATTAAGTTACTTTGACAGATTTATATCAAAAACTTCGAGAGGGTGGAATAGTTAAGTTTTTGTGTCACATAAATTCATTAAGTTTATGTTGTTTTTTTGAGAAAAATTAACTACCCCAAAAGTAATAAAACTAGGCTTAAGTTTGTTAATGGATTTATATTTCCCTGATATGTGACTATTTTTGGCCAGACAGAAGATATACAATTTTAACGGTCCAAATCTTTATACAGAGGCGGACTCAAGTAAATTCTTCCATTTAGTAGAATTTAATTTAGAGTTAATAAATGTTAAAATTAGTAAAAATCACAATAAACTTTTGTTCCCTTACAGCCCTGGTAAAACTAGTTTTTAAAGCTAAAATATGGATCTACTACTTTTGCTTCTTAAACTACAAGGTCTATTTAAACTGGCTAAGCTTAGTTTTCATTTTAAGCAATTAAAAAATAAAAATAAAAACAGTATCTCAGAAATGCTGTGTAAGCCAATCCTAGTTTTTATAAGTTAATTGTCTGACTAACATAACTTAAAGAGTTTGTTTTACAAGAGGTATAGTCAATAACGATTCTACGTATCATTTTTAGATAAAGAGCCTGTGACAATGAGATTTTGTTTAGCGGAGTACTTTCAAATATTTGATACAAAATTGTCTATTTGTGACATGGTAAGAGCAGTATTTTTTCCTGAAGCGAATACTACTTGCAGCACATGTAATACAGATCTTTGCAATGTTTAAGTAACCAGATAGATACTGTTTATACTAATATTTTTGTAGAATATAGAATTCACGAAATTACACTCACTACATGTTTTTTAATAGAAAAATCAGTTGAATATTTATTATATAAAAAAACAATTATTAATGTTGATTATTAAAAAACAAATTAGTTATTGTGAACTGGTTATTTTACGTATTTTTCTTTATATATTTTATTGGTATAATAGTTGACATTTTGGATAACACTTGATCAATTGTAATCTATAAATTCAAATAAAATGTAATAGCAAGATATATGTAATATACAGGGTGATTCAAAAATCGATCACGAAACTTAAGGGGGTGATTCTACTTGACAAAATAAGGGTAGAGCTTCATATAATTTTTTTTCAAAATGTCATTCGTTTTCGAGTTACAAGCCGTCCAAGTTCAAGTTTTTATTTTTTGTTTTTTGAATTACTCGCTTACAGGAAAACCGATTTGACTAATATTTGAAAGATAGGCTAAGTCTTCTGCGCTTCATCATTTTAGTAACAATTCACATTGATTGTTTGCCGCTAGAGGGCACTTTACCTACATTGAAAATTGTTTTTTTGTCATAATTTTTTAGTGTTGACAGCTACAGTAGTTTTTGGCATAATTTCTGAAAGACTGATACCAGGCCTTTAAAAAAGGTGCTCTTTATTTACATCGCTAAACCCAACGGTTTAGACGTAAATCACCCTTAAAAATTAAGTGGTAAATTTATTTTCTCGTTTCATTACCACCAGCTACCAGGTAAATAGCTATCAAAGTATACTAGAGCTGTCAGTTTAACATCAAATAAATTCGCTTTTTAAACTATTTAATTTATAATCTTAAAATAACTAATAATGGCTAATCACCAATATTCAAATATCGAATATTGTGATATCCATTTTTGTTATGGAAAAGCAAATGGTAATGCAGAGTTGGCAAGAAGATATTATATGGAGAGTTATCCGGAAAGAAATATCCCTCATGCTCAAACATTTTCCAGTGTGCACAGGAGGCTTGCGGAATGTGGTTCCTTTAAAAGTTATAATGGAAATAGGGGAAGACCTAGAACTGCTAGAAACGTGCAACAAGAAGAAAGAGTGCTTGAAATTATTGAAGATTATCCAGGTATTAGTACTAGAAAAATTGGGAATGAAGTGCGGCTCTGTCAGGCTAGTTCATGGAGGATACTAAGAGAAGAACAACTCTACCCGTTTCATTCAAAAAAGGTGCAGGCTCTTTATGACGATGATCGGCCGAGACGGTTGGAAATGTGCAATCAGATCCTAGCTAAGTATGAACACGATAATCGATTAATTGGCGTCATATTATTCACTGACGAAGCTGGTTTCACTCGTGATGGCATAACAAATCTACACAACATCCACACATATGCTTACGAGAACCCAAACAATGTGGTAGAAACGAAACATCAGCGTAGATTTCACTAAATGTGTGGGCAGGGATAATAGGAGATTACCTTATTGGTCCTTATTTCTTTGATGGCCCATTAACTGGTGACGTATACTTAGATTTTATCCAAAATCGTCTCCCATTGTATCTGGAAGATGTGCCATTGGAAGTAAGGGCCAACATGTGGATCCTCCAAGACGGAGTTCCGCCCCACTTTAGTATACGTGTCCGACAGTATTTGAATGCAACGTATCCTGAGCGATGGATAGGACGAAGTAGACCATTGGCATGGGCAGCGAGGTCACCATACCTTAATCCTATGGATTTTTTCTTTTGGGGTCATTTGAAACAATTGGTGTACGATATTCCAGTAATCAACGTCGAGGATCTTCGCTTCAGGATAATCGAAAAGTGCCAAATTATTAAAGAAACACCAGAAATTTTTCATCGAGTTAGGCGACATTTTTTGAAGAGTGTTAGGAAATGTATTGAAGAAAATGGGGGACATTTTGAGAATCTTTTTTAGTTTGTTTAGTACTGTTTCATTAATTTTTATCAATTAAATGTATATCGCAATAATCCATAATATGAATATTTACTGATTAGCCATTATTAGTTATTTTAAGATTATAAATTAAATAGTTTAAAAAGCGAATTTATTTGATGTTAAACTGACAGCTCTAGTATACTTTGATAGCTATTTACCTATTTACCTGGTAGCTGGTGGTAATGAAATGAGAAAAGTAAATTTACCACTTAATTTTTAAGGGTGATTTACGTCTAAACCGTTGGGTTTAGCGATGTAAATAAAGAGCACCTTTTTTAAAGGCCTGGCATCAGTCTTTCAGAAATTATGCCAAAAACTACTGTAGCTGTCAACACTAAAAAATTATGACAAAAAAACAATTTTCAATGTAGGTAAAGTGCCCTCTAGCGGCAAACAATCAATGTGAATTGTTACTAAAATGATGAAGCGCAGTAGACTTAGCCTATCCTTCAAATATTAGTCAAATCGGTTTTCCTGTAAGCGAGTAATTCAAAAAACAAAAAATAAAAACTTGAACTTGGACGGCTTGTAACTCGAAAACGAATGACATTTTGAAAAAAAATTATATGAAGCTCTACCCTTATTTTGTCAAGTAGAATCACCCCCTTAAGTTTCGTGATCGATTTTTGAATCACCCTGTATATTGGATTGAATTCAATTTATATCTATATAAAAACTCCTATGATATCTCTATTTCCTCGCTTGTTTACGACTTAATTCATCAAACTGTAAACAATTAAATGGAGATTAAAACAAAATCTGAGTCATATTTTCTATTTTTTGGAGTGGTGCTGGCTTTTTGATAAAATTTGCTTACCAACTCTGCAATATCAACGTGCATTTTAGCTTTCTGTCTGTATTTATTACACAGTATGGCGTGAAATTTGTTTCTTGTCAGTTTGAGTCGCAGAATTGTTCCATAACATCAGGTTACTAAAAGTACGAAAAATGCGATTTTGGTCTGTATTTCAGGTTACGTATCAACGAAACATTTTTTTTTACAAAAAAATATACATAGCATCTTAAAGCATCAATCTTACTCACTCAAATGCCGAGTTTGCTCAAATATTTTTCTTCTTTTTTCAAGAGATTCAGTTTTGGAAATTTCAAATTGCATGACAATTCTGATAAACCATGGATGTTTTAAGACTACTAAAAAATCGGTCAATCCAAATGTATGATTAATTTTGCAAAATAAATTTGTTTAAATAAATTATTGCAAGATTCATTATTTTTTAAATAAATGTTTTCATTGCATTTCACAAAAATAAATAAGTTTGAGTCTCTATCGTTATTACAATATATTTTGTTATAAATAAAGTATTAAATAACATTTAAAAATAAAATCTTTAACGATATGCATTTGTAGACTTTGTATTTGTAGAATATGGTTTTATGAATTTTGAATAAACATTCTTAATTATTTGCTAATGATCATTTGAATGTTTTTTAAATTGTAAAATTAATTATTTATGATTTTGTTTACAACAAAATACATCATGATAACGATAACGACTCCCTTAAAGGGTATTTATTTTGTAAAATGTAATGCAAAAATTAAAGAATTTTGCAATAATTTGTTTAAACAAAATTATTTTGCCAAACTAATGATAAATTTGGATTGACCAATACATTTAAGATCCTATGTATAGTTTTTGAAAAAAATAATGTCGTGATGATACATAACCTAAAATATAGACCAAAATCGCATTTTTTTACATTTAGTTTAGGATATTTTAAAAAACCTGATGTGTTGGAGCAATTCTGACCAGATCCGAATTCAGCGAACAAAAATCTACAGGAAATAATAAGACAAGACAAGAATTCTTATTCAATGTACAAATTTCACGTCGTGGAGTGTCATCAATAAAAAGAAAAAAATAGCTTTTACCAGCGACTTCGTCCGCTGTACTAGTCAAGTATACAAGTATAAGGGCTGCGCTGGCGTTGGAGACAGTTCTCCAAATGGCAAGGTTGAGGTGTGCCCTTTGATGAGTGAGTGTGGTTCGCGAATACTGCAAAAGCTTATTTACTGCCCATATTCTCTTATTTCTAGGGTCTGAGCCTTGAGGATGGTATAAGTAAGACCGAAAGCCCTTGGCCGATAATTCAAAATATACACTGAAATAGACAACAATATCTCTCCTTTTCTTGAACTATCTAACCCTGGAAAATCAATAAAAACGAGGATCTTAAAAAAAATCTTTAAGGAGATACAAAAAAATATTGCTTCATTAAAGCAAGTCATTTTAAGGTTAGAACAAGAAATTTTAATTTCTGTAAAAAATTCTGTTTTAGTTAATATGATTACTTTAATAAATAATTTCTGAAACACCAAGTAAAATGTAAAACTATATATTTCTAGAGTGCATATTACGTATTGTTTATATACATATTCAGAATTTAAAATATTTGTAGAAATAATGTTTATTGTCAAGTCTAAGTATTTTTTATTAAATTGCAATTTTTTTTTATTTTAGGGGACTGAAAGATCCACAACAAGTATAGCATCAACATCTAATTTGGTAAAAGCCGGGCTATCAACATTACAAAAAGGATCATCATCTGACAGTCTTCAGCTCAGTATCATTATATGTGGTTCCGAAAGGTTAAAACAAAAGCGTTGGTTATTTACCAATGAATGACCTGGTAGTCACGCGTCACTATAGATATAATATATAGACCAAGCATCCTATAGAAGTATGTTGGCTCTCGCTTAGAAAGAAACAAATTGGATGAATAGTATCTCTCTATCTATTCCCCGGAATAGAAAGAGAGATAAACTGATTTTATACATTCCACGCAATAAGTTTTTTCAACATTGAATCAACGTTTGATATTACGTTTTCCGTTGAACGATGTTAATTTTTGAGTGAAATTTCAATGTTAATAGTAAACGTTTTTTATTACATTTTAACACGTTGTTTAAAGACCTATCGTAATATCGAGAGATAATACGATCAAATTTACTAATTATGTATATATAATTAGGAACTGATTTTTCAGTATTTCTAAATGTTTAACATATTTTTAAAGTACGTTGATTTCAGTAAAATTTTACCTTTTTATGAACAAACCGGATTCCAGTTTTCTATTTAATTGTTAATTTGATTTTTCCAATTATATATACTCGTATACATATATATATATATATATATATATATATATATATATATATATATATATGTATATATATATATATATATATATATATATATATATATATGTATATGTATATATATATATATATATATATATATATATATATATATATTGTGTTACTACTTAATAAGACTACTTCTAATAAAGAATTACAGAAACACGAACCAAAATCTAAAATTATGTATTTTTAGAGTGCATACTGGATGGTATGGTAATATATGTATTATTTTGTTCATGTTGAGAAATGACAATATTTGTAGATTTAAAACTTTTATTGCTTTTTTCCTTTTTAACCGATATATTCAGTTGGTATTTCTACATTTAAAAATAAATTTGTTTGTGTGCTTTTTTGTGAAATCAAAATACTAGGTTATGTGTCTATTTTTAAATAAATAATTTACCCCAATTTACTAACATGGTCTAACTTTAAAACCAGTCTAAACAGACAGTAGGGAGTTTAAATTGAGTACAAAGATAAGTCTAAAGTTTAAATCTTAAAAATACACGAATAAGAAATCGTCGGTATACATTACCGAATCGTCAAAAATTGAAACTTTTGTTTATTTTCAGGAGACAGCCATTTCTATTACCTATTCTAGGACTTTTTAGCTCTAGGTTTTTATATTTAATTTTCTAATATAAACATTCATGTCTTGACATATTTAATATAAATTACAGCAATATCATAAACTAAACAAAACTCCTCAATGTGAAGATCTAACTTCCATGGTAACTAGATTGGGTCTAAGTCTTAAACCTTCTTAGTGAATACAGCTGTTAAATTTTTATATGGTTCCGTAATTTATACTTGTTAGAGTTTTTGGGTGTGAGATTATTTGTTATTTTGTTCCCTACTTATTAAAAATAACACACACAATAACTTTATAAAAATATTTCGAATTAAAAATGCAATAATTAATTTTTTTTTATTCCAAGAACGTATAATCCTCCCACTGCAACGTCTCCGATATCACTCAAATGGTGGCTTCACGCGATCGGCTGCCATGAGTTTACCCCCTCCCTAGTAAAAGCAAAATTCAATATTATTAAACGAAACACTGCGACAAAAACCGATAGTCAATTTATCGATATGAAAATCGATAAAAACTAATAAAGAAACCCGACAAAATCGCGACTTCAATTACGAACGTTACCAATAGATGGCGAGATGTGTATGCAGAAATTCAGTTTTAAATAAAACAGGTTTAGGAATAAGAAACAACTATTACATCCGGTACCTGTATATACAATTAGATAAGTTGGATTATTTTCATTACTTAGGAAGACATTTTGAAATTTAATCATTATCGAAAGTTAAATTTTAAAAAGTAAGCATTTTATGAAATCAACATGCAAGAACCAAAAATACAATGTCCACTTAAAATTTTGAATGTCTCTTAAGGATAATGCGTTAAAAGTTATATAATATAGCGAACCTTTTATTGTGCGCTTTAAGGTTCCGAAAACTTTGGGACCAATTCTCGAACTGAGGAACGTGAAGCACATGCCACGAGAAATGGCCAATTTGATGTATATATATTTAGATATTTATTGATAATGCATACCGACGGAAAGCTAAATGTACGTTGATTTTACTGAAACGCCAGTAAAGCCCACTTCAAAAAAATTTAAGATATTCTATACCAATCTATCTAGAGTAATTGTTTAATATATAATGAATTTATATCTTATGTCATGAGCGAAAGAGAAAATTAAAGTACAATAGGAAGTTATTATATAGATATATTAAATTTAATATATATTACATATTTTTATATTACATTGCAGTTTAATCCATAGACAATTAATTAATTCAAATGTGATCCACAATACTGACAATAGTAAAAAAATAAAATATGTATTTTTTGCCTCTATATATATACTATATATTAAAATGCCTTTTCTTGTTAAAGAAAATAAATGTAGGGTGTAAATAATGGTAATTCTATATACTACAAAAGTATTATTATATATAAACCGATACCTAAAACCATGAAGATTTCATATTGAACCATATTTTATATCCATTTTTAGTATTTATTTTACTATATCAATCTGGTTAGTTAAACATTGCAAAGATCTGTATAGCATGTGCTGCAAGTAATATTTATATGAGGATACATTGCTTGCATAATGTCACAAATGTATAATTTCAAATCCAATATTTTAAAATATTCCATGAAACAATCTCTCATTGTCACGATGTCACCATCTAAAAATAATACGTTTACACTGTTATTGATTTTACCCTTACCAAAAGAAACTTTGAAAGTTTTATGGAAAAAAGCAGTTTTATTGGTCCTTATCCAAAATCAGACCAATAATTGATAATTATCTTGGGGTTGCTTGAGCAGCGTACCTGCGAATTTTTATATTCTTTGATTGTTTAAAATAACAGCAAAACTTAACCAGTTTTAATGTGTTATAAAAAGTAAAAGAGCTACATTTGTATTTTGGCATTACAAAGGCGGTAAAATAAATTTTTGAGGAAAATATAGACCCCAATAATGTTTTTCTTCTTCACAGTTTTGTTTGCAAGAAGTTTAAAGTCTAACAAAAATTACGACTGGATAGTTTTTGCTTTATTTATGAGATAAATAGAACTAAAGCCTACTAGATATCATTTTTAATGTATTTTTAAAATAATTTAGGGAAATAAAAGTATAGAGAAGTAATTATTTAGAAAATTTCTATAAATACACGGAAATGTAATTAAAACATTAGCGAAAAAATTCAAATTGAAATCCTTTTTGCCTTCAATTAAAATACAATTTCGAAACTCAAAGATATCCGAAAATGTGTTTTTTATATAAAATCTTACACAGATAGCTTCCATTATTCATCACCATTCGAAAACTACCAAGCAAGGTGAGGCGCTTGCGTTAATTTTTGACAATAATTTTGCCATAAAAAAACTAAATATTTTTATGATTGTGATAAATAAAACACATTCTTACTTAAATTTCCACATATAATATGTTTCACTAAAAGGCAGCTTCATCGTGTACCGTACCTGAAAAGCTGCCATGCCACGAAACATATTGTACTGTCAAAAAATATATGTGAAAATTTAACTAAGAAGATGCCGGGTAATTCTGATTTAAAAAAAAATCAGTTTAGTTATAGACGATACTTTCTACAGTCTCGATGAACATTACCTAAAAAGGATAGCAATAACAAAAATCAGGGATATTTTATTGATCATAGCGACAAGTGTTTTGCGGACAGCCACTTAGTATAGTAAAACTATTAACATTAAAAATCATGTGATACTTAGTCAGTACAAATAATGAAATATAATCGAGATGTTACAATCCATTTCGAGTAAAGATCAGGGACATAATATGGATATAACAACCCAGTATTATTAAAGGTCACTAATAGTTTATGGAAAAACCACCATTAGAAATATGGAAAATATTTACCTGTATTAATTCTGATAGTAAAACAGGCGTGATTAAATGGGTCGTCTTCTAAGATATTACTCATATTGGTTAGCAAATTAGAAAAGGAAGATTTAGACCTTATTGAGCTACAATCCATAATTGAAACCTTACTGGTATCAACAGGGTCATTACATGTAGAAGCATCAGCACATTCATAACATTTCGTTGGCCCAGCTCTAGTATTGGCTAGAAATAAAAAACTTTAAGATAGTAGTTACAATTAGCTGAATAGAAAGTGTTCCGAGTACTATTACAATTTTTCTGCACTAATCGAATTAAAACTTATAGTACTGTAGCAACCCTTTTATATTATGTTCATTTGGAAACTATGTAATATAGTAAAAAATTGTTTGATACATCCACTATGTAATTAGAAACGAATTTGTCATTTTTAAAAGTTTATATACATATAGAAGTACCAATAAAAATTAACTAAAAAACAGTTAAATTTAATTACAAAATTATTTGGCATGTTCCTTTATAAATAAAATTGTCGATGGGTGTTATTTTTGGTGATTGATAATTACAAAAAAAAAAACTTACCCACTATTACTGAAAAAATAAGCAGCAATGATAAGGAGATATTCATCTTTGTACACTTATATTAATTGATTTTAGTAAATGTGGATATATGATATATTTAGAAAATAACCTGTGTTATTGCATTTATACAAAATTATTATCTAATCAAATCTATTTTATTAAAGCAAGTTGTTTATAAATAACAATAAGCTTGTTTTTATAAATGGTATCCTACAATCAAAAAAAAAGTATTTCAAGAACTCATTTTAACGGTTGAAACGTCATCACCCCTTTGTCTGAAGCAATGGCTTTACTATATTAACTCAGAAAAAATTTAAGGAAAAAATTAAAAAAAAAATATCCGAATTTTTTATTTTTCTCCCTTTGTTGTTTGCATTTATTTTACAGAAAAAATATTTTTTTTTGGCCTCCGAAGAATGTGTTTGGATAGGAAATTCAGTTCTCTACAAAAAACCGTAATATATGTATAGTTTTTGAGTTATTTTTGAAAAACTGAAAAAGTGCCAATTTCACCCCGTTCTCAAAAAAGTACCCCTGAATTTAATAGTACTTTGTGATTTTATCATATTTGAGTGCCAGAGGAAGGTACTCAATTATCAAAATGCTGTTATTAATTTGTTCTTTACAAAAAGTTATAGTCAATAACCCATGAATACGTATATCAATCACCTGGCAAAATACCAAAAAGTTTGCTTTTACTTTCCGTACGACTGGACTGGACAGAGCTGTAAGGTTGTAGTTACCTCAGAGGCCAAATAAAATCTAAATATGGTAATCTGGAGTACAAGCATACAGTAAGAACTTGATTTTTCGCCACCAAATTTTTAACGACCCGTCATGTTACAAACATTAATTTTTATACTGATAAATGAAGTGCTCCTTCACTTCAGTTGCCGCTGGGGTGTTTGTTTGACAATATCCTTTTTGGTTCGGTCATAGTTAATCGTAACACTTGTGATATTGAGTCCTAGTTTCACAACAAAAAACGTCTCATAATTTATTATTTAAGATTTCTCGGAAGTTAGTCATGAGTTAAGATTCCCAATGTATGATCTTGAGGTTGCTTGCTTGCTTGCTTGCTTGCTTGTTTTGGCTTTGCTGCAGGGCAATTGCCAGCTCGATTTGTTGGTGGCCCTGGTGTTGTCTGGCTCTAGACCATAACCGGACCACTGATTAGTGCTCGACTTGGTGATATATGGAAAGTGCTGTGAATGTATATTTTTGTTTTGTAGCAATTTCTTGATTATAGAGGTTATATGTTAGTAGCGGGTAAATACATATATAGGAATTCAGATGTCAGGCTTCTGGAAAGGAAAAATACTGAAATAGATATATTATGTGAGGATCTAAATTAGGGAGAAAAAAAACGTAACACATAAAGCTGAGCAATTGTTTTACAAATTAATCTTATTAATCTTCATAAATTGCATCAATATATCTATAATCTTTTCATTAAGGTTTGCTAACACTATATAAATTGAAATTGGAGTCTTACAATTCAAATTGATTAGTTTTTTATAAGGATCAAAATTTCGTGTAACGTTTGACGGGGCATTCAAAAAAGATATGATTTAGGTCCTCTATTGTACCACATTCGCAGTATGGATCATTTCGCATTTTCATTTTAAAAAGATGTTCCCTAGTTAAGCAATGTCCTGTGCGCATTCTTATAATTGTTGTGACATGTCTTCTGTTTTTAAATGGAAATGATGAAAACCATTTTTCACCAGGAAATACTGACTGACTCTCGTGTACCGAAGTCGTTTTTCGTTTACTAGAACCTTCCAATTATCTCTAAATTGATTGCGTAGCTGCTCATTGATTACATTATAAATTTCCCGGGAGTCTATATCCATAGTTTTTGGGACATTTAACATTGTGCCAATATTGGCTAGCAAATCCGCTTCCATATTACCATTGATATTAGCATGGCCAGGGATCCATGCAAGATTTATATCAAAAGCGTTTTCGTTCGCTAGACATAGTAATCTTTTTGTTCTGAGTGTCCAGTAATCCGCCGTGGCGTCTAAAAGATATTTATTAATCTTAGTTATAGCGCTTTTTGAATCACTAAATATAATAGTCTTAAAAAGTTGTTTATTGATTGCTACTTTAATAGCTTCATGAATACCCACAATCTCAGCTTTACATATGGATAATTCTTTAGGTAGTTTAGATGAGGATTTATAATTTAAATTTGGAATATACACACGAAAACCGACTGTGTCCTCTTTTCTCGAGGCATCAGTGTAAATAAAGGTGTGTGAATTTTGGTATTTTTCTATTGCTAGCATGAACCTTTTTTTGATCAATAAATTGTTTTTTAATTTTACAGTCTATAATTCTTACCGTGGTATTTAAAATATCAAAATTAACTTCGTAACAGGGGAAATTAGTACTTTTGTATATCTTGTTCTTATATGGAATAAAAAGGTGTAAGGCTGAAATCAAATATGGTATATTACCTTGTCTTTCAAAATCAGTGTTTTCTGCTATATTAATATGTATTCTCATTAGGCTTTGTATTAGGGGGTGCTTTTGTAAACCTATTATTTTCGAAATGTATTTACAGGCTAACGTTCTCCTCCTGTGTTCCAAATCCATAATCCCTGCTTCCGCTAGGAGTGCTGCCCTCGGGGTGGTTTTCATACACCCTAGACATACTCGAAGTCCTTCAAAAAATATTGTTTCCAATCTTGAGATTACTTGCTTATTCAAGAAAACATAACCTCAAACCACATTACTTTGTTTGTGCTTTTTGCTTATCCAAGCTATATTTTGTTTATTTTATTTGGCTTCTGTATGAGTATATAAAACTGTAAACCCAAATTTTCAAAACTCAGATTTACTTTGTGTAATTTAAGTCCTCACGCTGGATCGACTTGACAAAAAAGTTTGAATAAGCTAAGCTTCGTTAGGAAATTTATTAGGAAATTTAATTTTACAAAGTTCATAAAACTTTAGAAATTTAATTTAAATAACAGCATAAACTATTTTCTGGGAAGCATTTTTGAAAACAATTTTTGAATATTTACCCCCTAGTTCACTAACATGGTTTAACGTTAAAATCGGTCTAGATTGACAATAGAAAATACAATTAAAACAATATCATAAAAAAACAATACTGGTCATCTAGAAAATCTAATTTCCAAGGCAACTAGATCGGGTCTAAGTCTTAAACATTCTTAGTGAATCTGGCTATTAATCGTTAGCTCTAAAATAAAAACTAGTTTATAATTCCGTTTAACCTATATTTTTAAAATCAATACTTTATAAGACTAACCTGAACTAGCCTGAACTACCTGAACTAACTTTTTTGTTCCGAGTTTATAAGTGGGAGAACCTCCATTACAAAAACCTGTTTAATATACAGGATGATTCTCCGGGCACTTTATCGATCGATTGTGGGAAAACTATAATTAGGAATAATCTGAAAACGTGTATGGGGGACAGCCGGCTAAAATATTTTCAAGATGGCGGCACTTCCAGTTAAATCGGAAGTATATATCAACTTGCTTATTTTAAATGGAATATCCTATATATTATTGCAGTTTTGACTTCTACGTAAAATTTCATGTATAATGTCCTATACATAAGTCTTACAGTTTTGGACATATTTAAATTTTTAGGTCAAAAATGACGTATGCGGACCAAAACTTAACTATAAATTTTCCCTATAAGGAAGTCTTTATTATTTAATTTGGATTAGTTTTCTTGTAGACGAAGATCGACTTTAGTAGCCGTTTTATGATATTTTGAAAATTATTAGTAGAGAGTGGTCAAAAATGAAGTATAAAAATTGTATTTAAAAAATCGTTAAAAGTAATTTTTTTTTTTAAAAAAAGCACCTATTTTTATAATTTTATAATATTAAGCATACATACAAATAAAGGTTACTTTGTGTAAGGTTGTTTATTCAAAAAATTTGTAGTTTTCAAAATATTGTAAATTCAACATTTTTCTATTGTAAAAATGCTATACTGCTTTTAAGTTTTGTTATTAGTTGACCATGACGGTGAGGCGTGGCGAAAATAAATCAATCGAACCTTACAAAATTGTCACTATTTCTTGCCATTTGGCATTCATTAATATTAATCATACTGGGGCGATTAAAATACAAGCACGAAGGTTATTTAAACGTATTTATTATTTATGGAGAATGTGATATATTCGTGATCCGATATCCGAAGAAACAGAAACCAAACTATCT
This sequence comes from Diaprepes abbreviatus, assembly GCA_034092305.1. Classification (NCBI taxonomy): domain Eukaryota; kingdom Metazoa; phylum Arthropoda; class Insecta; order Coleoptera; family Curculionidae; genus Diaprepes; species Diaprepes abbreviatus. Next base: position 1,938,813 of record JASJET010000288.1, on the reverse strand, counting down.
GTAACTGTTAAAAAGATTATAAAAAACTACCAGAACTTTGGATCTATAACAGCTAAAAGAAATAGAAATAAACCAATTGCAATTAACAAGTTATATTTGAATCGTTTTTTTTAAACGGACAAGTAAATAGTGATTAGCTGTGGAGAGGATTATTTCTTTTTTATTTAGTGTGTCAGTAACGAAACTAAACCTATTTCTTTAAATTTAAGTCCCAATTTTGACAAATAAAATTTTGCAACGATTTCGAAACCCTTATTTAATTATTATTTGTGAAATCCCAGTCTCAAAAACTCAAAGTTAACTTAAAAGTGTTGAATACTTGAAGGAGTTGAAACTGGGCGCTAGCAAGTAATATTTAATATCTAATTTTGTACAGTTTAAAGCAGGTATTTTCTTTAAAATATTTCACTCAATGCGATTTTAAATATAGTTTGACAATAATCTCTATAAATCAATTTTTACAAATTCGACTTCGTGTTTCTTACACTGCAAAAAGAAAATGCATTAATTTTAATATAAATATGCTGAAAGATAATTTAACAAAAGTTTATTAAATACATTTAATATAATATATTAAATAATAATAATTTACATTAATATAAATTAATTTAGTCCATTAAATCTAATGTAACCATAAATTAAATTTAAAGTTTTGATCTTTACTTTTTAAGGTGGCTATTTTCATAAAATATACAGACGTGTTCATTGAATTTAAGATATTTTATCGCATATTTAATGCACCAACATTAATATGAGGTCAAAAAATTCTAGTCTCAGGAAAAGGTCGAAATATTTCCCATAGGTAGTATACCGTCATCTGTAGACCGGTTTCGAACTCATTGGTTTCCGCCAGTACCGGCAAACTTGTATACTTCATCATAAGAAAATTGAGTCCTTTAAGCAACTTATATTATACTAAATAAAAAGTTCAATACAAGTTGCGCCATCTCCCGAAATCTCATGCAATGTATCATGAATAATAATGTATATTTCTTTAATGTTAAGGCACATGTGAATTAATTTAGATTAATAGATATGTTGTTTATCCATTTGATTTCAATATAATTCAGTAGTTAAGGAAATTCTGCATGTATTTAGTCGGGTCCGCGTGTTTTACCTGCCTTTACTTTCTCAATGATTATTCTCAGTTCATTCGTTATGCTCAGCCCTGAAAAGCGTCTTGTTTCTATCGATGTAAGTAAAACAAATTATATTTCGGTTATAACTCCTCGATCTCTGAACAGTTATCTTAGGCCCATCTTCCTTTTTGTCATTGTAATCTCTTTCTGTATCGTCGTGTGTAAGTTATTTTATCTTATTATGTGTCTATCTTTCCATCGTCTTTTTTCCTCGAGCCTATGCGAAATGTCCTCAGCAAAAATAGCTTTCTTTTTAATGGTTCTCTTTGGTTTGGTTCACTTTTCTTCATTAATTTTTTTACTAGGTTTTTAGCTTCTGCATCTTTGTCTCTATTTCATTGCTACCATTTCTATTTTTAGGATTTCATTTTCTTCTATATGGACCGTTTGCTAAATCCTTACAAAACGAAAGTATCCCATTCATTTTTGAGATAAAATATAAAACTTTAAACCCAACCCCCCAGTATAAAGGATATATGGGCTTTGGTTTGAATAAAATCATTGATTTATAGATATCTCATTTCAATTTATGTGACGAAAATTATCAGAACAAAGATATTTTCAGCTAAAATATTTTATACAGAAATTAAAGAATATATAGATAGCAATCTAAAAGTGACCTTACATGTGACCCTGAATAGAACATTCAAGATCACTTCGATGTTAACGATTTCTTAACTCATCTTGAAAATCAAATGATGAAAGATTTGACGTTTGAAGGCACTTTTAGAATTTTTACATACGTGGGTATGATTGCTCTCTATATATTCTTTAGTTAACCCAGATATATATATATATATATATATATATATATATATATATATATATATATAGATATATGTATATATATATATATATATATATATATATATATATATATATATATATATATACATATACATATATATTTTTATATAGTTGGAAAACAGTTTATATCGAAATGACCATTAAAATTATATTGAAGTTTAAATGTAAAAAGCACTTCTGGATTTTTCTTGATGTACTTTTGTGTAAAAAGTATAGGCTGAAAATAACTTTCGGAACTTTCAAAGTCCTTTATAACCAGACCAGGCCCGTGCATTTTTCATACTGGGCAATTAAGTCTAAAATTTAATATTTTGTTGCAAAAAAGCTTTGGATTCAAGAAATAAATAAGGTGCATTTTATTTGAAGGGAGGCAGAAGACAGCCTATATGGAACTTCTGCGTTTCTCAAAATCATTTTTAATCTTGGGATGCGGATTCTGATAATGGCAGTTTGGAGTCCTATCAATGAGTCCATCCGGGTAGTGAGCTTCCAAAAAAGATCCATCCACATTCTTTTAGCTGGGATTAAGCAGAGGTTATGTTTGTTAAATTGATGTTAAGAGTATCTTCATAATAGCCGTTATGTCCTTTATTATCTTAACAAAATTATATACGGCCGCTGATCAAAAACGTTTTGGTTTGTATTGTAGGAATGTCTTCCTTCTTCACGACAACGGGTGAGTTTATGAAACAGCCAAAGTTCAAGGCACTCTCTACAGGTGTTACTTTCTTGAGCTGGACCACCCACCATATAGCCAGATTTGATCTCTCAGAGAACGTCATTGTCCGAATTTTAAAAATAAATTATAAAATCCAGGTGTAAGGAAGAAACAATTGTTTCGTTAAGTGGCATTCTGATAGCAATCTTCAAATTTATTATGTATTCAAAATGAGATTTGTCAACAACTTGATAAGAATAGATTATACGATTTTGTTTGTTTGCGTTGTATAAGTGAGCTCTCCAAAATATTCATTGTGAGCGGTAAATAGAAAAATTTTCTAATCATTCGTGTATGAGAGACTTCCGCCAGTATAGTTCATTAAAAATATCTTGATAAAGATAAACTATTACAAGGATTTGTGGCTTCAAAAACATTGTAACAAACAAGAGTAATTTTGTTACAGATACAGATTGTTAGGTCGCATTAAGAGCACTTCCTGTTTTATTTCCGGAACAATGTATTGCAGAATTTTTATTTCTATTAAGGCTGTCTTCATATACGATTTTTGTGTCAAGTATATTTATATCGTTTGATCTTGTGTTTCTTAAGATTGTTCGAACCATTGACTCATTAACTCCTACAGAACCTTCTACTATTCTGCAAGGACTACTTAAATATGCTTAGATAAAAGCTAATACATTGATTGCATAAGGCTGATGGTTTTCCTTTTTGTAAATTTAAGTTGATTTTATCCTCAAAAACATTATTTAATCTCGCTATCTTGTCTCTACCAATTACAGGTATTTATAAATTTCAAATTGTAAAGAATACTAAAATTCACAAACCTGTTGAAATAGACACTGAAGATAATAATCGAGCATGTCGAATTTTTCGTTGTTCTCAAAGTTGACAAAACTTGACATTATTAAGAAGAAGCTAATTAATCGAAAATTTCAGTATAAAAATATGACGAATTTCTACATATTCTGACAGAAATCCCAGAACACATGATTTTTACTTTTTGTTTCTTTAAATACTCATCACGGTTTACTACCAGGATCTGATTATTTTTTTAAACTTAAATTTCAGACTTAATACTAATTTATATATATATATATATATATATATATATATATATATATATATATATATATATAAACAGAAAAATAGTGTTATAATAGGTTTAGTTGATCGAGCTATAAAATTCTCTTCACCCGAATTTCGCCCAGAAGTGCTAAAAAAGTAGAAAAGACCCTACTACCTTCTCTATTTGCAAATTTAATTGCTGCACCTGTTTGTGGAGTCCTGTCATCTCATGTTGTACTTCGTCAAGTACGTCTTCTCTAATTTGTAGATGTAGTTACTGCATCTGTTTCTGGATTCCCGTCACTTCGCCATGGACGTCTTCTCTAATTTTGCTCTGTTGCATTTCTTGTTCCATGTACTTCATGTCTTCTTGATTTTTTTTAAGTTCCTGTCTCATGTCCTCCAGGCTCGTTTTTAGTTCTTGTTTTATATCATCTTGGCTTGTCTTTAATTCTTGTTGAACATCGTCTAGATTTTTCGTCATACCTTCTTGGCTTGTCTTTAATTCTTGTTGAATATCGTCTAGATTTTTCGTCATACCCTCTTGGCTTGTCTTTAATTCTTATTCAATATCGTCTAAATTTTTCGTCACACCTTCTTGGCTTGTCTTTAGTGTCATTAATTCTTGTTTCATATCATCTTGGTTTGTCTTTAATTCTTGTTTCATATCGTCTTGATTTTTTGTCATATCTTCTTTCAATTTATGTTTCATCTCTTCTTGGCTTTTCTTCATATCTTCTTGGCTTGCTTTCATGTCTTGAATCATCATCAGTATTTTATTCAAACTAGCTTGAAGTTTTTCTTCCATTTGTGCTTTTTGGATTCTAGTTTCCACTGGCATACAATTTCAGTTTACTTTTCTTCCTTCTTTTCCTAATTTTCTAACCTAAACTAACCTCTTCTGGATTTGATCCCATTTCCGATACCAATTTGTTCCGGACGGCCGATCTTCGAACACACACTAATAACTAAGAAATATAAAACGCTACAAAGTTCGTTACATCAGAAAATATACCTACAAACTACGAACAAAAACTAATACTATGAAATGTACAACTCTGTAAAGTTCGTAACAACATATATATATATATATATATATATATATATATATATATATATATCATTTTTCTTTTATTTTGTTTTTTCTTGGGTTTAGGTTCTATATTTAATAAATACATAAAAACTGTTTGACGTTTCGCCCTTTATTCAAGGCATTTTCAAAATGTTTGCTTCCTAAAAATATATAATTAAATTACATCACATAAAAAACATATTCACCATTTTCGAAAAACAAACAAGACACTTAAATAATAGTTAAAACTTTAAAATCTCTTAAAAATACTTAATTTTTACCGGTACGCACCTTGACATTTTGCTGTTTTGTTTCTGAATAAAATTTAAATTTTGCATCGTTTACTGAGGATACGTGGAATGCGAATGTGTTTTATTTTTTTTAATATTTTTTATATTTTACAATGCATAAAAAAACAAATATGGTATATGTTTGGTTTTATGTTTAAGAGGATATTCAATTTTTGATTCTTATTTGACTGGATCGAATACTTAATGTTTAAATTAAGTTTGCGTAAATGTGGCTCAAATTTCCCATATATGTTCTGTCGTTAACCGTATTTTTATCTTTTTTAATTTCAATCATTTCTTTTATCTGTAATTTTTGGTAATTCATATCTGTGTTTTTTATAATGGTACTGTTATAATCAAAAGTGTGTTTTTCGTCCTGTGTGTGTTTGTTTAACGCTGTTGAAGCGTTTTTTGTATATTTTTGGCCATTTAATCTGTTCTTTAGTAATTGGCTCGTCATGCCTATATATTTTTGGGACAATTTGAGCAAGGGATCGAATATATTATATTTGATTTATTCATTAGAGGAGTTTTACTTTTTAAATTTGTGAACAATGTATTTAATTTATTATGTGACCTGTGGCATACGATGATATCATGCTTTTTTAAAATGTATTTTATTTTTTCTGACAGCTCACTAGTGTACGGTAATGCCACATATTTTTGTTGTTTATGTTCTATGTTTTTTGTTTTTACGTTATTATAGAACTTATATGTTCGTTTATCAATTATTTTGGTGATAGTCTTTTCGTTGAAATTATTATTCATTAGTGTCTCTTTTACTTTTTGCAGTATTTTTGGTCGGAATTCTGGAGACGTAAGGGAGATAGCACGATCAGATAGACCGATTATAACGCTATTTTTTTGAGTTTTTGAATGATTAGAGAAATAGTTTAGATATCTACCTGACCAAGTTGGTTTGGTGTACCATTCAGTTAAAACTTTGTTCTTTCTGCGTATAAGCGTCATATCTAGAAAATTTATTTTATTATTATTCTCTATTTCGGACGTGAACTGTAATTTTTCGTTGAAACTGTTAAACTCTTGGAGAATTTTATTTATTTTATTTTGTGGTACAGCTGCTATGCAATCATCGACAAAACGTTTAAAAAATATTATGTTAAAGTTTAATTTTTCTAAAACTTTTTCCTCTAAATATTCCATTACTAGCTGAGCAATGGTAGATGAAATTGGTGATCCCATAGCACATCCATCAAGTTGTTTGTAAAAGGTATTTTCGTACTGAAAGTAATTTGTATTAAGAACGAGGTCAATAGCATCCATAAAATTATTTTTTGATAGCGATGTAAGTTTTTTTAAAATTTCCCATTTTTCTGCTAAAATAGTGTGGACAAGTTGATTTGTATACAAAGATATAACATCTAGCGAAATGAGTCTGTAATTTTCAGGTAGGTTTACTTTATCAATAAATTTTTTAAAGGCGAATGAATCTTTAATAAAAAAATCGTTTTTGCCTGTAATATTTGAAATGCAATCTGATAAGAATTTTGATAAATTATAGAATGGCGATTGTATACAAGAAACAATAGGTCTTAGTGGTATATTTTGTTTATGTAATTTTGGTAGGCCGTATATTTTTGGTGGAATAGCATTGTGAATGGTTAGCCTTTTTGCATCTTTTTCAGTTAGTTCTTTTACATTGAGCAATTTTTTTATAAAGGTAATATTTTTTTTTTGATATAAGTTGGTTGGATCACTCTTAATATTTTTATATGTATTTTCGTCATTTAGTAAGTTGTTCATTTTTGTCTCGTAATCTGCCTTGTTCATAACCACTGTTTTATTGCTTTTATCAGGCCTTAGAACAATGATTTGAGGATTGTCTTTGATAAATTTTTTTGTTCGATTCATTTTCTTTTTTAAATTTTTTTGGAGGCTGTTACTTTTTATTGTTTGGTGCCTTATTTTGATTTTATGATTAGTTAAAACATTTGTTACTTCAGCTCTAATTGTGTCTTTCTTGTCGTCTGACTCATTGCTAATAACAGATTCAATGGAGGCTATATATTCGGTTATTGGAATATCTTTTTCTTTTGTAACATCTAATGAGAAATTTGGACCATATGATAAAACTTCATTAACTTCGGACGGTATCGGGGTATTAGATATATTTTCGATCCATTTGGACCTGTCGTTGTTTGTTTTTTTACAGATTTCACGCTTTTTAAATAACTTGTTTAATTTTTTTTGGTGTCTTTTTTTAATTTTTTTATGTAATTCCTTAAACTTTTTATTTCTAACGATAAGAATCTATCTAATATATCATTTGTTAAGTATCTCGAAGTTTTTTTGATGTTTTCTCTAATGGATGTATTTAAAGAATTTATTGTTTTGGTTGCCTCTGTAATTGATAGGTTTAAAATATTAGATTTGGCTTTCATGATGATATTGTTAAATTTATTTTCAAGGTACGTACCTGTAAAACAAATATGCGAAACATTCAAATTTAAAAATGTAGGGAATAAATCCAAATGTCTGCATCTTAATAAAAAAATTCTCCTGTTTTTTTGAGCGGCAAGCTTGATGTAAGATTTTGATAATTCTTTAAGAAGTATTACTACGTGCGGCCCATGTGATGCTTCTATCTCTTCAAAAACAAAATAAAAGAAAAATGATATAATCTATGGTTCAAGAAACAAGAAAATAAACATTGGTAGTTTGGGTTGAAGCTACTAAAACAAAACATCCAATATGACATTTTATGAAGAGATAGAAGCATCACATGGGCCGCACGTAGTAATACTTCTTAAAGAATTATCAAAATCTTACACCAAGCTTGCCGCTCAAAAAAACAGGAGAATTTTTTTATTAAGATGCAGACAGTAGTGGATATATGAGAGAAGGAAAGAGGAGGAGGAGGAGTAAGAGTAAATCATCAACACTTTTCATCCTCCTCCTCTTTTCTTCTCTCATTATACTTTTCAAATCTCTCATTATACTTATTAAAAAACCTCGTATCATCAAAACTTTTCATCCTCCTCCTCTTTTGTTTTCTCATTCGAATTATCTCGTATACATTCGAGTTACTTCGTATACATTCGAGTTACTTCGTATACATGTTAACATGACCTTGTATCCCTTCTTTAAATTTTGATTATAAAAGCAACACTTTACCAGCTTAAAACATACTAAAATGAAATATGTCTTCTGCTTCTAACGAAAGTGAATTAAATTTATTAATTCAAAAATTTTATAAAAAATGTAAAATTTCTGCTTTTGAGTTCGAACATTATGCAGTTGATAGTGGTCCATCTTGGTTTCAATATTATTTAGATATATCCAAAAACCATACAGAGGCTGTGAAATTGTGCGAACGTTATTTTCAAAAGAAAGATATTGTACAGTTTATACGTGAATTAGTGAAGTTAAGTTGGTTTCATCATGAAGTTCGTCATTTAAACCAATATATTAGAGATCCTGTTGTATTACAAGAACTAATCAAATTGCGTGGTGAAGATGATGCCTAAAATTGAAAATTTTGTGAGGGACCTTTATGAAGGGTTCATTATGAACGAAGCATATTCCAGATATTTATCTTGTTTAGTTGAAGAAGAAAGTGAGGGTCAAGATTTATTGTTATATATAAAATATGTTGATCATGCAAATTTTTGTAAAAAAGCAGCAGAATTGTGTAGTGAATTTTTGAAGACTAAAAATGTGTTAAAATTCTTTGATGAACTTAAAAAAATTGGACTCAATAAAGAAATAAATTTATGTATTGATTTATTGGTTAATTAAAGTTAGTGTGAAATAAAATATTTAAATTTTTATAGTTGTTTTATTATTGTGTAACGGCTGTTATGTTTAAATATTTGATTATGTAAAGATAGGAAAATATAATTTTCTGTTAGTAATGGGGGGATGTGGATAAATAAAAAAAATATTATTACATTCATTGTTAATTTATTCATTCATAAAAAAATTTTTATACATAAAGAATACATTAAAAAGGGCACACATTGAAGGTGATTGAGAATGATAAAAACATTTAGGAGATGATTTAATTAAAACAGGTTGTTCGTCCAATTCAATTATTGGCTTAGTACAATATTTTCTAATAAAATTAGCTTTCTCTTCTCCTTTAATATAAATGAATTCTCCTTTTTCTGTTAAGTTTTTTACTATAGATGAAAAATTATGAAGAGGAATATATCCTGTATTCCAATTGATGCAGTGATGAAATTTCATTAACCATTCTGCTTGCTTGTATGTTTCTGGTGGAAGCATTTGTAGTGGATACGGTGGTTTAAAAATATAATGACTCATTTTATGTCCATCAAACATTGCAAGTTCTTTAGGAATAAACTTGTTGTGTTCATCCTTAAATCCTTGAACATCCATAACTATTCTCATTTTTATTTAGCAAATTTTTAAAGTACTAAATTTTTTTATTACAAATTGTTTTTTCGAATAGTCTTCAATAAGATTTTTTAGATGTTTAATTTTTTTTAAAAATAGTTCTATTTTTTCTTTTTGTATTTTGTACATTCCATTTGATGTGCAACAAACTATGGTATAGAAACAACTGATCTTATTCGATATATTTTCATTTTAATAATGATATTTGATGTGGTGGGAGAAGTTAAAGTTGTTTAACAATTTTTGTTAATGGATTATAGCTAAATACTTTATCATGTATTATAACACAATACGCAGCTGTTTTTCCCGATATTTTTTCTTTTGTCTCAAATTCAATTCTCATGGTTACTGGGCCGGATTGTAATAAATCTCTCTGATGAGAGCAATTAATGTAAGCAATAGGTGCATTATCTTTAAATTCTTTGGGATTAAATATTGGTTCTATTGGAAAGTTATAATATACTTGACGAAATTCAGAAAACATTTCATACAGGGTAGCAAACTTATTATTTTTAAAATCAAGCTGAAGATCCTGGTAAGGATATCTTTCTGAATTTAAAAACACATTTATATTCCTTAGGTCACAATGATCAAATTTACTCATATCTGATTTTAAATTACCACGTCTATCCTTTTGAAAAGCAATTAGTACATGTCTTGGTGTTTCAATTTTTGTGGAGGTTTTGACAGGCCAATTATGTCTTGTATTTTCTAATAACTCTGGATATTCAATTAATTCCCAACTTCGAAAAGTAAGAAGAATATCATTGTTTTTATCAATAATTTTCGTTAGTGCCAATTCTTGGGGAATGGCCACAGTAAGATGTGGAACTCGCCAACAAAGTTTGGTTATTTTAATTTTCGGTTTTTCATCATCACTTGTGGTTACTAAAGCATTAGTGTCATCATTGCTTCTTATTAGTATTAGTTCTTGTTGTGAATTTAAAATTATTTTGTTATAATCTTCAAAAAATCCCGAGTACATTTTTAATGGGACGCATAGGGAAACGTTTCCTTTTTCATCAGTCATAATTTTTTCTTTAGGTTTCGTTTTTGGATACCATCCAGCATTTTCCAATTTAGCACTTTCGTTTTGATTAAATGATATGTATCCTTTAAGAGTTGAAGTAATTCCTACATCTCGAACTGAATCAATTGTAACACCATTTAAAATATAACGTAATTCTTTAAACAAGAATGCTGGAGCATTGTTGATTAATACCGTATTAGCCAATGGAGTATCATCTTCTTTGGTAACTTGAAATTCTAAATATAATTCACTTTTGCAAGGTAAAGGATATTTTCCTGTTTGTTGTAGAGCAATTCTAATTTCATCATTTAATCCAAGTTTTGTAGGATTGAAAGGTTCAAATGATAGTATTTCCCAGCTTAATATTGATTCATCTACAAGAATATTTTCTTTTACATTTAAATATTCCATTTTATTTTAGTTTGAAACCTAAACTTATCAGAAATTTTTTATTAGAAGGTGTTAACCTTTCAAAGTTTAATTTATTACTAGTTAAATGTCGTTTAGTATCTTTCTTATTAATGTTTTTAGAGTAAAATTTTTTTGAAAAATTATAATTTGAGACTTTTTTATTATATAAAATAACCATTATTCACCTATTTTTTTAAGATGTAGTCTTACTGTTACCGTTTCTCCTCTGAAATTGATGAGATCACCATCTTGATCTACTATTTTAATGTTTATATTGTCTATTACCTTTACAGTAACAGGAAAGTAAAGGACATTTTGTGGTGATTCTATTATTTTAAAACCAGGAGCTACACTAGGAAAAAATTGATGTATTATATGAACAGGTTTTCCATTTAAATATGATCCTTCGGCAATATTACAATCGATGTTTATGGCGTTTACTTTAATAATTTCCGCTGGAAAATCTGAAATGTGCTCCTTAAGACCTTCTAATTCCTTATTTTTAAAACCTAATATTTTTCCTATAGTTCCATCACGAAACGAGATAGGAATATCTGTTTTAATATGTGTTCGTAAAGTATTATTATTGGCATAAATATGAAGAAAAGTACGATTGTCCAAAAATTTTTGAATAAAATTATTTACATCATCTATTTCATAACTACCTGGTGGTATTCTTATTTCTTTATTTGAGTCATAAATGAAAAGATTATTAGTCTCATCAATATTTGGAATAGCATTAAAAGTTTCAAAATTTACAAGTCCAATGGAATATTCAAAATTTTCATCTAAATATATTGGAGGATGAATATTAACAGAAAGCGTGGGGGAATTACCACTAATGACAAAACTGTACGACATATCTCTTTAAAAATTTTTAACAAAATGAATTAATATTGTTTTTCAACCATTATTATAAAGAAATTTAAGACAGAGCTCACCACAATTTGTTTTGTTAATTGATTGATAATGATCATAGTTATATTTCACAATATTTTTCTTTTTATCGCTGAAAAAATATTTTGTTAATTCGGTAGATGGTCGCAAATTGCCATAACTATCAAAATATAAAATAATTTTCCCTTTTTTTATGTATGCAGTCCAATGAGTTCCATCACCACTATTCTTATCGAGATTAACAATGCCACTTTCATTTTTATTAATTTTTTTTGGTAATTTATCTCTCATGAATATACCTCGAAAGTTGGGAATTTTAAGTAGATTAATATATTTACTTAAATCATAATTTGTAAACGGTTTTCGAGGTATTTGTTTTAACAGTTTTTTGAATAAGGTTTCAGATATAATCCACATCCAGTTTTATATGGTTTTAAATAAAGACCACTTCCTTGTTTTCCTACTGCTATAGATTCCATCATTTTATTATGTCTTTTGGACTCTTCTAATTTTTCTTTAGCAGCTTTTGCATCGTTGACAGCTTTCGCAATACCTGCTGCTCCTCCTCCAAGAGCACCTAAAGCGGACAAACCAGCAAATAAAGGAATAAGAGGTAGAAATCCACCAGTTTTTGGAATTGGTATGATTCTATTTTTTGGTGATAATATTCTACTATCTCCGATAGATCTAAGTGCGGTTTGAATAATATCAGTCAAACTTTTAAATTGTTTTCCGTTTAGTGCTTGTCTTGCTTTTGACATAGCTTGAGATAAAGTTATTCCTCGTCCTAGACGAGTTTTTCGACTTCTGTTTTTCCTTCTTTTTTTTAATCCCATACCAAATTTTCTTTTAATTTTCATTGCACCTCTTATTCCAAGTGCAGCAGTTTTTTCTCCAAAAGTGGCGTCTTTTGCTCTGAACCTTTCGGCAGCTTTGTCACCTAATAATTTATCAGCAGCGTGTCGGCTTTTTATATCATTTGATTGTGCATAGGCAATATCATGCTCTTTACAAGCTTCATCCAATAAGTTTATGCCTTTATCGCCTCTAGCTAGTCTCTTTTCTAGTTTGGTTCCAGGTCCACAAAAATTATACCCAGGTAGATGTAATTCAAAAGGTAACTTATTTATTAGAGTATTAATTAAACCACTACCTCTTTTTCTGACTCTTCTTTTATAAATGGATTGTTGCTTATATGAGATTGGCATTATATAATTGAAATCTTGGAACAAACTGACTAGTTTTAAATTAGAACTTACCCTTTATACATCCTCTTATATATGAAAATTGTCAAACAACCTTATTCAATTATTATTAAAGACCATGAGACTTCAAGAAATAATTTTAGAAAACATGGAAAATTGTTTGAAGGCTCTAGTAAAAGGGGGTTAATTATTGGTCCATCAGGGTGTGGTAAAACTAATATCATTATAAGTTTAATTGAAGATCCCAATGGTTTACGGTTTGAAAATTTATATATTTATTCAAAGTCTCTATATCAACCAAAATATGAATATTTGAGATTACTTTTTAAACCATTGAGAGAAATTGGATATTATGAATCCGAAAATGAAGAAAATATTGTTTCTCCACAAGAAATAAAACCAAATTCCATAATTATATTTGATGATATATTGTGTTGCAATCAGAATGTTGTAAAAGATTATTTTTGTTTCGGAAGACATAAAAATACTGATTGTTTTTATTTATGTCAAACGTATTCTTCGATTCCAAAACAATTAATTCGTGACAATGCGAATTTGATTGTTATATTTCAACAAGACAAAACGAACTTAAAACATATTTATGATGATCATGTTAATGTTGATATGTCATTTAATCAATTTAATGAGTTATGTTTGATGTGTTGGAAAGATAAATTTGGATTTTTGGTAATAGACAAGGATTCGAATTTAAAATCCGGTCGATATCGAAAAGGATTTGATTCATATATTTTCTTATAAAAATAAAAGTTTTGTGAAAAATTTAACTAATCATGAATGAACGCTTAGCAAGAGAGCTTGTTAAGTCAAGGAAAGCTGTTAAACAAAAATATCAAAGTTTAAAAAATGCTGAATTTGAAGCACAATCCAAATTGGAGGAAACCTATAAACCAATAACTCAACCCCTACAACAATTAATTTCAACAATTGGTAAAATTGAATCGGCTGAGGTAAAGGAAGAGCTACAAACACCCATTAAAAAAAAATTATGAAACACCAGAAAAAAGATTGTTTCCAACACTAACACCAAGAAAAAAACTACAGTATGGAACATCAACACCAGAAAAAAGAAAGACAGGGAAAACTCCAATTCTTCCTACAGAAATACCAACAATTATTGATTGGGAAACCAGTATAGCTTCACATAGTCAGATGCCATCTTTACAACAAACAAGTGTCATAGCAGAAACCACCCCTTCTTCAATTTCACAATCTACGGTAGGAAATCTTTCGGATATATTAGAACAAACACGCCAAACAATTCAAACATTTGTCAGTACACCTTTATATCAAGAATATTTATCAGGATTTCATGAATTACCTCGTCAATATGTTGACGGAGGGGTAAAAGATGTGGAACATAAGTTTGATCACCTCTATGGAATAGTACATGATTTTGAAACTGAGAAATTCTTTTTGGGTTTAACACAAAGACCTATAGAAATTATCGGTAAAAACATAAAAGTTGAAGGTATAACTTATACAGGTACACCAGATTTATATGAATTATTATTTAAAAAGGAACCAGTAGGTTATAAAAAACAAGATTTGGAAAATTATATGGATATTTTAAAGAGAACCAATGCATACCGTAGAAATTATGATCCAAATGAGCAGGTACAGGGAAATGGATCACAAAAATATATTTCTATAATAGGGCCTTATTTACAAAATAAAGGAATTACAACAACTAAAACCATAAATCCCGAAACGCATAATATAGTTCAAGGATTTTTTGACAGACGAAAGGCTCCATACAGGGAAACTCGAATATCTTCGAAAAGAACAGGATCCGGAATAACTTTAAAAGTTAATAAACCTTATACCGATTACGTATATTGGGATAACGTAAATGAACTTGTTGATAGACTTCGACTGTTGGTAGCATCTATGATGGCTGGGAATACAGGACATAACAACGAAATTATTTCTATTATTGAAGAATTGAAAGAAGCCAATATAATTGTATAAAAGAATGTAGTAAATATTGTTACATAACATTGTTAAAATGACCATTGATAAATTTGGACGTCATATTTCTAAAAAGTATACAGTAGATATACCTACAATAGAAAATAAAATATTAGCCAATGTTGAAAATGAAATATTAAAAAATTTTAAAAGTGATGATATTGTTCAAAGATTTGAACCTGTGTTAAAAAATGATATTGTAAATTTAAAAAAGAGAGTTAGTGAAAATGATGAAAATGTGGAATCTATTTCGAAAAAAATTAAGTTATTTGAAGAAAATGTTGTGTCAAACTATGATAACAGGATATTAAATATAAAAAATATTGTCAAAGACAATGATGAACTATTAAAAAGTTTTTCTCAAAAAACATCGAAGTGTGAAGATGATTTTAAAACAATAAAACAGAAATATGATGAAGTAAAGAGTTTTGAAAATAACATAAAAAATGAAATAACATTGGTTAAATCAAAAATAAATGATACTTCTGCAATAGAAAATGTTAAACAAATTATTATAAAAGATATGGTATCAAAGTTCCAAGAATTTACGAACAAACTTAATAATAGGGTTTCTGAAGAAATAGGTAATTTTCAAAACATTCATGATGGTATGAATAAAAACACACAACAAATAGAGAGAGCTATGAATACACACTTTATAATCCATAAAAAAGATAGCGATAATATTAATGAAATAAATCAGAAAATTAATTCAATTGAAAATAATGCTGAAATAATTCTATTAAACTTGAAAAATTTGGAAAAGAAATTAAACACAGATTTACAAAATGTAGATGAAAAAATTGAAAATAAATTTAAAAATGAAATTTTAAAAAATAGTGAACAAATCATGGAGATAATCTCACAATTAAACAATCTAAAAACAGAATTAAAAACCACTGTTGACGATGAATATTTTCAAAAGATGTTGAATAAAAGATTAGAAAAAAAATTAGAATCTTTAGCAGAACTAATACAAGCTATGATTAACACCTCTATCCATGATTTAAAAAAAGGACTTGCACAACACAGTTCAAAAATTGAAGAAATTTCAACAAAGTTAAATGATTATGAAAAATCTTTGAACGATGTAAGAATTGAAATTGAAAAAGCGATTTTAGATATAAAGAAAATAGAAAAAAAATTGGTAGAAATAAAATTAAATTTAAGAAATGTAGAATTTCAATTAGGAAAAGATATAAAAAATCTAGAAAATAAATTGGTAAAAGAAATAAAATCACTAAACGAATTAGTTGAAAGAGCAGCCGAAGTTTCTAGAAAAGAGTTTAATGACACAATGGCATATGCTAGAGAAGAATTAAACGCAATAGTAAGAGAAATGAGAAACGAAAGTATAAAATCACTTGTTGTTTTTGAAACTAAAATTAATGTAAGAATTACCAACATTGAAGATGAAATCAAAAAAGTCAAAGATTCGAATAATGCATCTTTTAAAAATTTGGAATATAAAATCGAAGATGAAATCAAAAAAGTCAAAGATTCGAATAATGCATCTTTTAAAACTTTGGAATATAAAATCGAAGATTTGCTAAAAAAAGATAACAAACAAATAAAATAAGTTATTTAAAGAAGGTATTAAGAAATTTTATTCTAGTACTATGAGTAAAAATATTAAAGAAACAGTTGTAGATGAATTACATAAACCGGCAAGAAGAAGATATAGAAGAAGACGAACTATTGTTAAAAGCCTTAATGACTTATGGCAAGCTGATTTGGTAGAGATGCAACCCTATTCCAAATTTAATAAAGGTTATAGATATATTTTGGTGGTGATAAATGCATTCTCAAAGTATGTTTGGACTCAACCACTTAAAAGTAAAAAAGGAAAAGATGTAACTGAAGCTATGAAAAAAATTTTAGAAAAAACAAGTAAACCGCAAAATTTGCAGACAGATTTGGGAAAAGAATTTTTCAATAAAGATTTTAAAGATCTTATGAATTATTACAAAATTAATCATTATAATACTTACTCTAATCTCAAAGCGAGTATTGTAGAACGCGTAAATTGAACTTTAAAAAATATAATGTGGAAATATTTTAGTAATAGAGGGAATTACCAATGGTACTCTATTTTACCCACTATTATTGAAAAATATAATAATAGTATTCATAGAACTACCGGATATAGACCTGTTGAGGTTAATAAAAAAAATGAGAGAACTATACTGCAAAATTCTTTTACTTTTAAAAAAACATTTGATTTAAAGCGCACTAAATTTAAAGAAAATGATTTTGTTAGAATTTCCAAACTAAGAGAAGCTTTTGAAAAAGGATATACTCCAAATTGGTCAACTGAAATTTTTCAAATTAGAAAGGTTCAGTTAACAAATCCACCCACCTATTTATTAAAAGATAGTAAAAATGAATATATTGAAGGAGGTTTCTACCAAGAAGAGTTACAAAAAGTTAAACATCTAGATGTGTTTTTGGTTGAAAAAATTTTAAGGAAGAAAGGGAACCAAGTTTTTGTTAAATGGTTAGGATTCGATAAATCACATAATTCATGGATTCTTAAAAAAGATGTATTGTAATTAATTTTAAGTAATATTGTATATCAAATTTTTAAATAAAAGACCTATTTACATAACATATTTTTTATTTACGATAATCCTTTTTACAACAAATACTAACAATATAATTTTGAAGATGTTTACAACTGAGATTAACAATATAAATTTATATTTTTACGTTAAATCTTTCAATATATATTTTTTTTCTATGATCTACATCAAAAATACTTTTAAGAATACTTTCACATTGTTCAACTCGTTTTTCAAATCTTAGTCTGTCAAGATAAAATTTCTGATATTCACTTTTTCGAGCTTGTCTAAATCCAAAGTCCCATGTCACTAATATATAAACTTTATTATTGTTCTCACTGATTGTCACTGATTTCTTCATATTTCTATTGTAATGCACCGGATTTTCTTAACTTGTTTTCTAATTCCTGTTTATGTAGAGATAACATTTCTAAAACAGTTCCGACATTTTCACTGTTTAAATTCTGACATGGATCCAAAACACTATAAATATGAGACAACACATCTCCTGACTGATAATTATAGTGATGAAACAAATTAAAATATTTGGAAAATTCTTGCTTTTTAATTATATGAATTCTATAGTCAACAAGTTCATCGATTTCAACTAATTAATCTATTGATTCTTTTCCCAGAATCACATAATGTTCATCATTTTGAATTCTAATAACAGGAGAATGATTTATTTTTTCAAAAAACACTGTAATTTTTTCAATTTTTAGTGGGTATGCATATGCTTGAGCAGAATAAAAATAATTCACCAACACTCCTTGATTTTTTTGAAGTTCTTTCCATTCTTTTTCATTCAAGTAAATGTGAAATCCATTTCGACCTCCAATTAGAACTTTTGGTGTAAAATCATTTATACCAATTCCAACACAAACAAATTTTGATAAGGAATTGTTAAGATAGTAGATTTTTGAATTTAATAATTTTTCATTACACTGACTAATTTTATCATTGGTTTCACTAGAACTGGATTTATATCCATTAAAATTGCTACTATTAAACATGATGTCTTGATGCTAACTAAAAACTAAAATACTGAGCCTGAATATATCTTATCCACCCCACTCCTCTATAAATTTCAAGGTCAAGCAAGTTTATTAAATTTTTATGACCTATCTTGATAAAACAAAATTGTCAAGAACGACAAAAGTGAAAAACTACCTATTGATAAAATTATATTGAAGATAAATAGAATTAAACAGTTTTTACCTTCCTCATCATTTTTAATATGAGCACAGCTAGAAATCGTAAATGGTTTTTTATTTTTTTCAATCCAGTTAGTGTCAAAAATTGTATTATTTGGATAATGAAAGTAAATTTTGAAAAAATTACCATTAGATTGACTATTATTCATATTATATGCGAAAGCAGTTGAATAATTATTAATATTCATAGCTTTCATATAATTACATATTTCAGGTTTAATAGTAGAGGTTTCGTTTTCAAAACACACCATTCCATGTAAAACCCTTGGAGGATAAAGTACATATAAAGTATTATTTAAAATTGAATGTAAAACAATGTAGTTGATAAGGGATGCCATTAAAACACTTTTCAATTTTAAATGTCTATTAACAAAACAATAAGAGATTGAAATAAGACTGAACAGTTTTAATTAATTTTCTACAATATATAGACATTTTTTTTCAAAATATTAAATAATTTGTTTACAAATTAGAGATACAAACATGGTTATTAAAACTATTAAAAAATGAAAGATGTTGACATATTTTCTTTCATTTTAAGGACATTAAATAATTTGTTTACAAATTAGAGATACAAACATAGTTATTAAAACTAATAAAAAAATGAAAGATGTTGACATATTTTCTTTCACTTTAAGGACAACAGGTTCACATTTTTTATTTTTTTCACCTAACCACAAACACTCGATTAAGTCACAGTTCTTCCAGTGACGATAATGTTCCTCAATTGGACAATCATCAATTTTCCAGGCAAATATTTCTGCACCACAGTAAAAACATTTACAAACATCATGAATAGCTAAATAATAAAACCCTGATTGGGCTAACAATTTAGGATTTAATTTTCCATTCCAGAATTTAAATGAGGAAAGTCTTTTTTCATATGTTCTATATAATTTGTTATCAATTTCTTTTTCAAAAGATTCTAAACACATATTTATTCTAGACGGTGGTATATTTTATACTGATATAATTTTAAAATTTACCATGTTCTTAAATACTTCAAATTTAGCCTTGAAGAGTAAAACTTTTAATCTTAAAATAATTTTTTATAATTCATTTTCATGGTCTATTAACCACTGAAAAAATGGAATATCTTGGTGACCCCATGCTAATGTATCATAACTATTGGGAATTTTAAATCTTTTATCATCATTAGAAGTGAGAGCTAATTTGTTAACTAATTCTGTATAAATATTGGGAAGTCGAGATCTAAACAAATACATTGTACAGAAAGCTTTTGAATTTTGTTCTACAACATCTTTATAATGTGTTAATTCTAATTGTTTTTTAATGCTACTTTTCTTTATCCCCTTGGCTTTTTTAAGCAACCCATTTTCTGACTTAACACAATAAGCTTTGGCCCCTGTGCCATAAAAGCTTTCTATTGGTTCACCAGCATATTCATCCTTAAACTTTCCATCAACAGATTTAGTTATTGGTATTTCATGAATATTATTAACATCATAATTTGAAGTATCGAATTTATCAATATTAACCCTAATGTCTTCATAAACATTACTTGTCTCAATTTCCAAAATAAAGGAATCTGTATCTGTGTACAGAAGTTTAATATTATTCTTATATAAAGGTTTTAAAAACCCATAAAAAAAGTCATACATCACCGTTTTTGATATATCTAAAATACTAAAGCCTACATAGACAGGTTTATCATATTGCACTAACACTTTACGCATTTGCACAGCTACTAAATTCTCTGAAAATATTGTTACATCTTTAAAGGATGGTTTAGCAATTAAATTTTCTGCCCCATCTTTTCTATGATTTTTTGCCCATTGTGTAACCGATCGTATATCTGTCCTTTTATCCACATTTTCCATTGTTTTACCGTAGATGCTATTATTTGCCAATTTATAAGAATTTTTCTGAAATTGATTTTTAGATTGATTTCTTAAATTTGTATTTAGATCAATAAATTTTTTTAACCATTGAGATTGTGTAAACTCTACAACCCTATGAATTTTAGTTAGTTTAATTCCATATTGAATACATTGTTTTAATAAAGTATAGTGAATTACATATTTTTCTTTATTTTTTAAATTTGGAATTAATTTAAAAGTTTTAGAATTTTGAGGCTTATAATTTTCTGGACAGAATGGAAATTCATTATGTAAATTGTGTAAATTTTCAGGATATTCTAAATCAACCTCTAGCACATAACCCTTGTCATTAGTCTCAGATATATTCATTATATCTAAATTTTGAATTTGTTGATTTGATAACCAAACAAAATCTTTTTCGGGCAGATATTGAGACATCGCATATCCGTAAAGATTAGTTGCATCAAAATACATAATATATTTAGATGGTTGTAATGGATCATAATTTGAAAGAAATAAATTGTTTGCTATAGATTTCCTACATACACAGGTACTGATTCCTCCTCTTACACTACCTTTAAAAAAATGTAACATATCTGGGTCTGTTATTAACTCCAATTCGACTCCAGTATATCTTAAACAAGCATCAAAACTTAAACCTGGAAAAGTATAATAATGTGCAGGATAAAGTTTGTAAGTTTCCATACACGTTTTTCTAAAATTTTGAAAAACATCTGCCAAAAGTAATACATCAGATTTAAGATATAAATCGGAATATTCACCGATTGTTTTACATTCAAATAAATTCCAAACATTTTTAGCCCTCTCATATTCTTCATCAGTAATGTGTTCATCCGTGAGGTCATTATAAAAATTTTTTTTATCTGGTAACTCCATTTCATTTAATTTGGCGATATTATCAATATATTTATAAGGGAAAACGCCTTTTTGACGGATATACTTAAATTTTTCTTTTTCATTAAAATATTTGAACACTTCTTTGCATTGTTCATCATTAAGAATGGAAGCTAAATTTAACAAAGAATATGGTAGGAACTGAAATGAATCAATAAATTTAAGATATAGAAATTTTGACTTGGTGAAACCAGTTTTTTATCTAAATATTGATCTATTTCAATAGATTTTTGAAATGAAATGTATTTCTCTTTATTCTGGGCTATGACAAATAATTGTTCATGATTTGGACATAAATTTTTTATAAACAGATGAGAATCATAATTACGCAAATTGTGTAAAACTACCGGAATGGAATTAGATAATTTATAATTTAAGTTGCATATAGAGTGTGACGGACCTCTATAGGAACCTGTTAAATGACAATGATCAGCAACCTTATCCGAAATTATAGGTTTATCACATATATGACAATCATTCGTATATTCAAAATGTAATTGTTCCAACACATTTAATTTTTTCATTGGTATTAACTTTTTCATATATTTATTGTAAATATTAAGAACGTCTCTTTCTAAGTAAGTTATAAAAATTTGTGCACAATTGGGACCCATATAATTTTGAAATTTGGAAATTGAATCATCAAATGAGTATGGAATATGTTGACATTTTTTTTCAGTATATGGAGAACTTGGATCTGCATCATTAATTTCATTATTTAAAGGCTTAAGAATGCACTCAAAATCTGCATATATAACAAATGGAACTTCAATTTGTTTTTGTATATTCTGAAATTTTAAAATATTTTCGGGAATAATATTTCCAAATCTATCTATTTTGGTTTCAGTTGAAGGTAGATTTATTCTTACAAAATCGCAATCATATGTGTTATGCCTGACTAATAATTCTTCAGTAGTAAAATATTGTAAACAACCGTCG
This sequence comes from Diaprepes abbreviatus, assembly GCA_034092305.1. Classification (NCBI taxonomy): domain Eukaryota; kingdom Metazoa; phylum Arthropoda; class Insecta; order Coleoptera; family Curculionidae; genus Diaprepes; species Diaprepes abbreviatus. Next base: position 1,916,376 of record JASJET010000288.1, on the reverse strand, counting down.
CATAAAAATTTTTTCCCATGATGTTTAGATAATTGTTTAGAAATTAATCTAGATAAATCCGAAATATAACAGTAATGGAAATTTCCATTATCATCTCCAATTAATAATAAATTAAGGTGACGTTCTCGCTTATTTTTTGTATAATGTAAAGGTCTTATAATTTCGAATTGAGTTTTAAAATTATTCTTGATTTTTTCTAATCCATAAACATTAACCGAAATATTGTTTAAATTTTCAAATTTACTTATGTCTTTTAAAGTTAAAGGAAAATTGATACCTTTAAAGTTTAAAATAGTGGTGAAATATGGATACGACTCCACCTTTTCAATTGGTCCGTTAGGTGAATGAAGAGCTGCAACCACAGACCAGGCGAAACAACATTCATCATTGTTTTGAACGTTGACTACAGCATTTTTCAACTTGATCTCTGACGGTAGCGGTATATATGAAGAAGCTTTTAAGGGGTTGTACTTGTTGATGTTAAGCTCAACGTGTAATATTTTTATTAAAATCCATCCTGAAATTAAAGAAGAATAATTAACAACAAATGTATTTTTGGTTTAAGTTTAGTTACTAAATATTTAATAAAAAATAATTTACCCGAATCTTTTTCTGCCAGTTCATCAGCTTTCCGGTCAATAATTTTAATAATATCTTCTAGTTCTTGCGTTAATTCTGAACTATTACATAAAATCCGAAATGGGGTATTGAAAGACTTAATTTCATGACTTTCATTGGAAGGATTTAAGTAAAGACCAAATAACTCCATGTTGAGTTTGATGCAGGTGTGTCTTTGGATTTCATAACTGATTACCTCAATTATTTTTTGTTGTATTTCGGAGAAAAAATCATAAATGTTGATTTGGTATTGAGTCGATGATATTTTATATGAAATGATTCTTTCCTTAAATGCCGATTTTATTACAGACACATTTTCATCCCTAACCACCATTGAATTGGTTTTGTGTTTATTTGTTCTCAAATGACAGAACCATAATGACTTTTTTATAAATATTTTGCAGAATTCACAATATCTTCTTTCACCTAAAATTTAATAACTTCTTTATTAAATTTGCCTCTAATTCATCAAATTAATAACTAATTATTAAATTGAAACAAAATTTCTATTTAAAATTAAACTTACAGCTTTTCTTCTTCTGTTCTAACTGGGGGCCATTGTTAGAGTGAATTATCTTCTTGTGGCGATTCAAATTGTCTTTTCGAGTAAAAATTTTGAAGCACTCTTCACATTTAAAATCCATTTTTCTAAAACGAATCTCTTATTGTGAAGCCCAAGTCGATTTTAACACACTGAAGGTAACACGGTCAGGTATGAATTTAAATGGTGGAAAAGAAGTAGCAGGGGAGTTAAGGAATGGGATGGAAAAAGCTAAGAGTAGCTTTATAAAGTTCTATCGCCCTTTCCCACATCTTCCTTTTCTCCTCAGCTGTTTTATTAGGATCGCAATTTAAAATAGAATCCAAAACAAATCCTAATGATCTTTGATAAGACAAATGTTTATTTTTAATTTTGAAATTTGATTTTGAATGAAAGCTTAGTTTCGGATAATCGTTTTCGAAGGGGATTGACACTTCCGTTTGTGTTAAAACAGAATTTTGAACTGTCTCTGTTTGTGTAGAAACAGAATTTAAAATTTCATCGAAATCTGGTGGCGAGTTTTCAAAAATTATTGGAGAATTTGGAAAATTTAATTCACAGTAGGTATTTTGGCCGCACGGAATTGAATTTTGACTAAAATTTTCATTTTTTTCAGATGGTTCACTTATTATTGGAAGAATTTCTTGGGAACCACCACCACTAGTAAACGATGCTCCCAAATCTTCACTACAATCTGAAATTTTGTAACTATCCCGTGAACCATCCTCCTTCCCCAAAACATCAACCCCCATATTTCCACTACTAGTCGATTCCGAAATTTTATTTTTTTTTGATTAGTTGAAATTTTGAACAGAGATAGAGGAGAAAATGAAGAATTACCCGGTATTCCTCCAGAATTGTTTTCACTTTCAAAATTTCTAGTTTTCAACATTCCAAAAAAATTTTGTGATTTATTTGAACTCGAATCATTGTCACTGTCACTGTCACTTTTACTCTGATAATTTGTTAAATTTTTATTAATTTTGGGAATCCCCATTAGCTTTTTAAAATTGTCGATATTATCTAAATCTTGAGTTAATATGTCGGGAGTATTTGTAATGGGAGTGTCCGTTATTACATCTAAATTTTGAGTTAAAAAATTTGGGGTTTCCGGCGTTAAAATATTATTAAAATCTAAATTTTGTGATAAAATTGAATTTTGAAAGTCAAAATCTGTCTCCGAAATATTCTCTAGTTCAGGCAAATATTCCAAATTTTCTAAAAATTTTATGTTCGTTTCTGAACAACTTTGGAGTAATTTGTTTTCTAAATTTTTTTCTTGCATCGTATTAATCATCGCGTTAAAATTTTGGGTTCTCTGACTTAAATTTTGGTTGTCACTTTCATTTTCATTTTTCAAAAAAGCAGGCTGAATTATTATATTTGATATTATATTAATTTTGTTCACCACTCCTAACTGTTCAGTGGAAGTTGAGGCAAAAGGAAAAGACATACCTTTAAAACTTGAGTACACTTGACAGCAACAAACTAAAACACACTAAAACAAACTAAAACAAACTAAAATTGGAGACTTTAAATTTAAAGCGTGGTAAACTCGACTTAAGCTTGCTATAAACTGATCCTCGACCGTTTTATATGAAAGCTGACCACGGTTTGTCCTCGTACGTATAGTGACCTCAATAAAGGTCAATGACCTCAATTCTGCGCGTCACACCCCGCGGAGCCCCCCTTCCCCCTCCCCCTTCCCCCGCAATTTTTTTCCGCCCCCTTCCCCCGCAAAGCCTCCTTCCCCTTTCCTCCCTTCCCCCCGCTGAGCCCCCCAGCTGAGTCCCTCTGCTGAGCTGCTTAGGGAGCAACGTCCCCTATAAGTCTCAGTGAGACGCCCTAAAATGTGCTGTAATTATAAAAACTCGAGAGGTTTGCGGGCGTATAAAACACAAAATTCTCTTCGGAGCATCTTACCTTAGGGTCCCCTATAACTCTCAGTGAGACGTCCTAAAATGTGCTGTAACTATAAAAACTCGAGAGGTTTGCGGGCCTATAAAAAACACAAGGTTTTTTCGGGGCATCTCGACTGGGGAGGGGTCCAGGGGGCGGGGCAGGGCGGGGGGGCCGAAGGCCCCCCGCTCCCTGGAAGGCAGCGCGGGCGGCCGAAGGCCCCCCGCCCCCCCCCCCCCCCTTCGGGGGGCGGGGACGGGGACGGGGGTATAGGAGGAGTATAGGGGCGGTATGAGGGGCCCTCTCCGCGATTTAAAAATCGAAATTTTACCTTGACCTACTTTCATAAAATGACTGTTTTGCGAGGTGACTTTTTCATTTTTGGTTCATCACCAGTGCTGTCTTCCTAAATTTTAATTTTTATTATTTCATTTAATTATCAATATGTTCAGGAACAGAAATTTTGAAATTCAGGTTATGGATGGTAATAGACTTGTAATAAGAAGAAGAGTCAACGTTCCTCCTCCGGTACAAGTACCATCTATAACCTCCTCGACAAATCCAGAGGAAAATGAGGATCCTCAAGTGGAACCTCAGATAAATCCGGAGGAACCAGTCCAGTGTGACGAAGTCGATTCCACTACAAAGTAAGTAGCTTATATTAAGCTTATATTAAATTTATTATTAGTCTTCCTAATATCAAAATACTAATTGATTTTTTTTTTTCAGTTGACAGATACAAACAATAGACCAAGTTTAGGGACTGTGTTAAGTGAAACTATTTTTAGGTTAAGTTAAAGTGTTTAAGTGATAGTGAATAGTAACGGAGACGATTTAAGGTAATGTAAATTTTATTTAATTGATCTAATTATAAAGGAGTATGAAGATAACTGTACCTAAATTTCCTATAATATTTTTTCTTTCATATTTATAAACTTATTAATTTTAGATTTAAAACTCTCTAAAATAAGAAAGGATTAAGAATTTTTGAACAGGGTGGTTAATTTAAAATATTTTTTCAATCTATTATGAATAATCAAAACTCTTGTATTTAGTTGTTATGTTTGTTCGTTATTCTTATAAATAAAACATTTTTTTTTCGAAATTGTTCAATTCTTTATTCCAATAAGATAAGAATAAATGGATAAATTAAATACAAACAATAATAATTTTAAAATAATAAAAATTAAATAATAATACATTTTAAAATAAATATTCTAGGATTATAATTTCTTCATTTTCACATTTATGAAGTGGTTTGCAATACATAAATATTAAATAATACATTCTAATCTAAATATTCTAGGACTACAGTTTCTTCATTTTCACATTTAATTACACATAGTTCATAGCGACAGATTGGACATGTTTTATTAATTAACATCCACATTCCTAAACAAGGGATGCAAAATCTGTGATTACAAGGTTCTGGTGACATCATTTTATTAGATAATATATCTTCAAGACATATAGGACATTCTTCGGTTTTATTTTCAATTATTTCATTAACAACTTTTTTTTTTACCCTTCGCGACTTCCTACCGTTTTTATATATTGGTTTTTTACCAGGCATTATATTGGCACCACTGGAACATTTGCGTCCCAATCTAAATCAATATTTTTAACACTACTATTGCAAATTAAAAAAACTTTGGGGGTAATAATTTGATACAACTGTCTTGAACACATATCGCAATGTAAATCATTGCTTAAGCGTTTTAATTTTCTCTTATTATGAGTATTTACATGTCTATGAGCCCCTGCCCTTTGATAAAATTGTATAATTTGATAGCATGCGTGACAAAGAGTTTTTTCTTGATTTTCACTAAACAAAATTTAGCACTAGCACTGTCTTCTTCATTATCTTCTTCAATATCGGAGTCACCAGAGTCAGCTTCAATTTGTTCGAAATTATTTATATCGTAGTTTAAACAATTTCTGAAGTTCTTCTGAAATTTTTCTTCGTTAAGATGTGTATTGTAATCCAATACTCCAATTAATTCATCTAGATCTGGATCTTCTGCTTCAATATTATTATCCATAAATTTTTGAATGAATTTTTTAATATTTACTTTGTAATATTTACTATTAAATATAAAATTATTTACTTATTATTTACTTTATTATTTGTTGGTATTTAATTTATCATCTTTTGTTGCTCCACGTATCTATTTTATAAATTTACTGAAGTGAAAATTCATTGGTGGTAGGACTTTATATCGACTTCATGGTCAAATAAGGTTATCCACCTCAAGGTCAAACATAAGGTTAGATCTCCTCCGGATTCGATGAAAGGTTAGCCATGTTGTTAACTTTAAGATTAAACTCAAGGTGATGTATACGAGGCTTTTTGAAAAGTATAATGAGAGAACAAAAGAGGAGGAGGATGAAAAGTGTTGATGATACGAGGTTTTTTAATAAGTATAATGAGAGATTTGAAAAGTATAATGAGAGAAAAAAAGAGGAGGAGGAGGATGAAAAGTGTTGATGATTTACTCTTCTTACTCCTCCTCCTCCTCTTTCCTTCTCTCATATATCCACTACTGCAGACATTTGGATTTATTCCCTACATTTTTAAATTTGAATGTTTCGCATATTTGTTTTACAGGTACGTACCTTGAAAATAAATTTAACAATATCATCATGAAAGCCAAATCTAATATTTTAAACTTATCAATTACAGAGGCAACCAAAACAATAAATTCTTTAAATACATCCATTAGAGAAAACATCAAAAAAACTTCGAGATACTTAACAAATGATATATTAGATAGATTCTTATCGTTAGAAAATAAGAAGTTTGAGGAATTACATAAAAAAATTAAAAAAAGACACCAAAAAAAATTAAAAAAATTATTTAAAAAGCGTGAAATCTGTAAAAAAACAAACAACGACAGGTCCAAATGGATCGAAAATATATCTAATACCCCGATACCGTCCGAAGTTAATGAAGTTTTATCATATGGTCCAAATTTCTCATTAGATGTTACAAAAGAAAAAGATATTCCAATAACCGAATATATAGCCTCCATTGAATCTGTTATTAGCAATGAGTCAGACGACAAGAAAGACACAATTAGAGCTGAAGTAACAAATGTTTTAACTAATCATAAAATCAAAATAAGGCACCAAACAATAAAAAGTAACAGCCTCCAAAAAAATTTAAAAAAGAAAATGAATCGAACAAAAAAATTTATCAAAGACAATCCTCAAATCATTGTTCTAAGGCCTGATAAAAGCAATAAAACAGTGGTTATGAACAAGGCAGATTACGAGACAAAAATGAACAACTTACTAAATGACGAAAATACATATAAAAATATTAAGAGTGATCCAACCAACTTATATCAAAAAAAAAATATTACCTTTATAAAAAAATTGCTCAATGTAAAAGAACTAACTGAAAAAGATGCAAAAAGGCTAACCATTCACAATGCTATTCCACCAAAAATATACGGCCTACCAAAATTACATAAACAAAATATACCACTAAGACCTATTGTTTCTTGTATACAATCGCCATTCTATAATTTATCAAAATTCTTATCAGATTGCATTTCAAATATTACAGGCAAAAACGATTTTTTTATTAAAGATTCATTCGCCTTTAAAAAATTTATTGATAAAGTAAACCTACCTGAAAATTACAGACTCATTTCGCTAGATGTTATATCTTTGTATACAAATCAACTTGTCCACACTATTTTAGCAGAAAAATGGGAAATTTTAAAAAAACTTACATCGCTATCAAAAAATAATTTTATGGATGCTATTGACCTCGTTCTTAATACAAATTACTTTCAGTACGAAAATACCTTTTACAAACAACTTGATGGATGTGCTATGGGATCACCAATTTCATCTACCATTGCTCAGCTAGTAATGGAATATTTAGAGGAAAAAGTTTGAGAAAAATTAAACTTTAACATAATATTTTTTAAACGTTTTGTCGATGATTGCATAGCAGCTGTACCACAAAATAAAATAAATAAAATTCTCCAAGAGTTTAACAGTTTCAACGAAAAATTACAGTTCACGTCCGAAATAGAGAATAATAATAAAATAAATTTTCTAGATATGACGCTTATACGCAGAAAGAACAAAGTTTTAACTGAATGGTACACCAAACCAACTTGGTCAGGTAGATATCTAAACTATTTCTCTAATCATTCAAAAACTCAAAAAAATAGCGTTATAATCGGTCTATCTGACCGTGCTATCTCCCTTACGTCTCCAGAATTCCGACCAAAAATACTGCAAAAAGTAAAAGAGACACTAATGCATAATAATTTCAACGAAAAGACTATCACCAAAATAATTGATAAACGAACATATAAGTTCTATAATAACGTAAAAACAAAAAACATAGAACATAAACAACAAAAATATGTGGCATTACCGTACACTAGTGAGCTGTCAGAAAAAATAAAATACATTTTAAAAAAGCATGATATCATCGTATGCCACAGGTCACATAATAAATTAAATACATTGTTCACAAATTTAAAAAGTAAAACTCCTCTAATGAATAAATCAAATATAATATATTCGATCCCTTGCTCAAATTGTCCCAAAAAATATATAGGCATGACGAGCCAATTACTAAAGAACAGATTAAATGGCCATAAATATACAAAAAACGCCTCAACAGCGTTAAACAAACACACACAGGACGAAAAACACACTTTTGATTATAACAGTATCATTATAAAAAACAAAGATATGAATTACCAAAAATTACAGATAAAAGAAATGATTGAAATTAAAAAAGATAAAAATACGGTTAACGACAGAACAGATATGGGAAATTTGAGCCACATTTACGCAAACCTAATTTAAACATTAAGTATTCGATCCAGTCAAATAAGAATCAAAAATTGAATATGCTCTTAAACATAAAACCAAACATATACCATATTTGTTTTTTTATGCATTGTAAAATATAAAAAATATTAAAAAAATAAAACACATTCGCATTCCACGTATCCTCAGTAAACGATGCAAAATTTAAATTTTATTCAGAAACAAAACAGCAAAATGTCAAGGTGCGTACCGGTAAAAATTAAGTATTTTTAAGAGATTTTAAAGTTTTAACTATTATTTAAGTGTCTTGTTTGTTTTTCGAAAATGGTGAATATGTTTTTTATGTGATGTAATTTAATTATATATTTTTAGGAAGCAAACATTTTGAAAATGCCTTGAATAAAGGGCGAAACGTCAAACAGTTTTTATGTATTTATTAAATATAGAACCTAAACCCAAGAAAAAACAAAATAAAAGAAAAATGATATAATCTATGGTTCAAGAAACAAGAAAATAAATAAATATATATATATATATATATATATATATATATATATATATATATATATATATATATATATATATATATTTATTTATTTATTTTTTATATATTTTTATTTTAGTGTGTCCCACTTTTTAATTTTATATATATTTAATTCCAATTAGCCGTAATTTTTTTATTATTGTATTTGTATCTCTTTCTTAAGCGTGTGGAATTAACATGTTTATTTATTTTTTTGGCGCTATCGAATTTCTATATAATAAAGTAAATTAATTAAGATGTCAGTGCAAATAAGTAGGTCTTATTTCAACTCTAACATATAAAAATTAATTACATTTAAATCCCTCTTTAGAGTTTAATTGTAATACTGCAGATGGTTTAAAAAATAAATAAACTGAAACGTCAAATGTCCTAAAAATGTTTTTAATTCATAATAAAATGACCGATAGCCCCAAAAAATTGTAATATTATTTGGAGGAATTTATTTTTTATATATGTTTAATTTCTTGTATTTTTGACACTGGGTATATTGTAAGTATTTAAATTATAACTTAGAATTTTTTGAGAGAAGAGGCTACATTTTAGTCTGAATGTGCCTAAAACCGTTTCTATGACAAAATTAAAAATAATTAAAATACTGTTGTGATTTGCGTTAAATATGTCAAAATTATATCCCCTTGTATCCGCACCTGTATATATATATATATATATATATATATATATATATATATATATATATATATATATATATATATATATATATATATATATATATACTCGTCGTCCTGAACGTAAAACTTATTCTTTACTTGAAAGTAAGCACTACGCAGACAACACTGCAAAAGGTCAATCACCTCGTCCAGTGGTAACATAGTTTCATCTGATAATGTTTGACTCCCCTAATGGAACATTAGGGTATAGACTTTCCACATCTGGCTCTAGATTAATGCTACTAATAATATTCATAAAATGTGTGGAATTTTTAACATATGTGTTTGTCTTATTTTCAGTGGACATAGTCCCAATCTATATAAGCTGGTAGCCTTAAGATAAAAAAATTCAGTTCATACTTGATAACGATTAGAGATAAAATCTAATCGAAACGTCGTAAAAATAAACAGAGTTGAAAGGAAATTTGTGGCGCCTCACCAATCATTTCTCGAAGCAGTTTCTGTTAATCTGGTTCGCAGTTAGATAGTTTGGACCTTGTCAATAAGGTTTTCTGTTAAAATACTATAACTTTCTTCAATAATTTTGGTTATTACCTTTACTATATTTGTTCTTAGTTGTTTTTCAGCGCAGATTCTATAGATCCTGTTCGTGATTTGATAAACTGGACACAGTTAATTAGCTTCTGTGGTACATACTATAAACTTTTTCAATAAAATATTAAAAGGCAGTGTAATAGTCATTTTTTTTCTCGCCCCGGTTTAATTCAAAACTGAATTTTCGCAAGTGGTCGTAAACATCTCGCCATCTATTTGCATCGTTCTTAACTGGAGTTTATAAGTGTGTTTTATCGATTTTCTTATCGGTAAATTGATTATCGGTTTCTGTTGCCGTTTTTGGGTGTATAAATTTGAATTTTGATAATACGTCGTGTGAAATTTTTTTAATAATTAGAACTTAGGTTTCAAAAATGTCTTAAAAGATCAAAAAGTCTTATTTGCACATTTTTGTAAACTCAGCTCAGGCTCTGTGGACTATGCGGTTTCCGCCAAAAGCACATTTGTGAAATTTTTCAAACCAATAGATGGCGCTACAAACCAAAAGTTATAGTTTTTGTTGCCAGCCCATCAGATATTTCAATTGTGACGTTCGTTACGGTGCGCAAACGTTTGTCAGCCTTATAGTTAAGTGGAATTTTGCTATTGCGAGTTTATTTTGTTGTCATTTTCTATTTAAAGAGACATTGTTGTTGTTAGTACCTTCTATTATGATAAAATTTAACAACAGAGTATTTTTAATAGTCACGAAAACACGGTCATATGGGAAGAGAAATTATATAAAAAATTAATTTTTGTCTGTGCTTTAGATACTAAACCAAATACTTCAATTTTTCATATTTAATGAAGCGATCACAAAAAAAATTGAGTTTTAAAAGTAGATAGTGGTATTTCAATCTAACACCCATCAAGAAACTCTGATTGACAGAATCAGAAAAGTGATGATTTTGCGAGGAGCAGGACGAAACCTCTATTGATACTCTCTCAGAGTGCAGAGCTTTAAAAGTTCTAGAATGCGGTTCTTGGAAGCACAGCAAATAGAAGGAGGAGAGCAATCCACTTTAAAGCCCTCCAACATGGAAATGGAACCGGAAGACCTGCTTTATCTGACTAAGCATTCCTAATGACTTAGTAGCAGAACGGGAACACATTAGATCTACTAGGTCGCAGGATACAAATCCCCAATTGCACACACATACATAGGTCTAAAAGGCCGACATACAATATTCAGCTGGAAAACTTATGATACTTTTCTTTTGGGAGTAGGGGTTATTTTGTTGAACAGATGCGAGGAGTACTTTAATAATAGCAGTTACCTACTTTAAGACGTAAAAAATATTACGTACGTCTACTTATCAAAAATATCCAGTTTTTGACACAAAAATGTTTTTTTCTTGTTCACTACACTGCGTGAATCCAAAAAGTAGCGACAGTTAAACCCATTCTCTAGAAATATATTTTTTTTTGAGTTGTACAATCCGCTGTATAGTCCAAATTTTTTCCCATCTCACTGCGTTTCATTCACTAATTTGAAAAACACCTTAGCGGATCTCATTATGTAACAAATACGAGTTAAAATAACATGTTGGTGCGTACCTTGAAAGTCAGCAAGAAAAATTTTGCGTGAAAGTTAAGGCAGATTGGATTGAACAAATAAAATTAATAAAAAATCTTCTCTTTTATTATTAAGGTGCGTATAAATACGGCGAGATGAGCGCGTGACAAGCGCGTGATGAGTATGCTACGAATTCCCAGCGAGACTCTTTTAAATTTTGCCTATTTATATTGTTATCGAGGGCCTCCGTCGTCAGGTTTCAGAGGTAATAAATGCAGTTGGGTCACAAGAAGATAATTTTTTTATTGTCCTATTGTTTTCTAGTAGCCAGATGCATTTTCTGTCGGTTTTTTGGTGCGAACTTAAAGAATTTTTTTTATCTAGTGGGACGAATATATAACACGCTCTTTGGAAAAAATTTACTTTGCAGCAAGACTGAAGACACGAAATTATCTTATTTTTTAGTTAATGATATGAAATTTATTTAACACTTGGCATTGACTAAAAGTTGTTCATAAGTGAATATGCAGTGGTCTGAAGAAAATATGTTGAATTTAGAGGAGACCTGCAAATAATTCCCAAATTTGTCAGTTATGGACAAAAATTCTAGAAAATAAAAGGAGTGGATGTATGCAATGAAATTGCTTCAGAAAATTTGCACAGACCAGCGAGAAGAAAATTTCAAGTGCGTCTGCCATATAGAAATGGGCTGCAGAAAATATATTTTTCTTTTGGAAATAACTGCTTCTATTTTGTTTAACATATATTCAAAACGTAACAAATAGATTTTATGAAATTTCTATATCATCCGCTAGTATATTGGAACTATAAATTTGCTAGAAATTTGAATTCTGACTATTTTTTTTATACAAAGTAGTACGCTATTATCGCCCATATTTTCGTTTTTTGTTTAATATACTTTTTACGGTAACACCCCTCAGCGTAAAACTACCAAAGCTGTCGTTTGTTCTTCATAGAGATTTATGTATGTATGAAGAGCCATAAACCAAAAGCATAGCAATTCGCAGAACATATTTCATAAATAATTCGGCTTCCCGAATTCAAATAAAGTAAGACATAGATATTGTATACGTCTGAAATATATATTTGAGGAGAGAGTAGTATACTTAAAAATAATTAGGTTTAGAAGTATACATCTTAATTGAGTAATTAACAGTAATGGCATTTTTAAGTATAATTCAAATGTGTATAAGTGTAAGGCCTTGCTATGTTATTGTCTTACAACTTTCAGTGCTAGCTGTGGAAAATATCTACTTTTACTCCAAAACCTTGTATAGGTGTTTTGGATTTAAAATCCAAGACAATACTTTCAAATGTGCATAATTCACTTGTTCAATGAAGAACTTTGATGAGGGTGCGTAGTTTGTTTTCGAAATGTGCTGACATAACGAATCTACAACTTAGAGGCGAATTAAGGAAAGAAAAAGTGGAACTGTGTGCGAGCCTAAACTGTCTCCGAGAAGAAAAAATTATACGAATGCTTTAAAAACATACTAAAAGGACATGTTCACGAAATATATCTAAAAGCAAGTCTTGATACAGTTTTAAAAGTTGTGAAACAAGATGAGATATGCCTAGCATGAGAAAATCCAATTTCTGGAAAGTGCTGACAAAAATGAATTTTTATTAAGGAAATTCAAAGTGAAGTTAATACAGAGGAAATACTATTTTGGAGAAGACAGTATTTGCGGGATGTTAGAAAATACCAGAGAGAAGGCAAAAACATTTTTTTTCTGGATGTAATCAGTCTCACTGAAGGACACGTAGGACAAAAAATGTATGAAGATAAGAAACATCAGAAACGACAAATAAAGCAATGGAAATATCATTTTGACAGCGACAAATAAAACAGCGATTTTTATTCGCCAAGACATCCGATGCAATATTTGTAATTGTTGATAGTATTGCTTCTTCCGCTCTAAAAGCTATGTCTAAGTATTGGTTTATCTGTGATAAATTGCAATAAAAGTAAAAAGCCGTAGCATGGGAAATTTAACAATAAAAATACATATCGATATAAAGGAAAAGGAATATGTTTATGTATATATATATATATATATATATATATATATATATATATATATATATATATTGTTTATGTATATATATATATATATATATATATATATATATATATATTGTTTATGTATATATATATATATATATATATATATATATATATATATATATTGTTTATGTATATATATATATATATATATATATATATATATATATATTGTTTATGTATATATATATATATATATATATATATATATATATATATATATATATATATATATATTTCGTAAAGCATTCTTAGAAGGATTGCTGACAGGATTAAAACCCTTACTCGGTAAGGGCCGCAAATTCATAACTCATATTTGAGATTTTAATCGATTTATAGGAGTTTTGCTGCAGTTCGAATTGAAATCTACTTGAGATTACCATGAATAAATGATGGCGGAAATCTTTCAAAAATGTTTTTCTCAAAGGATGCAGCTAATTCTAGAGAGGGTCTATTATAGTTTTAAATAAAGCCAGTTATCATTCTAGGCTAATGGAAAAGTTGCCAATAACAAAGTTGAAAAAAGTGATATTACAGATTGATTATCAAAAAAACATATTCCCTGTATTAATGATTTGCTAAAAAAGGAACTTTTAAAGATTGCGAACGAGAAAGAAAGACAATTTGAGAATATATTGTAAATAGCAATAATGATTTAAAATAGAAATTAAATGACGCACACTAATCTTCACAATTAAAAATAAAAGTATTTTATTCCAGGTGTAAGTCAAGTACCATGTTTGTTTAGTTAAATAACATTCAGAGAGATAGTCATCTCTAAATTTATCATGAAACAACTAAAGGGTATATTAAATCTGAAGTTGGCAATCGTGAAATAGAATAGTATTTAATAAATATTAAATTAACAAAATTTTATCGCGACGAAGAAAGTCCTAAAGTTGAGAAGGTAATTGTTTCAAGAGATAAAAAACTTGAAATTATATTTCTTTGATTTTTTACCCACAAAACTTTTTTAATCACATGATAATATTTCCTTATTTCCTTATTCCTTATAAGATTTTATGAATTCAAAATTTATGGTAAAAACGTACATTCTCAAATTTTTACAAATATCTGAAAATAATAAAAGAAGATGATGATATATATATATATATATATATATATATATATATATATATATATATATATATATATATATATATACGAGGTGTGGCAGAAATCAGTCCCTGAGATTTTTTCTTTTTCCTAAACTGAAAAATGTCCTCAAAGGTCATCACTTCGAGATTTTAGAAAATATTCAAAAGAGTGTAACCGACATGCTGAAGACCATACCGGTTAATGACTTCCAGCGTTGCTACCAGCAGTGGGAAAAACGTCTCCATCGGTGTGTAGCTGCCCAAGGGAACTACTTTATATATATATATATATATATATATATATATATATATATATATATATATATATATATATATATATATATATATATATATATATATATATATAAAATAGAATAAAATATTGGCGAAGCGGACGTGAAAATCTGTCAATCTACATGATTCTCGTATTAAAAAGTGCGGAGCACTCCAAAGTATGGAATAACTCCGGGTCCGACAGATGGCGACTGCGCTGTTTCGTCCTAATATGGGACTCGTCAGGCCACCGCAGTCGGTACAAACCATCATCTCGCCTTTGCATCGTATAAGCCATACTTATAATCAAAATACGGCAAATAAGACGACAAAGGCGACATCTCGATGGTCCACTCGATAATACAAGAACCATACAGATTAACAAAGTTTGTAAGAGAACCGTCATATGGTGGCGCGACGGTGAATTAAAACAGAAATATGTAAAATCGAGTACACGAAACGCGCTGCCCAAAAGATAGGGGTCGCATTTTTCGGTACTGGCAATCAAGCATGCCGCTATTTAAGCAGCCAACGCCACGTGCCGCACCAAACGATCCCACCATGAGAGCATCGTTTAGCGTGTTTCAAAGCCAAACAAGTAAATAAATATGTAGATAAGTTTTTGTCCGTGTAATTTAAAATAAAATAGAATAAAATATTGGCGAAGCGGACGTGAAAATCTGTCAATCTACATGATTCTCGTATTAAAAAGTGCGGAGCACTCCAAAGTATGGAATAACTCCGGGTCCGACAGATGGCGACAGCGCTGTTTCGTCCTAATATGGGACTCGTCAGGCCACCTCTATCTTTTGGGCAGCGCGTTTCGTGTACTCGATTTTACATATTTCTGTTTTAATTCACCGTCGCGCCACCATATGACGGTTCTCTTACAAACTTTGTTAATCTGTATGGTTCTTGTATTATCGAGTGGACCATCGAGATGTCGCCTTTGTCGTCTTATTTGCCGTATTTTGATTATAAGTATGGCTTATACGATGCAAAGGCGAGATGATGGTTTGTACCGACTGCGGTGGCCTGACGAGTCCCATATTAGGACGAAACAGCGCTGTCGCCATCTGTCGGACCCGGAGTTATTCCATACTTTGGAGTGCTCCGCACTTTTTAATACGAGAATCATGTAGATTGACAGATTTTCACGTCCGCTTCGCCAATATTTTATTCTATTTTATTTTAAATTACACGGACAAAAACTTATCTACATATTTATATATATATATATATATATATATATATATATATATATATATATATATATATATATATATATATATATATATATATATATATAATATTCCAAACTAGGGGTATTGTGGATGCAGTCTGTTTAAATTTTTAGGCTTTGGTAAGGAGAAAAATCCTTTTTTGATTCTGTCAAGCTTTCGAGAATTTATTTATCTCTTCTAAAATTTTAACGAATTTTTACAATTTTATCAAAATATGCCTCTAAATGTAGTTAAAGAATGCCAATGTTGGGTTTTTCCCCTGTTTTTTTTATACGTGTATTTGTTTTATATTCAAACCACATTGATGAGTTACGTAATAATTTTAAGTTAGGTTAATATTCTAACTGTTTAACTAATAATTGTAAAGCTGCCCTGAAGAAGAGATAAATAAATTCTCGAAAGATCGACAGAATCAAAAAAGCGTTTTTCTCCTTACCAAGGCCTACAAATTTAAACAGACTGCATTTCCAATAACCATAGTTTGGAAGATTGTTTCTTTACTAGTCAGTCACGACTACTTCCCCCTTTTATGTATATATATATATATATATATATATATATATATATATATACATAACTAACTTTTATGTATATATATATATATATATATATATATATATATATATATATATATATATATATATAAAATAAAATAGAATCTAATATTGGCGAAGCGGACGTGAAAATGTGTCAATCTACATGATTCTCGTGTTAAAAAGTCCGTCAGCGCTGTCGTCATCTGTCGGACCCGGAGTTTTTCCATATTTTTTTAACACGAGAATCATGTAGATTGACAAATTTTCACGTCCGCTTCGCCAATTTTTTATTCTATTTTATTTTAAATTACACGGACAAAAACTTACCTACTTATTTATTTACTTGTTTGGCTTTGAAACACGCTAAACGATGCTCTCATGGTGGGATCGTTTGGTGCGGCACGTGGCTTTGGCTGCTAAAATAAGCGGTAGGCTTGCTTGCCAGTACCGAAAAATGCGACCCCTATCCTTTGGGCAGCGCGTTTCGTGTACTCGATTTTACATATTTCTGTTTTAATTCACCGTCGCGCCACCATATGACGGTTCTTTTACGAACTTTGTTAATCTGTGTGGTTCTTGTATTATCAAGTAGACCATCGAGATGTTGCCTTTGTCGTCTTGTTTGCTGTTTTTTGATTCTAAATTCAGCTTTATACGATGCAAAGGCGAGATGATGGTTTGTACCGAATGCGGTGGCCTGACGTGTCCCATATTAGGACGAAACAGCGCTGTCGCCATCTGTCGGACCCGGAGTTTTTCCATATTTTGGAGCACGCCGCACTTTTTAACACGAAAATCATGTAGATTGACAAATTTTCACGTCCGCTTCGCTAATATTTTATTCTATTTTATTTTAAATTACACGGACAAAAACTTATCTACTTATTTATATATATATATATATATATATATATATATATATATATATATATATATATACATAGCACTTAAAGTCAACAGTGGTGCAATTTCCAAAAAAAGGGCAAAACATCTAAATGATCTTATACAGCTGAAATTTTGCATTTAGAAACACCTTTTCTAATAACTTTTTTCAATATTTTTTTTGAGATATAATTAGAAAAAAACTAAAATTTGACAGATAATGCTAATCACATGATTACCATTTTTTGATTAATTTTGATTAATAGAGGCACACGTTCATATGTATTTACAAATGTTCCAAAATTATGAAGGATAAAATAATTGGCCCAAGAAAATTTTTTAAAAAATAACCATTGTTTTTTTAACGATAACTTCCTTAATTTTAGAAATATCTAATCTTTCCACAAACTATTTTACAACAAATTTCAAGAATTATAGGTAAAGCAATTTGAATTTTTGAAACCTTATACATCTAAGATTTTTGAGTTTAAGGGGCTCGAGGAATGTGGTCTTCGCACTCAAATGCAAACTTTTAGCAGTGATATATCAATTAATTTACAACTTAGAGAAATAAAAAATAAATATATCGAGTAAAAAAAAATAATTTTTGTACCCTAGCATTTTTTAAGTATTTTCTTCAGTTTTTGAATTATTAAAAAAAAAATAAATTTAAATAATTTTTTTAAACTTTAAATTAAATAGTTTCCAAAAATAAAAATTCTGAACCGCTTAAACTACTAGATCATATTATTAAAGGCGAACGGTGCACCACAAAACACTTTATCTACCATGGGGTACCAGGATGAAATATTCTCTAATCGGTACATTGAGTTGTTGTGATTAAAAAGCCTCGACTTTTTTGAACCGATGGTCCGTAATTTGTTACTAACAAAGAACTTGCAAAATTGCAAAAAATTTTATCGCCGGTAACCCGAAAATGAAGCGTTTTTTGAAATAATTGCTAGAGTAACTGTTTATTTTTGGCCAAAATATATGACAAATATATTTTTACTCGTGTTTTTTTTTTCGAAAAGTGCCTTGTTTTCGAGCTACGGGCGATTAAAGGTCATAAAATAACCGAAAACGCTGTTTTGAAATATTTTTTATCGGTTTTTCTGAAGCTTTTTGAATTTTTCTTATTCGAGGTGTCTCATCGAAAGTTTTAACTCCAATATTCTGCATAAATTTTTTCTGTTCATCTTTCTTTTTGTCATTGTGATTTCTCTCTGTATTTTCTTGTGTATACCATTTTATCTTATTATGTTTCTATCATTCCATCCTCCTTTTTTTCCATTCTATACAAAATATCCTCTGCCATAAAGGCTCTTTTTTTAATGGTTCTGTTTAACTTCTCCTCACAAATTTTTCTCACTAGGATCTTTAACTTCTGCATCTTTGTCTCTATTTCATTACTACCATTTTTATTTTTAATATTTTTATTTAGTCCTATAATATGTGATAGCAGTTACCTGACCAAAAACGGATTGTGAGGATGTCTTTCGTCTTCACAATGCCTCAGTTTAAAAAGTAGCCAAAGTTCAAAGGATTCTATACAGCTCAGGCGCGGATCCAAAGGGGGGGGGGCGGTGGGGGCGATCGCCCCCCAAGAGCTTTGAGTTTAGGAAAATGGACCCGATTTTTCCTCTTATATTATAATTTTTTCAAGAACTAGAGAGAGTAATAAATCATTTTTTAACCTTTTTTCTCTTCGCAAACTACCTGTGTTCTTTAGTCCGATGTTTTTAGCAAAATTGGTAGACACATATATTTTTCATAGGAATGGGTTAGAAATTTTATAATCAAAAATACCGGTCTATAATAATAGACTAAAACGTAGGATTATTCTCTCAAAAAATTATAATTTAAATACTTACAAATTATCCATTGTCAAAAATACCAAAAGTTAAACATATATAAAGAAATAAATTCGTCCATATAATAATAAAATATTTTTGGGGCTCTCGGTCATTTTATTATTAATTAAAAATATTTTTAGGGTATTTGACGTTTCAGTTTATTTATTTCTTAAACCATCTGTAGAATTACAATTAAACACTAAAAAGGGATTCAAATATAATTACTTTTTTTATATTTTAATTAAAATTAGACCTACTTATTTTTATTTCTATTGTACTGATAACTTAATTTAATTTACTTTTATATATGGAAATACGATAGCCCCAAAAAAATAAGATAAACATGTTAATTCTACACGCTTAAGAAAAAGACACAAACCCAATAATAAAATAATAAAAAACTTACGGCTAATTAGAATTAAATATATATAAAAAAAAGAGTAGGACACACTAAAATAAAAATATATAAAAAAATAAAAAAACATATAAACAACATTAAACAATAAAATACAGCAAAAACAAAAATTTAAATAATAAATTGTGTTTACACTAGTAAACATTACGTATATAATTTCTAATCAAAGTCAGTGAAACTATCTTCGCTAAAATTCATTATAATTGGTTCCTCTATCTCACTGATTATGAGATCGAGTTCTCACATTTTGTTTTATTCTGTTATTATATGGATTTTCCCCAATTTTCCGCGGTAACTTTATTCAAAAAAATCTTTCAAAAGTTTAGTCAAATTACTAATTTTATTAATTGTGTTATTTCTAGCTTTTACTTGAGAGAGATATTTAGGTCTCCAACGAACAGTTTCCGGACGATTTATAAGAACAGATTTTCTATCTGGTTTTTCCCAGCAAAAATTAAGTTCTCTGAGCAATTTCCTGAGATCAGTTCTTTTAATTTCAGGTAAATCGCGATCTTCAATTATTTTAGTTAGAATTTTGTAGATGGTTGGGATCTGCTTCTCATAATAAAATGTATATACAACCCCTTTAATTGCAGTTTTCATCTCTTCTTCTAACGAGGTTTTTCGTTTGCCTATGATCGAATGTGGCTTGGGAGTACTAACAATTCCAGTCGTTTTTTCTCCTTCAGTATTCGGTACATAGTAGATTTTCCAATTCTTGTCATGTTGGAACATATCTCAACAGAGCTTTTAACATTATTATCTAGATATTGATATCTTAAGATATCATAAACATTCATCGTATTAAGTTTTTCGTTGAGGAAAAAATGCCCTGGTTTAACGATTTTGGAATAAATATAGAGGTGAAAGCCATATCTTTTGGGTATCTCACTAATCTCAAATAATATATAAAAACAAGCGCAAACAAGATAAATCACTAAGAAAAAACTGTAAGTTTTACTTTGCTCACTGACAGAAATTAAATTAAACTATCAGAAATTCTATGCTGCAATAAATTTATAAAATATATTTAAATATAATGAAATATAATTAGATTTACGGCAGTTCTCAGTTACCTGCGGCACTGGAGCAGGTACGTTAGAGCTTTCGGTAACAGTTTTATTACTCTCTCTAATTCTTGAATAGATTATAAGAGTCTGTATGCTTGCGATCGCCCCCCCCCCCTCCCAAAAGCTTTGAGTTCAGGAAAATAGAACCCATTCTGCCTTTTATATTAGGAATGAGTATGCTGCTTGCACTCACCTCCCCCCCCCCCCCCGCCCGTTGATAACTTGTTTTTCTTGCCATAGTGTACTTTTGTGATATCACCGCCCCCCCCCCCAAGAGAGAGGCTCGATCTGCCACTGCTACAGCTGCTACTTTTTTCGCTAGACCACTCTCCGTATAGTCCAAATTTGACTCCGTTTGACTCTTTTTTTTTATTTTGTAATTTAAAAAACATCTGAGAAAAAGTAATTTATAGAAAACGCGGTTTATTCAGGTGTAAATAAGAAATAATTGTTTAGTCAAGTGGCACTCTCATAGCAATCTTTAATTGTATTATGTATTCAAATTGAGATTTGTCAACATGTTAGTGACATTTTAAGATTTTGTTTGTTTGCGCTCTATAAGTGAACTCTCCAAAATAGTCCATGGGAGCGATAAGTTGAAAAATGAACTAATCGTTCGTGTATGGGGGAAAGTAATTAAGTAGAAGAGATTCATCACACAACCCAACGCAAGCCTTCACACGGCATGTCGGATCCTAGAGATTACCAATAGATACACTCTTCTTCGTTCTCGTTACTTACCTAATACTTATTATCTTATTTGAAACTATGTAATTAGTTCCAAAAGAAACAAATAATTATTATAACAGATCTGAAGTTGGCAATCTTAAAATACATTAATCCATAAAAACTAAATTAACGAGCTTTTACAAAGATGAAGAAAAATCATAGATTGGGAACGTGGTTATTTCAATAAATACTTGAACTTATTCAGGTAGTCTCATAAGTTCCAATAATATTTAGCTTTA
Source organism: Diaprepes abbreviatus (assembly GCA_034092305.1). Classification (NCBI taxonomy): domain Eukaryota; kingdom Metazoa; phylum Arthropoda; class Insecta; order Coleoptera; family Curculionidae; genus Diaprepes; species Diaprepes abbreviatus. The sequence goes on along the minus strand of JASJET010000288.1, from coordinate 1,894,805 downwards.
TTTGATTGTACATATTCAAAATTTCTGGTAAAAACACGTTTGCATTTACAAATGTTTATGTATGTTTAAAAATGATAAAAGACAATGGTAAAAATATGTCATGTTATAGAAAATTATCTATTATTATACTATAAAATAATTACTGAATTTTGTTAATATTATAAATTATTTATTTAAATTCTTCAAGATAAGAGAGAAAAACTATTTCTTTAATAGGAAAAGCATTCCAAACTACTATATGGGCTTCAAAATTAAGAGAATCGAGCTGTTGTCCAAAATGATTATTACACACTATAGTATGCATTTGTCATACTTAGGCCAGCATAATTTGAAAAATCAATAAAAAAAATCCTGACTCGTGTTACCGTTTGGTAGCCCACTTCATTTTCATCGTATTTGTTTAGTTAATTAGATGGTAGGGACACGAAATGGGAAAGAAGGGTTGTAATAATCATTTCGGAGAACAACTCGAATAATTAAGATCGATCATCCTTACAGGTAAGTGAATCAATTGATTATTCTTCGCTGTTGTCCTTCATTATTATTACAGACTGTAGATGTTCAAGGCATAAAGGCACGATCTAATTAAGTGTTATTTTATTTATAATCGAAACAATTACTTGGCGAATGCAGGTTGACAAAATTTTAGAAATAAGGAATTCCTCAATAAAGCATTATGATTTTTCTATTATGTTTTTTATCATTACTAATTGATTCTCATGGAATTGGGTCATCATTACATGTAGTGAATCGAATTTTCAATTTTATATTTTAAACATTGTTGTGATAATTTTTAAAATAACATGTTTAATGGATAAAATTTATTATCGTCATTATTTTGAGCTTTTCACTTTGGGTAACTTTGCAGACATCATTTGGAGATATTGTTATATTTTGTATATTCTATAGTAACTAGGTAACTAAATGTCTTATTTTTCGATTATTATGATTATAGTGTCCCATTTGTACATCCCTTTATTATGAATTGAACTTATACCAAGATATTTTTTAATAAAAGATTTCTTATTAAAACCAAGATTTACTAAACTGATTATTTCGGTGTAAATATGTAAATCACTAATATTCTTAAGTGAAAAAAAAACAATTTTTTTCGAAACAAAAAAAATTAATCTTATCAGACGTTATCCAGAACTTATTTTTATTTCTATTATTAAAAAAAAAACATAATACAATATTTTTGACCATTAAATAAATATATTTTTTTTAATATCAAAGATAATAATGTCAATGTGATAAATTAGCACTGCATGACTTTAGTTTAGTGTATTTTAAGATTAAATATTAATAAAAAGTAATGTAGTAGGGTTACGTGCGTTTCCTAAAATGAATTGAACTCTATCCAAATCTAGAATTCATAAACCCAGTAATAATTTCATTTAGATTGAAATAACCACTGTCTAAAATAAAAGTGAAGTGAGGCTAGCATAGTCAAAATAAATTGTAAAATGAGTAACAACAAAATTTAAACAAATGCCTATTTTTTTTGAGAATATCATTTAAAAATTTAATGTGCACACTTTTTTAATAACTAATTTATAATAATTTAAAGGTTAATTCAAATTAAATGAATTTACTTATCTCAATTTCACTAAAGAATGAGCATATATTTATAACTAATTTGAGCTAAAATAAATTTCTATATTGAGACATTTTTGAACGTTTCTGCCGCTAAAACTAAATTTGAATATATTACTTTATACATATTTATCAATAATAATTTAGAATTGTTGCAAACAATCTACAAAGAACAAGGTTATTGTCTGTGACACGTATGGCAACTTATCTCCTAGAGACTCTGTACTTTAAACAAAATAGAACACTTATTTATTTTCTCTTATACCTAACTGGCTCACTGTGTTTTTATGAGAACTACTATCCCATAAAAATATAATAATATCATAAACTTTTTTATTACCAGTTTGCTCATCACCCGTTATCTGATGTATTATTATTATTATTTTCATTTATTTGATAATAATTTTTTAGTAAATATGATACCAACTCATTTATTACCAATAAGAAAGCCATAGATATAAAGACTTAATTACTTCCAAAATATAATATTAAAATCATTAAAAAACTGATCTTATGCCAACAATAAATATATTAAGATGCTAAAAACTACATTACATTAATTTATAATCTGTAATATTATCTGCCCAGAATTACTATTTCTTAAATTTCATCTACTTCAAATCATATTTAGCTTTACATTTTATCTTAAACCGACTTCTGAAAAGAAGGAAGTTCTAAATCAGATAAATTATATATATATATATATATATATATATATATATATATATATATATATATATATATATATACAGTGATTTTGTAAAGTAGCTGATAAATTCAATATAAACTAAATGGATACTTGTTTGCCAAACGCTCGGACACGTCGAATTTTATTTTTCGTTCAAAATTTTTTTGCGTCACACCAAAATATACAGAGTAAGTCAAGGAAGTGCTATGACGTCATTGATATTTTTTCCAATTGTAAACCCTATTTTTTATTTCAGAATTAGAAAGGGTACACATTCTTTTACATACAACAAGAAATTGTCAAAAACAATTTGTATTAATACTTTAAAATTAACAAAAAAAGATGGTACAATCTATATTAAATGTTTCAAATGGGCCCTGTTAATATTTTGAAAATAGCCAAGTCGACGAATAATTTTTTTTAAACATTGTCGATGACATTTGTGGTTATGTTTCGTACTTCTTGGCATGTTGAAACTTTTAGAACTTCTTAGTTGTCGAGTTGAGTTACGTATACTTTAGTTTTTAAGTATCCCTCACAAGAAATAATCAAAAGTAGTCAAAATCTAGTGATGTGGTAAGCCATTCAATTGTTCCTCTTCTACCTATCCAACATTTTGGAAAAACCTCATCCAAATAAGCACGGACAGGGGCAGCGTAGTCGGTGACACTCCATCTTATTGGAAAAAAAGTCACGCTGGAATATATGGGTTTCGTTAGACCATAGATTAACCCATTATACGTTATTGGTTCATTTCCGCGCATTTCCAGACAAACTGCAAAAAGCTGTTAAAAAGATTATAAAAAACTTCAAAAACTTTGGATCTATAAATGGTAAAAGAAATAGAAATAAACCAATTGTTAATAAAATTAAGTTACAAAAATTATTTGAGTAAATGTTCAAATTGACGCCCTTAAACTTCCAAAAAATTTTCGCACCTAAGCAGGAACTCTTCATGGGTGGCTCTTCTTTTTTATTGAGGATTAATTTCTTCAAATGCTATTCTGATGCGCTGCATGCAATCTTCCATAATAGATAATGCGGTGTTATATATTTTATCTTTAATTAACCCCCAAATAAAAAAATCAAGTACTGTTAGGTCGGGAGAGCGAGGTGGCCAAAGATGTGGCCCATTCTTGGCTAACCGTTGATCATAAAACAAGTTTTGCTGATGATTGTTAACTAAATGACTATTATGTGGAGACGCCCCATCATGTTGATAAAATAAATTTCTATGATCAGCCAGCGGCAAATTATCTAAATAGTTCACTTCCAAATTTCTTAAGATGTCGAAGTAGCTAAAAGTCTTCAGAAATAGCTAACTTACCATTCAGATTATCTTGGTAAAATTCTAGGGCGATGACGCCGTTATTTTTTATAGCACAATACACGGTAAACTGCCAAGACTCCTGAAAATCTAATTCTCTAAATGGATGTACGTTTGAGTCGCTCTAATAGTGGGAATTGCGTCGATTAAACAAACCATTTTTTGTGAATTTGGCTTCGTCCGTCCAAATAATATTATTCAAAAAACCAGCATTTTCTTGTGATCGCAGTAAAATAAATTTACTTCATTCACCACTATTCGTGGAAAATCCGTGCCTTTTAAATATTGTACTATGGAATATAATAGGGATGGAAATTGTGCTTCCGTAAAATCCTTAAAATTGATGTTTGAGATAATCCAGACTCTAATGCTACTTGCCTTTTCGATATTGTTGAATATGCGGCGAAATATCCTAAAATGGTTGTGTCAATATTTTCATTATTAACAACTGATTTATTTTTATTTCTTTTCGCTTTTATGGATTCAAAGTTCTTGAAGTTTTCTATAATTCTTTTATCAGTTGGTGGTGTTAGTTTCTGTTTCTTCGTATGTCGTATCGCGAATGTATCGCTGTTCATAACTCAATTGTATGAACGTGCTATTTAAAAATGTTTTCTATGGCAAGTTCTGTTTATGAATTTCACATAAATACTTATTTTCATAACATCCGAGTATCTTAGTTTTAAACAGTTAAATCTAACATAATTCTTTTCACGACGCAACTTATAATAAATATATGAAAAATAATAATTTGTAAGCTACCTCAAACTTTTATTTAAACAAATAACAAAATTTACATTCAAATAATGTTAATTGCAGCATTTAACTTAATTAGACTATGTTAAACATCATAGTGACTATAATTAACCAAATATTGTAATTATAATTTATCGGAACATATAGATCTGAACCCTATAGACCAACGAGTGAGGTCTTTCAGCATAAAAACCTTATTTATGGTACATAAAATAATATATATATATATATATATATATATATATATATATATATATATATATATATATATAATATATTTAAAGTTAAATGTGAGATCCGCCACTACATTTAATGGACGTCTTCTGTCTGGCCTTTGGTTTCGGTCCCTGGCCTTAAACAGTTTCTCTATCATTGTTTAAGTTTCAGGTCTTCTTTCCGATTTAGTTGTCAGGACAGGACGTCTTGCAGTATCAGGCTAGATATTGTGAATCCGTACAATAAATAACTGATTGGATAGTTTCCATAGTGAATTGGAATGATGGCTTTTAGTCATACTACGTAGAGTTGTAATTTTCACCGTTTCAAGGTTTATCACAGCTGGCTTTCTGCAATTACTGTATATAGGAGGCATATATTCCAATTGACGTCAGTAAATTATTTTGTATATATGAGTTGCTGTTTTTCTTAATATCCCTTTTTCTATATATATTAGAATCCTAAAGTATTTGGCTCCTTTGTATACATTTTTGTCTAACAGTTCTAGAGTGTCAATTTAAGATAATTTTGTGGTCTATATTTACATCTAAATATTTGACTGATGGCTCGGTCTATATTTCTTGGTTGTTGAGTGATACAAAATAGATTTAATCCAAGAAAAGTACAAATATTTTAATGGCAATCAAAACACCATTTTTTTACTTTTAACGGTTAATTTGACGTACCAAAACTACTTTTTGCCTAAAATGGCGACCAAACATAGTACGGGCATTTTCGGTCTGACAGCTCAATTCAAACTGTCATCCATTTTATTTTTTGATATCCTGGCATGCGACATACTTTTTCACGAATACGGTTCTACTGTCAAAAATATGAAGTGACAGTTCTGGGCATTATACAGTAATGGCAACAACAGTTTATAAAGCTCCTTTCTAATTACATTTGTCTTCACTGCTAAAGCTCTAATAGCAACTTTAAAATCTCGATAGCTTCATGAAAATATTTTTTTCGAAAAACGGCAAAATACTTATTCACTTTTTTGGGTTCTAAAATAACATATTTCACAGAAAAACCATTTTATTTTTTTGACAATTTTGAGTGTATGATTTTGAACGGAATCGGTCGATAGGTAAAGTTTGGCTAAAATATGTCAATTTACGCCTCTCAAAGCAGACTCAAATATATACACTACAGATCCTGTTTAAACGGAAAGTACCTTAAATTTATTTTTGTTTTCTCATAAGGCAAATCATGACTTAAATTACATAATTCTGATATAAAACGTCTTTTATAATCTTTGGAAGACCTCAGTGAATATTTCCATACCATGGATGATAAAAAAATATGTAGTGGTCAGAAAACAGGATTGTTTCACTGTTTATACAAAGATTTCAAGCCATATGAAGCAGAAAACGCCGTTTGTATAAATTTTCAATATATTTAAATTGATCCAGGAGATCATCAAAATAAACACAATCTCTAGTTAGAGTAAAAAACCATTACCACTGTCTTCTTATCATTATGGATTAATTATTTTTTGAACATACAAGGTTTCAAATACAGAGAAAGAGAATCATCTTCTTGCAAATAAAGCAAGACCTGAGAACCATAAAGAATGCCAATAAGGATGGGAAGCTATTCTTCATTCTTCTCACTTTTCCGATATTTCTCCAATTAATTATTAATTTTTTTCCGTTCAACGATTTTCTGTTAAAGAAATAATAAAAAAGTATATTAATTTAAAAATTTAAATTGTTACCGAATTTCATAAATATTCATAATTTTCATTTAAAAGTTCAATCCCTTTTTTTAAAAAACAAAATTAACTGTAAAATAAAATGGGATGCTTAAGCCACAAATTACGGAGGTGCTCTATCCACTTACTTTTATATCAATCAATCAAATAGAAATTTACCAAAATTATTAGTGGCCAGCAGAAGGTTTCCGAAACAAAAATGGAGAACGATCATGTCTAAGAAGACCTATTAATCATAGTATTATAGCGGAAGAATTGTTACTAATTCTTCTTAAAGATTCAGTCGATGTGTATATACAGAACTCATTTTTGTGGCATGATAAATTAAATACAATGGCGTATGACATTGCTAGTCCAGGTTGTGTTTACATAGGCAAAGACTTTTGTAGTTTTTTTATTGTAATAATTAATCAACACACTTATAACAAAATTAAATCATTAGTATTCTTACTATTGTGCCTTAAGTAATAAATATGTAATAATTAATGATAAAATTTAATTTTTATTTAATGTTGCCATGTCTGGCACGCTTTTACTAGTCTCAATCCATCTATTTAATCTTAAAAATATGTATTTAAATCATATTTAAATAAACCCTTACATCCTGATTTACCAAAAGATCTATGTTTTTAAACGGATGTAGCTACTATGGAAGTAAGGTCTTTTGGTTGATCAATTTTATTTTGCCTATAATATTCTTATTGTTTGTATTTTATGTCAGGAACAAACCTTTATATATAGCAAAATTAAGGGAAAACATACAAATAAAGTGATGAGGTCGATATCTTACAAAAAAACAATTTTTATTGTTTTATGCTGTTTGTTTATTCGTTATTGTATTGATTTTTGAGGGTGTAAAGTAATAATTTGGCAACGGTTCCTTCTTATTTTCTTTCAATTTATATTTTTAAAATACCAGCGCAAAAAGAAAAAGGTTAGGTATAAAAGCAAACGTTGTTTCCTTATTTAGTGTTTTCATAACGACATTAAACCTATTTTCATAAAATTCAAGTATCAACTTTCACTAATAAAGTTTAACCAATCGTTTCGCAACCAACATTCAATTTTTATTTGTGAATCACCTAGTCTTGAAAACTCATGAATGACTTGAAAGTGTTACTGAACTACTTGATGTTACCAGCGATTGCGAAGCTAAGTATCAGGATGGTAAAACTAAAACAGCAACTGTTGGCAACTGATCTGTCCAATCGTCAAAACTCAAAAAACGGAGATCTTAAAATAGTCTTTAAGGAGACACCAATAACAGTAACTTCATTAGAGCAAGTAATTTTAGGTTCAGAACAGAAAATTTTAATTTCTGTAGAAAATTTTGTGTTACTACTTAATAAGAGTACTTCTAATAAAGAATTACAAAAACACAAACTAAAATCTAAAATTATGTATTTTTAGAGTGCATACTAGATGGTATGGTAATATATGTATTATTTTGTTCATGTTGAGAAATGAAAATATTTGTAGATTTAAAACTTTTATTGCTTTTTTCCTTTTTAACCTATATATTCAGTTAGTATTTCTACATTTAAAAATAAATTTGTTTGTGTGATTTTTTGTGAAATAAAAATACTAGGTTATGTGTCTATTTTTAAATAAATAATTTACCCCAATTTACTAGCATGGTCTAACTTTAAAACCAGTCTAAACAGACAGTAGGGAGTTTAAATTGACAAGTACAAAGACAAGTTCTAAATCTTAAAAATAAACGAATAAGAAATCGTTGGTATACATTGCCAAATCGTCAAAAATTGAAACTTTTTTTTTATTTTCAGGAGACAGCCGTTTCTATTACCTATTCTAGGACTTTTTAGCTCTAGGTTTTTATATTTAATTTTCCTATATAAGCATTCATGTCTTGACATATTTAATATAAACTACAGCAATATCATAAACTAAACAAAACTCCTCAATGTGAATATCTAACTTCTATGGTAACTAGATTGGGTCTAAGTCTTAAACCTTCTTAGTTAATACAGCTATTAAATTTTTATAAGGTTCCGTAATTTATACTTGTTAGAGTTTTTGGATGTGAGATTATTTGTTATTCTGTTCCTTACTTATTAAAAATAACACACACAATAACTTCATAAAAAATTTTCGAATTAAAAATGCAATAATTAATTTTTTTTTATTCCAAGAACCTATAATCCTCCCACTGATACGTCTCTGATATCACTCAAATGGTGGCAAATTGCTTCACGCGATCATCTGCCATGAGTTTACCCCCTCCCTAGTAAAAGCAAAATTCAATATTATTAAACGAAACACTGCGACAAAAACCGATAGTCAATTTATCGATATGAAAATCGATAAAAAACTAGTAAAGAAACCCGACAAAATCGAGACTTCAATTACGAACGTTACCAATAGATGGCGAGATGTGTATGCAGAAATTCAGTTTTAAATAAAACAGGTTTAAGAATAAGAAACCTGTATATACAATTATGTAAGTTGGATTACTTTCATTTCTTAAGAAGACATTTTGAAATTTAATCATTATGGAAAGTTAAATTTTAAAATGTAAACATTTTATGAAATCAACATGCAAAAACCAAAAATACAATGTCCACTTAAAATTTTGAATATCTCTTAAGCATAATGCGTTAAAAGTTACAAAATATAGTGAACCTTTTATTGTGCGCTTTAAGGTTCCGAACACTTTGGGACGAATTCTCGAACTGAGGAACGTGAAGTTAACGGCACATGCCACGAGAAATGGCCAATTTGGTGTTCTCGACGCAGTCATCATTCATACCTCAATTCGCCTGAATCATGATATAATATATATATATATATATATATATATATATATATATATATATATATATATTTAGATATTTATTGATAATGCATACCGACGGAAAGCTAAATGTACGTTGATTTTACTGAAACGCCAGTAAAGCCCACTTCAAAAAAATTGAAGATATTCTATACCAATCTATTTAGAGTGATTGTTTAATATATAATGGATTTATATCTTATGTCATGAGCGAAAGAGGAAATTAAAGTACAATAGGAAGTTATTATATAGATATTAATTTTAATATATATTACATATTTTTATATTACATTGTATTTTAATCCATAGACAATCAATTGTTCCAAATGTGATCCAAAATATTAACAATAATTATGTGTGAATATTGGTTATTTTATATACTATAAAAGTATTATTATATATAAACAGATATCTAAAAACATGAAGATTTTATATTGAACCATATTTTTTATCCATTTTTAGTATTTATTATACTATATCGATCTGGTTAGTTAAACGTTGCAAAGATCTGTATAGCACGTGCTGCAAGTAATATTCATTTGAGGATACGCATCTTGCATAAGGTCACAAGTGTAAGATCTCCAACCAAGTATTAGAAAATATTCCGGGAAACAATTTCTCATTGTCACAATGTCCCCATCTAAAAATAATGTATAAACACTGTTATTGATTTTACCTTTACTAAAACAAACTTTTAAAGTTTTATGGAAAAAAAAACAGTTTTATTGGTCCTTATTCAAAATCAGACCAATAATTGATAGTTATCTTGGGGTTGCTTAAGCAGCGTACCTGTGCTTTAATTGTTTAAAATAACAGCAAAACTTAACCAGTTTTAATGAATTTGTGTTACAAAAAGTAAAAGAGCTGCATTTGTATTTTGGCATTACAAAAGCAGTAAACTATATTTTTTAGGAAAATATAGACCCAAATAATTTTTCTGTTCTTCACAGCTTTATGTGCAGAAAGTTTCAAGTCTAACAAAAATTATGACGAATAGTTATTGCTTTATTTATGAGATAAATAGAACTAAAACCTACTAGATATTATTTATAATGTATTTTCAAAATTCAGTAACAAAAATCAACTATATTTTATTGATCATACCGACAACTGTTTTACGGGCAGCCCTTGGTATAGTCAAACTATTAACAATAAAAATCATGTGATATTAAGCCAGTACACATTATGAAATATACTATTAGATATTACAATTCATTTCCATTAAAGATCAGGGACATAATATGGATGAAACAACCCAGTATTATTAAAAGTCACTTATAGTTTATGGAAAAACTAGCTAGTTGAAATATGGAAAATATTTACCTGTATTAATTCTGATAGTAAAACAGGCGTTACTTAGGTCGTCTTCTAAAATATTACTCATATTTGTTAGCAAATTAGAAAAGGGAGATTTAGACGTTATCAAGCTACAATCCATAACTGAAACCTTACTGGTGTCAACAGGGTCATTACATGTAGAAGCACCAATACATTCATAACATTTCGTTGGCCCAGCTCTAGTATTGGCTAGAAATAAAAAACTTTAAGATAGTAGTTACAATTAGCTGAATAGAAAGTGTTCTGAGTACTATTCCAAGTTTTCTTCACTAATCGGATTAAAACTCATAAAACTGTAACAATCAATTTGGAACTTATATAATATTGTAAGAAATTGTTTGATGTATCCACTATGTAGCAAGAAACGAATTTGTCATTTCTAAAAGTGTATATACATATAGAGATAGAAATAAAAATTAACTAAAAACAGCTAAATTTAATCACAGGGCATGTTCTCTATTAAATTAAATTTTTGATAGGTGTGATTCATGGCGATTGATAATTACAAAAAAAAACTTACCGACTAAAACTGAAAAAATAAGCAGCAATGATAAGAAGATATTCATCTTCGTACACTTATACGAATCGATTTTAGTAAATATGGATATATGATATATTTAGAAATAAACCTCAGTTTTATTGCATTTATACAAAATTATAATCTAATCAAATTAGCCACTTTATTAAAGCAAGTTGTTCATAAATGATAAGCTGGTTTTTATAAATGGTATCCTCCAATCTAACGAATTTTTTTCAAGAACTCATTTTAATGGGTGAAACGTCAGCATTCTTTTCTCTGAAGCAATGTATATGCCAATATCTACTCAGATAAAAGTTATGGACAAAAGTTTAAAAAAAAAATCCGAATTTTATTGATTTCACCTCCTTTGTTGTTTACATTTTTTCTACAAAAAAAATATTTTTTTGAACTCCGAAGGATGCGCTTCGATAGGAAATTCAATTCTCTACAAAACATCGTAATAAATATATATATATATATATATATATATATATATATATATATATATATATATATATATATATATATATATACATACTGATAATGTACAGTTTTTGAATTATTTTTAAAATTTTTCACCCTGTTCTCAAAAACGCACCCCTGAATTTAGGAGCACTTTGTGATTTTATCATATTTGAGTGCCAGAGGAACGTCCTCAATTATCAAAACGCTGTTATTAATTTATTCCTTATGTAGTACGTATATCAATCACCTGGCAAAATACCAAAAAGTTTGCTTTTAGTTTCCTTACGATTGGAATGGACAGAGCTCTAAGGTTGTAGTTACCTCAAAGGCCAAATAAAATCTAAATATGGTAATCTGGAGTAAAAGCATACAATAAGAACCTAATTTTTCCCCGCCAAATTTTTAAGGACACATCATGTTAAAAATGTTAATTTTTATACTGATAAATGAAGTGCTCGTTCACCTCAGTTGCCGCTGGTGTCTTTGTTTGATCGTATTCTTTTTTGTTCGGTCATAATTAATCGTAACACGTGTGAGATTTAGTCCTACTTTCACAACAAAAAACGTCTCATAATTTATTATTTAAATTTCCAGAATGTTAGTAATGAGTTAAGATTACCAATGTATGATCTTGTGGTTATCCGCTTAATCAAAAAGACATAACCTCAAACCTCATTACTTTCCTTGTGCTTTTTGCTTATCCAAGGTTTATTTTATTTATGATATTTGGCGTCTGTATGAGTTAGTATATAAAACTGTAAACCCAAGTTTTAAAAACTCAGATTTACTTTGTGTAATTTAAATCCTCGCGCTGAATCGATTTGACAAAAAAGTTTGAATATGCTAAGCTTCCTTAGGAAATTTATTATGAAATTTAATTTTACAAAGTTCATTAAACTTTGGAAATTTACTTTAAATAACAACATAAACTATTTTCTGGGAAGCATTTTTGGAAAAATTTTTTAAATATTTAATATTTGGCTCTAAAATAAAAAATAGTTTATAATTCGGTTTAACCTAAATTTTTAAGATCAATGCTTTATAAGTTAACCTGAACTAACTTTTTTTTCTTAGTGTATAAGTGGAACAACCTCCGTTACAAAAATCTGTTTAGAATCCTGAGTGATTCTCCGGGAACTTTATCAATCGATTGTGAGAAAACTATAATTAGGAAAAATCTGAAAACGTGCATAGGGGAAAACGGGCTAAAATATTTTCAAGATGGCGGAACTTCCAGTTAAACCAGAAGTAGATGTTAACTTGCTTATTTTCTACGTAAAATTCTAGACATATTTCATGTATATAATGTTCTATACTTAGTTTTACCGTTTTGGACATATTTAAATTTTTATATCAAAAATGCTGCTCGCGGACCAAAACCTGATTATAAATTTTGCCTATAAGGAAGTCTTTATTATTTAATTTGGGTTAGCTTTGTTATAGACGAAGATCGACTTTAGTAGCATTTCTATGATATTTTGAAAATTATTAGTACAGAGTGATCAGAAATGAAGAATAAAAATTGTATTTAAAAAATCGTCAAAAGTCAATTTTTTCAAATAGAAAGCACCTATTTCTATAATTTCGTCACATTAAGCATTAAAAATAAGGGTAACTTTGTATAAGGTTGTCTATTCCAAAAATTTGTAGTTTTCAAAATATTGGTAATTCCACATTTCTCTATTGTAAAAATGCTATACGGCTTTCAAGTTTTGTTATTAGTTGGCCATGGCGGCGAAGCGTGGCGAAAATAAAACAATCAAACCCTACAGAATTGTCACTATTTCTTGCCATTTGACATTTTTTAACATTAATCATGCCGGGACGATTAAATTACAAGCACGAAGATTATTTAAACTTATTTATTATTTATGGAGAATGTGACAGAGTTATTTCAAAAACATGCGATACATTCGCGATCCGATATTCGAAGAAACAGAAACCAAACTATCCGTAACTGTTAAAAGGATTACAAAAAAACTTCCAGACTTTGGATCTATAACAGCTAAAAGAAATAGAAATAAACCTATTGCAATTAACAAGTTATCTTTGAATGATTTTTTTTTAAATACGGGCAAGAAAACAGTGGTTTGCAGTGGAGAGGATCATTTTTTCTTTATTTAGTGTTTTAGTAACGACACTAAACCCATTTCTATAAATTCAAGTACCAATTTTGACAAATAAACTTGTCCAACGGTTTCGAAACCCATATTTAATTTTTATTTGTAGAACCCTATTCTTAAAAACTCATAATTAAATTGAAAGTGTTGAATACTTAAACCTGCTAAAACTGGGCTCTAGCAAGTAATGTTTAACTTCAAATTTTATACAGTTTGATATTTTTATTATCGTATTCTCTACGGCTATTAATAGACAATTATCTTAACTAAATATATATCATATTTTTCTTACTAGATTTTTTAACTTTTGCATCTTTGTCTCTATTTGTATTTTTAGGATTTCATTTAGTTCTATATGGACCGTTTTCTAAATCTTTGTAAAACGAAAGTACCTTAGTCATTTTAGAGATAAAATATAAAACTCAATGACCCAGTATGAAGGATGCACGGGCCTTGATTTGAATATGGGATATCTTAAAATGTTTGTAGCTCATTGATTTATAGATGCCTCATTTCAATTTATATGACGAAAATTATCAGAACAAAATGATTTATACAGAAATTGAAGGATATATCGAGACCTTACATGTGAACCTCAATAGGACGTTCAAGATGACATGGATTTCGATGTTAACCATTTCTTAACCCATCTTGAAAATGAAAAGATGAAAGATTTTACGTTTGAAAGCACTTTCAGAATTTTTACATACCTGGGTATGATAAGATCATTTAACGGTGAATCGGGAAATTTTGAAAAAACATACATCGCTATCAAAAAATAATTTTATGGATGCTGTTGACCTCGTTCTAAATACAAATTACTTTCAGTACGAAAATACCTTTTACAAACAACTCGATGAATGTGCTATGGGATCACCAATTTTATCTACCATTGCTCAGTTAGTAATGGAATACTAAATATTCCTATTTATCTAGTTTTAGAAAAATTAAATTTTAATATAATATTTTTCAAACGTTTTGTCGATGATTGCATAACAGCCGTACCACAAAATAAAATAAATGAAATTCTCCAAGAGTTTAACAGTTTCAAGGAAAAATTACAGTTCACGTCCGAAACAGAAAATAATAATAAAATAAATTTTCTAGATATGACACTTATACGCAAAAAAAATAAAATTTTAACTGAATAGTACACCAAACCAACTTGGTCAGGTAGATATCTAAACTATTTCTCTAATCATTCAAAAACTCAAAAAAATAGCGTTATAATCGGTCTATCTGATCGTGCTATCTCCCTTACGTCTCCAGAATTCCGACCAAAAATACTGCAAAAAGTAAAAGAGACACTAATGAATAATAATTTCAACGAAAAGACTATCACCAAAATAATTGATAAACGAACATATAAGTTCTATAATAACGTAAAAACAAAAAAACATAGACATAAACAACAAAAATATGTGGCATTACCGTACACTAGTGAGCTGTCAGAAAAAATAAAATACATTTTAAAAAAGCATGATATCATCGTATGCCACAGGTCACATAATAAATTAAATACATTGTTCACAAATTTAAAAAGTAAAACTCCTCTAATGAATAAATCAAATATAATATATTCGATCCCTTGCACAAATTGTCCCAAAAAATATATAGGCATCCCGAGCCAATTACTGAAGAACAGATTAAATGGCCATAAATATACGAAAAACGCCTCAACAACGTTAAACAAACACACACACAGGACGAAAAACATACTTTTGATTATAACAGTACCAAAATAAAAAACAAAGATATGAATTACCAAAAATTACAGATAAAGGAAATGATTGAAATTAAAAAAGACAAAAACACTGTTAACGACAGAACAGATATGGGAAATTTGAGCCACATTTACACAAGCCTAATTTAACCAAATATATTAAGTGTTCAATCCTGTCAAATAAAATTCAAAAATTGAATATCCTCTTAAGCATAAAACTAAATGTATACCTTATTTGTTTTTTTTTAGTGCATTGTAAAATATAAAAAATATAAAAAAACCAAAACACATTCGCATTCTATGTATCCTCAGTAGATGGTTGTAAAATTTAAAATTTATTTAGTAACAGAATAACAAAATGTCAAGGTATGTACCGGTAAAATTAAATATTTTTAAGAATTTTTAAAAAAATTTTAATACTGTTTTAGAATGTTCTTGTTTTTTTTTTTTATAGTTGTAGATGTTGTAAATGTTTATTATATAAAAATATTTTTTGGAGAAAAATGTTTTGAAAATGCCTTGAATAAAGGGCCAAACGTCAATTGTTTTGTGTTTTTATTACATATAGAACCTAAACCCAAGAAAAGACGAAATAAAGAAAAATGATATAATCTATGGTTCAAGAATCAAGAAAAAAAAAAAAAATATATATATATATATATATATATATATATATATATATATATATATATTTATATTTATATATACATAAATTTATCTATATTTATATTTATGTATATATATATATATATATATATATATATATATATATATATATATATATATATATTGATCTTGGCCTTTGAGTTGAAAAACAGTTTATATCGAAATAACTATGAAAATTATATTGAAGGTTAAAGCACCTCTGGATTTCTCTTGATGTATCTTCCAACTTTTGTGTAAAAAGTTTAGGCTGAAAATAACTTTCGGAACTTTCAAAGTCCTTTATATCCAGACCAGACCCGTGCATTTTTTATACTGGACAATTAAGTGTAAAATTTAATATTTTGTTGCAAAAAAACTCTGGATTCAAGAAATAAATAATTTTATTTGAAAGGAGGCAGAATACAGCCTATATGGAACTTCTGCGTTTCTCAAAATTATTTTTAATCTTGGGATGCGGATTCTGATAATGGCAGTTTGGAGTCCTATCAATGAATCCATCTGGGTACTGAGCTGTCAAGAAAGATCCATCCACATTCTTTTAGCTGGGATTAAGCAGAGGTTACGTTTATTAAATTGATGTTAAGAGTATCTTAATAATAGCCGTTATGTCCTTTATTATCTTAACAAAATTCCTTCTTCACGACAACGGGTGAGTTTATGAAACAGCCAAAGTTCAAGGCACTCTCTACAGGTGTCACTTTCTTGAGCTGGACCACCCATCATATAGCCAGATTTGATATCTCAGAGAACGTCATTGTCCGAATTTTAAAAATAAATTATAAAATCCGGGTGTAAGTAAGAAATAATTGTTTCGTTAAGTGTCATTCTGATAGCAATCTTCAAATTTATTATGTATTCAAGATGAGATTTGTCAACAAGTTGATACGAATAGATTATACGATTTTATTTGTTTGCGTTGTATAAGTGAGCTCTCCAAAATATTCCATGTGACAGATAAAAAGAAAAATTTACTAATCATTCGTGTATGAGAGACTTCCGCCAGTATAATTCATTAAAAATATCTTGAAAAAATAAGCTAATACAAGGATTTGTAGCTTCAAAAACAGCCAAGAGTAATTTTGTTACAGATACGGGTTGTTAGGTCGCATTAAGAGCACTTCCTGTTTTATTTCCGGAACAATGTATTGCAGAATTTTTATTTCTATTAAGGCTGTCTTCATATACGATTTTTGTGTCAAGTATATTTATATCGTTTGACCTTATGTTTTTTAAGATTGTTCGAACCCTTGACTTATTAACTCCTAGAGAACCTTCTACTATTCTGCAAGGACTACTTAAATATGCTTTGATAAAAGCTAATACATTGATTGCATAAGGCTGATGGTTTTCCTTGTTGTAAATTTTCGGCCGTGGTTTAGAAAATGAACCATGTTAAATTTAAGTTGATTTTATCCTCAAAAACATTCTTTAATCTCGCTGTCTTGTCTCTACCATTTACAGGTAATTATAAATTTCAAATTGTAAAGAATACTAAAATTCACAAACCTGTTGAAATAGACACTAAGGATAATAATCGAGCATGTCGAATTTTTCGTTGTTCTCAAAGTTTACAAAACTTGACATTATTAAGAAGAAGCTAATTAATCGAAAATTTCAGTATAAAAATATGCCGAATTTCTACATATTTTGACAGAAACCCCAGAACACATGATTTTTACTTTTTGTTTCTTTAAATACTCATCACGGTTTACTACCAGGATCTGATTATTTTTTTAAACTTAAATTTAAGACTTAATACTAATTTATATATATATATATATATATATATATATATATATATATATATATATATATATATATATATATATATATATATAAACAGAAAAATAGTGTTATAATAGGTTTAGTTGATCGAGCTATAAAATTCTCTTCACCCGAATTTCGCCCAGAAGTGCTAAAAAAGTAGAAAAGACCCTACCTTCTCTATTTGCAAATTTAATTGCTGCACCTGTTTGTGGAGTCCTGTCATCTCATGTTGTACTTCGTCAAGTACGTCTTCTCTAATTTGTAGATGTAGTTACTGCATCTGTTTCTGGATTCCCGTCACTTCGCCATGGACGTCTTCTCTAATTTTGCTCTGTTGCATTTCTTGTTCCATGTACTTCATGTCTTCTTGATTTTTTTTAAGTTCCTGTCTCATGTTCTCCAGGCTCGTTTTTAGTTCTTGTTTTATATCATCTTGGCTTGTCTTTAATTCTTGTTGAACATCGTCTAGATTTTTCGTCATACCTTCTTGGCTTGTCTTTAATTCTTGTTGAATATCGCCTAGATTTTTCGTCATACCCTCTTGGCTTGTCTTTAATTCTTATTCAATATCGTCTAAATTTTTTGTCATACCTTCTTGGCTTGTCTTTAGTGTCATTAATTCTTGTTTCATATCATCTTGGTTTGTCTTTAATTCTTGTTTCATATCGTCTTGATTTTTTGTCATATCTTCTTTCAATTTATGTTTCATCTCTTCTTGGATTTTCTTCATCTCTTCTTGGCTTTTCTTCATATCTTCTTGGCTTGTTTTCATGTCTTGAATCATCATCAGTATTTTATTCAAACTAGCTTGAAGTTTTTCTTCCATTTGTGCTTTTTGGATTCTAGTTTCCACTGGCATACAATTTCAGTTTACTTTTCTTCCTTCTTTTCCTAATTTTCTAACCTAAACTAACCTCTTCTGGATTTGATCCCATTTCCGACACCAATTTGTTCCGGACGGCCGATCTTCGAACACACACTAATACTAAGAAATATAAAACGCTACAAAGTTCGTTACATCAGAAAATATATATAAAAACCCTAGAAACTACGAACAAAAACTAATACTATGAAATGTACAACTCTGTAAAGTTCGTAACAATATATATATATATATATATATATATATATATATATATATATATATATATATATATATATATATATATATATATTTATATATACATATATATATATATATATATATATATATATATATATATATATATATATATATATATTATATATTTTTATTTTAGTGTGTCCCACTTTTTAATTTTATATATATTTAATTCCAATTAGCCGTAATTTTGTATAATTGTATTTGTATCTCTTTCTTAAACGTGTGGAATTAACATGTTTATTTATTTTTTTGACGCTATCGAATTTCTATATAATAAAGTAAATCAATTAAGATGTCAGTGCAAATAAGTAGGTCTTATTTCAACTCTAACATATAAAAATTAATTACATTTAAATCCCTCTTTAGAGTTTAATTGTAGTACTGCAGATGATTTAAAAAATAAATAAACTGAAATGTCAAATGTCCTAAAAATGTTTTTAATTAATAATAAAATGACCGATAGCCACAAAAAAATTGTAATATTATTTGGAGGTATTTATTTTTTATATATGTTTAACTTCTTGCATTTTTGACACTGGGTATATTGTAAGTATTTAAATTATAACTTAGAATTTTTTGAGAGAAGAGGCTACATTTTAGTCTGAATGTGCCTAAAACCGTTTCTATGACAAAATTAAAAATACTGTAGTAATTTGCGTTAAATATGTCAAAATTATATATATTTTCGAATATATGTGAATTATTAAGAAATCATAAGAAATAAAATAATGTAGTAATAATTTTTATTTTAAGTTTATTACCGAAATAATATTCTATGCCAAAAATACTTAGTGATAAAATAAACTGCCTTCCGACGCCTATGACAAGGACTAAAATACTTTTTAACACTTCACACATCCAAATATCGACTGTTATCCAACCTAAAGAGTCCATTATTAGAGACAGGTATTTTTGATTTCAAAATTTCTGACCCATTTTTATGAAAAATATATATGTTCAACAGATTTTGCGAAAGACACCAGACTAAAGAACACAAGTAGTTTGCGAAGAAAAATAGGGTAGAAAATGATTTACAACTTTCTCTAGTTCTTGAATAAACTATCGCATAAGAGGCAAAACCGGGTCTATTTTCTTGAACTAGAAGCTTTGGGGGGGGGGGGGGGGGGGAGCGATCGCCCGCGAATAATGCTACTAATAATATTTATAAAATGTGTGGAATTTTTAACATATGTGTTTGTCTTATTTTCAGTGGACATAGTCCCTATCTATATAAGCTGGTAGCCTTAAGATAAAAAAATTTAGTTCATACTTGATAACGATTAGAGATAAAATCTAATCGAAACGTCGTAAAAATAAACAGAGATGGAAGGAAATTTGTGGCGCCTCACCAATCATTTCTCGAAGTTCTGGTTCGCAGTTAGATAGTTTGGACCTTGTCAATAAGGTTTTCTGTTAAAATACTATAACTTTCTTCAATAATTTTGGTTATTACCTTTACTATATTTGTTCTTAGTTGTTTTTCAGCGCAGATTCTATCGATCCGGTTCGTGATTTGATAAACTGGACACAGTTAATTAGCTTCTGTGTTTTATCGATTTTCTTATCGGTAAATTGATTATCGGTTTCTGTTGCCGTTTTTGGGTGTATAAATTTGAATTTTGATAATATGTCGTGTGAAATTTTTTTAATAAATAGAACTTTGGTTTCAAAAATGTCTTGAAAAATCAAAAAGTCTAATTTGCACATTTTTGTAAACTCAGCTCAGGCTCTGTGGACTATGTGGTTTCCGCCAAAAGCACATTTGTTAAATTTTTCAAACCAATAGATGGCGCTGAAAACCAAAAATTATAGTTTTTGTTGCCAGCCCATCAGATATTTCAATTGTGACGTTCGTTACGGTGCGCAAACATTTGTCAGCCTTATAGTTAAGTGGAATTTTGCTATTGAGAGTTTATTTTGTTGTCATTTTCTATTTAAAGAGACATTGTTGTTGTTAGTACCTTCTATTAAGATAAAAATTAACAAGAGAGTATTTTTAATAGTCACGAAAACACGGTCATATGGGAAGAGGAATTATATAAAAAATTAATTTTTGTCTGTACTTTAGATACTAAACCAAATACTTCAATTTTTCATATTTAATGGAGCGATCACAAAAAAAATTGAGTTTTAAAAGTAGATAATGGTATTTCAATCTAACACCCATCAAGAGACTCGGATTGACAGAATCAGAAAAGTGATGATTTTGCGAGGAGCAGGACGAAACCTCTATTGGTACTCTCTCAGAGTGCAGAGCTTTTAAAATTCTAGAATGCGGTTCTTGGGGACACACCAAATAGAAGGAAGAGAGCAATCCACGTTAAAGCCCTCCAACATGGAAATGGAACCGGATGACCTGCTTTATGTGACTAAGCATTCCTAATGACTTAGTAGCAGAACGGGAACACAATAGATCTACTAGGTCGCAGGATACAAATCCCCAATTGCACACACGTACATAGGTCTAAAAGGCCAACATACAATATTCAGCTGGAAAACTTATGATACTTTTCTTTTGGGAGTAGGGGTTATTTTGTTGAACAGATGCGAGGAGTACTTTAATAATAGCAGTTACCTACTTTAAGACGTAAAAAATATTACGTACGTCTACTTATCAAAAGTATCAAGTTTTTGACTCAAAAATGTTTTTTTCTTGTCCACTACACTGCGTGAATTCAAAAAGTAGCGAAAGTTAAACCCATTCTCTAGAAATATTTTTTTTTGAGTTGTACAATCCGCCGTATAGTCCAAATTTTTTCCCATCTGACTGCGTTTCATTCGCTAATTTGAAAAACACCTTAGCGTATCTCATTATGTAACAAATACGAGTTAAAAGAACATGGTGCGTACCTTGAAAGTCAGCCAGAAAAATTTTGCGTGAAAGTTAAGGCAGATTGGGTTGAAAAAATAAAATTAATAAAAAATCTTCTCTTTTATTATTAAGTTGCGTATAGATACGGCGAGATGAGCGCGTGACAAGCGCGTGATGAGTATGCTACGAATTTCCGGCGAGACTCTTTTAAATTTTGCCCATTTATATTGTTATCGAGGGCCTCCGTCGTCAGGTTTCAGAGGTAATAAATGCAGTTGGGTCACAAGAAGATAATTTTTTATTGTCCTATTGTTTTCTAGTAGCTAGATGCATTTTCTGTCGGTTTTTTGGTGCGAACTCAAAGAATTTTTTTATCTAGTGGGACGAATATATAACACGCTCTTTGGAAATAATTTACTTTGCAGCAAGACTGAAGACACGAAATTATCTTATTTTTTAGTTAATGATATGAAATTTATTTAGCACTTGGCATTGACTAAAAGTTGTTTATAAATGAAGAAAATATGTTAAATTTAGAGGAGACCTGCAAATAATTCCCAAATTTGTCAGTTTTGGACAAAAATTCTAGAAAATAAAAGGAGTGGATGTGTGAAATGAAATTGCTTCAGAAAATTTGCACAGACCAGCGAGAAGAAAATTTCAAGTGCGTCTGCCATATAGAAATGGGCTGCAGAAAATATATTTTTCTTTTGGAAATAACTGCTTCTATTTTGTTTAACATATATTCAAAACGTAACAAATAGATTTTATGAAATTATTATATCATCCGCTAGTATATTGGAACTATAAATTTGCTTGAAATTTGAATTCTGACTATTTTTTTTATACAAAGTAGAGCGCTATTACGCTCATATTTTCATTGTTTGTTTAATATAATTTTTACGGTAAAACCCCTCAGCGTAAAACTACCAAAGCTGTCGTTTGTTCTTCATAGAGATTTATGTGTGTATGAAGAGCCATAAACCAAAAGCATAGCAATTCTCAGAACATATTTCATAAATAATTCGGCTTCCCGAATTCAGATAAAGTAAGAGATAGATATTGTATACGTCTGAAATATATATTTGAGGAGAGAGTAGTATACTTAAAAATAATTAGGATTAGAAGTATACATCTTAATTGAGTAATTAACAGTAATGACATTTTTAAGTATAATTCAAATTTGTATAAGTATAAGGCCTTGCTATGTTATTGTCTTACAACTTTCAGTGCTAGCTGTGGAAAATATCTACTTTTACTCCAAAACCTTGTATAGGTGTTTTGGATTTAAAATCCAAGATAATACTTTCAAATGTGCATAATTCACTTGTTCAATGAAGAACTCTGACGAGGGTGCGTAGTTTGTTTTCGAAATGTGCTGACATAACGAATCTACAACTTAGAGGTGAATTAAGGAAAGAAAAAGTGGAATTGTGTGCGAGCCTAAACTGTCTCCGAGAAGAAAAAATTATACGAATGCTTTAAAAACACGCTAAAAGGACATGTTCACGAAATATATCTAAAAGCAAGTCTTGATACAGTTTTGAAAGTTGTGAAACAAGACGAGAATATGCCTAGCATGAGAAAATCCAATCTCTGGAAAGTGCAGACAAAAATGAATATTTGTTAAGGAAATTCAAAGTGGAGTTAATACAGAGGAAATACTATTTTGGAGAAGACAGTTTTTGCGGGATGTTAGAAAATTCCACAGAGAAGGCAAAAACATTTTTTATCTGGATATAATCAGTCTCAGTGAAGGACACGTAGTACAAAAAATGTATGAAGACAAGAAACATCAGAAACGACAAATAAAGCAATGGAAATATCATTTTGACAGCGACAAATAAAACATTAGCGATTTTTATTCGCCAAGACATCCTAAGCAATATTTGTAATTGTTGATAGTATTGCTTCTTCCGCTCTAAAAGCATGGGAAATTTAACAATAAAAATACATATCGATATAAAGGAAAAGGAATATGTTTATGTATATATATATATATATATATATATATATATATATATATATATATATATATATATTTCGTAAAGCATTCTTAAAAGGGTTGTTGACAAGTTTAAAACCCTTACTCTGTAAGGGCCGCAAATTCATAACTAGAAATTAAATGACGCACACTAATTTTCACAATTAAAAACAAAAGTATTTTATTCCAGGTGTAAGTCAAGTACCATGTTTGTTTAGTTAAGTAACATTCAAAGAGATAGTTATCTCTAAATTTATCATGAAACAACAAAAGAGTATATTAAATCTGAAGTTGGCAATCGCAAAATAGAATAATATTTTATAAATATTAAATAAACAAAATTTTATCGCGACGAAGAAAGTCCCAAGGTTGAGAAGGTAATTGTTTCAAGAGATAAAAAACTTGAAATTATATTTCTTTGATTTTTTATCCACAAAACTTTTTTAATCACATGACAATATTTCCTTATTTAGGTTGTCTCGGAAGTTTCTAGAATATTTAATCTTATAAGATTTTATGAATTCAAAATTTATGGTAAAAACATACATTCTCAAATTTTTACAAATATCTGAAAATAATAAAAGAAAATGATGACTATTGGTAAAAAAGAGAAATAATTTAAACATATTTAAATTTGTTACTCCAGTGACAAAAGAGCTCATGCATATCTAAAAATAAATAAATTTGTAAAGTGTAATTAGTTATGTTTAAATATACCTCCTTTACTGAAATTGATGTAAGCGAAATCACTGATTCAATATTATGTAAAGGAATGGTGCATAACAAATTTTTAATATTTACGTTAACAATATCCAGTACTAAAACAAGGCAGATATTTAAATTATCCTGATAATACAATTTAAAGTTTTACTATTGTTTTTTGGTTACGGTTAGAAAATATCCAAAAGAGTGTAACCGACATGCTGAAGACCATACCGGTTAAAGACTTCTAGCGCTGCTACCAGCAGTGGAAAAAACGTCTCCATCGGTGTGTAGCTGCCCAACGGAAGTACTTCATATATATATAATTCCAAACTAGGGGTATTGAGGATGCAATCTGTTTAAATTTTTAGGCTTTGATAAGGAGAAAAATTCTTTTTTGATTCTGTCAAGCTTTCGAGAATTTATGTATCTCTTCTAGAATTTTAACGAATTTTTAGAATTTTATCAAAATATGCCTCTAAATGTAGTTCAAGAGTGCCAATGTTGGGTTTTTCCCCTGTTTTTTATACGTCTACTTGTTTCATAATCAAACCACATTGGTGAGTTACTTAATAATTATAAGTTGGGTTAATATTCTAACTGTTTAATTATTAATTGTAAAGCTGTCCTGAAGAAGAGGTAAATAAATTCTCGAAAGATCGACAGAATCAAAAAAGGGTTTTTCTCCTTACCAAGGCCTACAAATTTAAACAGACTGCATTTCCATTAACCCTAGTTTGGAAGATTGTTCCTTAACTAGTCAGTCACGACTACTTCCCCTTTTGTATATATATATATATATATATATATATATATATATATATATATATATATATATATATATATCCAGCCTCTCTCTTCGCTAAAATTAATTATAATTGGTTCCTCTATCTCACCAATGATGAGATCGAGTTCTCACATTTTGTTTTATTCTGTTATTATATGGATTTTTCCCAATTTTTCGCAGTAACTTTATTCAAAAAAATCTTTCAAAAGTTTAGTCAAATTACTAATTTTATTAATTGTGTTATTTCTAGCTTTTACTTCAGAGAGATATTTACGTCTCCAACGGACAGTTTCCGGACGATTTATCAGAACAGATTTTCTATCTGGTTTTTCTCAGCAAAAATTAAGTTCTCTGGGCAATTTCCAGAGATCAGTTCTTTTAATTTCAGGTAAATCGCGATCTTCAATGATTTTAGTTAGAATTTTGTAGATGGTTGGGATCTGCTTCTCATAATAAAATGTATATACAACCCCTTTAATTGCAGTTTTCATCTCTTCTTCCAACGAGGTTTTTCGTTTGCCTATGATCGAATGTGGCTTGGGATTACTAACAATTCCAGTCGTTTTTTCTCCTTCAGTATTCGGTACATAGTAGATTTTCCAATTCCTGTCATGTTGGAACATATCTCAACAGAGCTTTTAACATTATTATCTAGATATTGATATCTTAAGACATCATAAACATTCATCGTAATAAGTTTTTCGTTGAGGAAAAAATGCCCTGGTTTAACGTTTTTATAATAAATATAGAGGTGAAAGCCATATCTTTTGGGTATCTCACTAATCTTAGAACCCATTCTGCCTTTTATATTAGGAATGAGTATGCTGCTTGCACTCACCTCCCCCCCCCCGCCCGTTGATAACTTGTTTTTCTTGCCATAGTGTACTTTTGTGATATCACCGCCCCCCCCCCCCAAGAGAGAGGCTCGATCTGCCACTGCTACAGCTGCTACTTTTTTCGCTAGACCACTCTCCGTATAGTCCAAATTTGACTCCGTTTGACTCTTTTTTTTTATTTTGTAATTTAAAAAACATCTGAGAAAAAGTAATTTATAGAAAACGCGGTTTATTCAGGTGTAAATAAGAAATAATTGTTTAGTCAAGTGGCACTCTCATAGCAATCTTTAATTGTATTATGTATTCAAATTGAGATTTGTCAACATGTTAGTGACATTTTAAGATTTTGTTTGTTTGCGCTCTATAAGTGAACTCTCCAAAATAGTCCATGGGAGCGATAAGTTGAAAAATGAACTAATCGCTCGTGTATGGGGGAAAGTAATTAAGTAGAAGAGATTCATCACACAACCCAACGCAAGCCTTCACACGGCATGTCGGATCCTAGAGATTACCATTAGATACACTCTTCTTCGTTCTCGTTATTTACCTAATACTTATTATCTTATTTGAAACTATGTAATTAGTTCCAAAAGAAACAAATAAGTAGTATAACAGATCTGAAGTTGGCAATCTTAAAATACAATAATCCATAAAAACTAAATTAACGAGCTTTTACAAAGATGAAGAAAAATCATAGGTTGAGAACGTGGTTAGTTCAATAAATACTTGAACGTATTCAGGTAGTCTCGTAAATTCCAATAATATTTAGCTTTATTTGATTGTACATATTCAAAATTTCTGGTAAAAACACGTTTGCATTTACAAATGTTTATGTATATTTAAAAATGATAAAAGACAATGGTAAAAATATGTCATGTTATAGAAAATTATCTAGTATTATACTATAAAATAATTACTGAATTTTGTTAATATTATAAATTATTTATTTAAATTCTTCAAGATACGAGAGAAAAACTATTTCTTTAATAGGAAAAGCATTCCAAACTACTATATGGGCTTCAAAATTAAGAGAATCGAGCTGTTGTCCAAAATGATTATTACACACTATAGTATACATTTGTCATACCTAGGACAGCACAATTTGAAAGATCAACAAAAAAATCCTGACTCGTGTTATCGTTTGGTAACCCACTTCATTTTCATTGTTTTTGTTTAGTTAATCAGATGGTAGGGGCACGAAATGGGAAAGAAGGGTTGTAATAATCATTTCGGAGAACACCTCGAATAATTAAAATCGATCATCCTTACAGGTAAGTGAATCAATCTATTGATTATTCTTCGCTGTTGTCCTTCATTATTATTACAGACTGTAGATGTTCAAGGCATAAAGGCACGATCTAATTAAGAGTTATTTTATTTATAATCGAAACAATTACTTGGCGAATGCAGATTGACAAAATTTTAGAAATAAGGAATTCCTCAATAAAGCGTTATGATTTTTCTATTATGTTTTTTATCATTACTAATTGATTCTCATGGAATTGGGTCATCATTACATGTAGTGAGTCGAATTTACTATTTTAAATTTTAAACATTGTCGTGATAATTTTTAAAATAACATATTTAATGGCTAAAATTTATTATCGTCATTATTTTGAGCTTTTGATTTTGGGTAACTTTGCAAACATCATTTGGAGATATTGTTATATTTTGTATATTCTATAATAACTATGTAACTAAAGGTCTTATTTTTCGATTTTTATGATTATAGTGTCCCGTTTGTACATCCCTTTATTATGAATTGAACTTACACCAAGATATTTTTTAATAAAAGATTTCTTATTAAAACCAAGATTTAATAAACTGATTATTTCGGTGTAAATATGTAAATCCGTAATATTCTTAAGTGAAAAAAAAACAATTTTTTTCGACACAAAAAAAAATTAATCTTATCAGACGTTATCCAGAACTTATTTTTTTTCTATTAAAAAAAAAAACATAATACAATATTTTTGAACATTAAATAAATATTTTTTTTTATATTAAACAACAAAATTTAAACAAATGCCTATTTTTTTCGAGAATATCATTTAAAAATTTAATGTGCACGATTGTTAAATATATTTTCCAACTTTTTTAATAACTAATTTATAATAATTTAAAGGTTAATTCGAATTAAGTGAATTTGCTTATCTCAATTTCACTAAAGAATGGGCATATATTTATAACTGATTTGAGCTAAAATAAATTTCTATATTGAGACATTTTTGAACGTTTCTGCCGCTAAAACTAAATTTAAATATATTACTTTATACATATTTATCAATAATAATTTAGAATTGTTGCAAACAATCTACAAAGAACAAGGTTATTGTCTGTGACACGTATGGCAACTTATCTCCGAGAGACTCTGTACTTTAAACAAAATAGAACACTTATTTATTTTCTCTTATACCTAACTGACTCACTGTGTTTTTATGAGAACTACTATCCCATAAAAATATAATAATATCATAAACTCTTTTATTACCAGTTTGCTCATCACCCGTTATCTGGTGTATTATTATTATTATTTTCATTTATTTGATAATAATTTTTTAGTAAATATGATACCAACTCATTTATTACAAATAAGAGAGCCATAGACATAAAGACTTAATTACTTCCAAAATATAATATTAAAAGCATTAAAAAACTGATTTTATGCCAACAATAAATATATTAAGATGCTAAAAACCACATTACATTAATTTATAATCTGTAATATTATCTGCCCAGAATTACTATTTCTTAAATTTCATCTACTTCAAATCATATTTGGCTTTACATTTTATCTTAAACAGACTTCTGAAAAGAAGGAAGTTCTAAATTATATATATATATATATATATATATATATATATATATATATATATATATATATATATATATATATACAGTGAATTCGAAAGTAGCTGATAAATTCAATATAAACTAAATGGATACTTGTTTGGAAAACGCTCGGACACGTCGAATTTGATTTTTCGTTCAGAGTTTTTTTACGTTACTGAGTAAGTTAAGGAGGAGCTATGACGTCATCGATATTTTTTCCAATTGTAAACCCCATTTTTTATTTCAGAATTAGAAAGGGTACACATTCTTTTACATACAACAAGAAATTGTCAACAAAAATTTGTGTTAATACTTTAAAAAAAAAATTGGTACAATCTATATCAAATGTTTCAAATGGGCCCTGTTAATATTTTGAAACTAGCCAAGTCGATGAATAATTTTTCTTAAACATTGTCGATGACATTTGTGGTTATGTTTCGTACTTCTTGGCATGTTGATACTTTTAGGACTTATTAGTTGTCGAGTTGGGTTACGTATACTTTAGTTTTTAAGTATCCCTCACAAGAAATAATCAAAAGTAGTCAAATCTAGTGATGTGGTAAGCCATTCAATTGTTCCTCTTCTACCTATCCAACATTTTAGAAAAACCTCATCCAAATAAGCACGGACAGGGGCAGCGTAGTCGGTTGCGCTCCATTTTGTTGGAAAAAAAGTCACGCTGGAATATATAGGGTTCGTTAGACCATAGATTAACCCATTATATGTTATTGGTTCATTTCCGCGCATTTTCAGACAAAATACAAAAAACTGTTAAAAAGATTATAAAAAACTTCAAGAACTTTGGATCTATAAATGGTAAAAGAAATAGAAATAAACCAGTTGTTAATAAAATAAAGTAACAAAAATTATTTGAGTAAATATTCAAATTGACGCCCTTAAACTTCCAAAAAATTTTCGCACCTAAGCAGGAACTCTTCATGGGTGGCTCTTCTTTTTTACTGAGGATTAATTTCTTCAAATGCTATTCTGATGCGCTGCATGCAATCTTCCATAATAGTTGATGCGGTGTTATATATTTTATTTTTGATTAAGCCCCAAATAAAAAAATCAAGTACTGTTAGGTCGGGAGGGCGAGGTGGCCAAAGATGTGGCCCATTCTTGGCTATCCATTGATCATAAAACAAGTTTTGCTGATGATTGTTAACTAAATGACTATTATGTGGAGACGCCCCATCATGTTGATAAAATAGATTTCTATGATTAGCCAGCGGCAAGTTTTCTAAATAGTTCACTTCTAAATTTCTCAAGATGTCGAAGTAGCGCTCACCTATAAGTTAAAATACGTATTTTGTATCTAGAAGTCTTCAGAAATAGCTAACTTACCATTCAGAATATCTTGGGAAAATTCTAGGGAGACGACGCCATTATTTTTTATAGCACAATACACGGTAAACTGCCAAGACTCCTGAAAATCTAATTCTCTAAATAGATGTACGTTTGAGTCGCTCCAATAGTGGGAATTGCGTCGATTAAACAAAGCATTTTTTGTAAATTTGGCTTCGTCTGTCCAAAGAATATTATTCAAAAAAAACAGCATTTTCTTGTGACCGCAGTAAAATAAATTTACTTCATTCACCACTATTCTTCCATAAAATCCTTAAAATTGATGTTTGAGATAATCAAGACTCTAATGCTACTTGCCTTTTCGATATTGTTGAAAATGCGGCGAAATATCTTAAAATGGTAATTTCAATATTTTCATTATTAACAACTAATTTATCTTTATTTCTTTTCGCTTTTATAGATTCAAAGTTCTTGAAGTTTTCTATAATTCTTTTATCAGTTGGTGGTGTTAGTTTCTGTTTCTGCGTATATCGTATTGCGAAAGAATCGCATGTTCTTGAAATAACTCAAATATATAAAATTATTACAGTAGAATCTGTTCATAACTCAATTGTATGAACGTGTTATTTAAAAATGTTTTTCTATGGCAAGTTATGTTTATGAATTTAACATAAATACTTATATCCATAACATCCGAGTATCTTAGTTTTAAACAGTTAAGTATAATATAATTCTTTTCACGACGCAACTTATAATAAATATACGAAAAATAATAATTTGTAAGCTATCTGAAACTTTTATTTAAACAAGTAACAAATTTTACATTCAAATAATGTTAATTACAGTATTTAACTTAATTAGACTGTGTTAAACACCATAGTGACTATAATTAAATAAATATTGTAATTATAATTTATCGGAACATATAGATCTGAACCCTATAGATCAACGAGTGAGGTCCTTCAGCATAAAAACCTTATTTATGATCCATTTGATCTTCAAGCCTCTACAAATCTTTATAAAATAAAAAAAGACTATATTACAAATAAAATGTGAGATCTGCCAGTATCTTTAATGGACGTCTTCTGCCTAGCCTTTGGTTTCGGTCCCTGGCCCTGGTTTCTCTATCATTGTTTAAGTTTCAGGTCTTCTTTCAGATTTAGTTGTCAGGACAGGACGTCTTGCAGTATCAGGCTAGATATTGTGAATCCGTACAATAAATAACTGATTGGATAGTTTCCATAGTGAATTGGAATGATGGCTTTTAGTCATACTACGTAGGGTTGTAATTTTCACCATTTCAAGGTTTATCACAGCTGGCTTTCTGCAATTACTGTATATAGGAGGCATATATTTCAATTGACGTCCATAAATTATTTTGTATATATGAGTTGCTGTTTTTCTTAATATCCCTTTTTCTATATATATATATATATATATATATATATATATATATATATATATATATATATATATATATATATATATATATATATATATATATATGTATATATATATATTAGAATCCTAAAGTATTTGGCTCCTTTGTATGCATTTTTGTTTAACAGTTCTAGAGTGTCAATTTAAGATAATTTTGTGGTCTATATTTACATCTAAATATTTGACTGATGGCTCGGTCGATATTTCTTGGTTGTTGAGTGATACAAAATAAATTTAGTCCAAGAAAAGAACAAATATTTTAATGGCAATCAAAACACCATTTTTTTTTACTTTAGACGGATAATTTGACGTACCAAAACTACTTTTTGCCTAAAATGGCGACCAAACATAGTATGGGCATTTTCGGTCTGACAGCTCAATTCAAACTGTCATCCATTTTATTTTTTGAAATCCTGACATGCGACATACTTTTTCACGAATACGGTTTTACTGTCAAAAATATGAAGTGACAGTTCACATCGCCATTCACATCACTTTCCACATCACGCTTTCGAGGATACAGACCCTGGACATTATATGGTAATGGCAACAACAGTTTATAAAGCTCCTTTTTAATTACATTTGTCTTCACTGCTAAAGCTTTAATAGCAACTTTAAAATCTCGATAGCTTCATGAAAATATATTTTTCGAAA
Source organism: Diaprepes abbreviatus (assembly GCA_034092305.1). NCBI lineage: Eukaryota > Metazoa > Arthropoda > Insecta > Coleoptera > Curculionidae > Diaprepes > Diaprepes abbreviatus. Next base: position 1,862,637 of record JASJET010000288.1, on the reverse strand, counting down.
AAGGGCAAAATACTTATACAGTTTTTTGAGTTCTAAAATAATATATTTCACAGAAAAAGCATTTTATTTTTTTGACAATTTTGAGTGTATGATTTTAAACGGAATCGGTCGATAGGTAAAGTTTGGCTAAAATATGTCAATTTACGCCTCTCAAAGCAGACTCAAATATATACACTACAGATCCTGTTTAAACTGAAAGTACCTTAAATTTATTTTTGTTTTCTCATAAGGCATATCATGACTTAAATTGCATAATTCTGATATAAAACGTCTTTTATAATCTTTGGAAGGCCTCAGTGAATATTTCCATACCATGGATGATAAAAAAATATGTAGTGCTCAGAAAACAGGATTATTTCACTGTTTATACAAAGATTTCAAGCCATATGAAGCAGAAAACGCCGTTTGTATAAATTTTCAATATATTTAAATTGATCCAGGAGATCATCAAAATAAACATCATCTCTAGTTAGAGTAAAAAAACATTACCACTGTCTTCTTATCATTATGGATTAATTATTTGTTGAACATACAAGGTTTCAAATACAGAGAAAGAGAACCATCTTCTTGCAAACAAAGCAAGACCTGAGAACCATAAAGAATGCCAATAAGGATGGGAAGCTATTCTTCATTCTTCTCACTTTTCCGACATTTCTCCAATTAATTATTAATTTTTTCCCTTCAACGATTTTCCGTTAAAGAAACACTAAAAAAGTATATTAATTTAAAAATATAAATTGTTACCTAATTTCATAAATATTGAATTAATATACTTGTAGCATGTTTGAGAACCGTATTAATTTAAATGAATAAAATACATTTAATTATGTTCGTTTAATTTTTTCTCCAAAAAAGCTTTTCAGTCAGTATTTCCTTATATAAGTACTTTTGTAGGTTTCAAAAATATTTATTCTTTTGAAATTTTGTGCAAACAAAATGTTTCAGGTAATAAAGACATGTGCATTTACAAATATTACTGCGTATCTCAACGCTGAAAGTATAAAATATTATTAAAAAATTTCTGTTCTTTTGAAATACTAAATAATTGTATAATATAACCTTAATTTAATAGTTCAATCCCTCTTTTTAATAAACAAAATTTACTGTAAAATAAAATGGGATGCTTAAGCCACAAATTAATCTAGATTAAAAGTCTATACGTGATTACAGTAATAGAGGAATTATCCCGAGCCAAAATGTCCCGATCCATCATAGCTGCGGTATTTTTGTTGGACGGAGGTGCTCTATCCACTTACTTTTATATCAATCAATCAAATAGAAATTTACCACAATTATTAGGGGTCAGCAGAAAGTTTCCAAAACAAAAATGGAGAACGATTATGTCTAAGAAGATCTATTAATCATAGTATTATAGCGGAAGAATTGTTATTAATTCTTCTTAAAGGTTCAGTCGATGTATATGTACAGAACTCATTTTTGTGGCATGATAAATTAAATACATTGGCGTATGACATTGCTAGTCCAGGTTTTGTTTACATAGGCAATGACTTTTGTAGTTTTTTTATTGTAATAATTAATCAACACAATTATAACAAAATTAAATCATTAGTATTCTTACTATTGTGCCTTAAGTAATGAATATGTAATAATTAATGACAGAATTTAATTTTTTTGAGTTAATATATAAATAAATAAACACAGAGGAAGATAAAAATCTGTTAAGATAAAAATATTGTTGAAGTCATGTAAACAGAAACAATTTTCTTCTAAAATCTGTCCATTGCACAGACAGATGCATGTCGGTACCCTGATGAGTCTAGTAGAGACGAAACATGTACCTCTGCCGTATCACTGTAGCGGAGAGGGTAAATTTTTTGACTTTCTTTTCGGTGTGGTGGTACAGGTGGGCCACCATCTCGGTGGTGGTGGAACAGGATAAATTGTGTTTTTTAGCAATTTATTCAAACTGTGCAACCTCTAACATGGAAAGGATATGATGGAGTGAAGTTCTCAGCGAGTAACGAGACGAATCGCACTTGAAAATGCCAAATGCGATTTTGGCGAAACGTCGTGAAAACGATTTTTTGAACGAACGGATTAAAACCCGGAATAACCAAACTATTCATTCTACCATCCGTGAAAATCTACGATATAACATATATATATATATATATATATATATATATATATATATATATATATATATATATATATATATATATATATATATATATATTGGATATTCTCACGGGTGTGATATGTAATTGAAGGTTTTTGGGCATCCCGTGTATGTGCTGTGTCCCTCTCAGGACTGTAAGACAGATGACATTTTGGTGAAATCTCATTCACTATTTTCAAAGCTCACTGTTTGGCGTCTACGAGCTTTCGCTGAGCTAAATGTACGTTGATTTTACTGAAAAGCCAGTAAAGCCCACTTCAAAAAAATAGAAAATATTCTGTACGAATCTATTTAGAATAATTGTTCAATATGTAATGGATTTATATATTGGTCATGAGCTCAAGAGGAAATTAAAATACAATAGGAAGTTATTATATAGATATTAATTTTAATATATATTACAAATTTTTATATTACATTGTATTTTAATCCATAGACAATCAATTGATCCAAATGTGATCCAAAATATTAACAATAATTATAAAAATAAAATATGTATTTTTACCTTAATAGTTGCCTGTATGTATACTAAATATTAAAATGCCTTTTCTTGTTAAAGAAATTAAATGTAATGTGTATATATTGATAATTCTATATACTATAAAAAATGTTATTATATATAAACAGATACCTAAAAACATGAAGATTTCATATTGAACCATATTTTTTATCCACTTTTAATATTTATTATACTATATCGATTTGGTTAGTTAAACATTGCAAAGATCTGTATCGCACGTGCTGCAAGTAATATTCATCTGGGGATAAATTTCTTGCATAAGGTCACAAACGTATATTTCCGTATCAAATACTTGAAAATATTCCAGAAAACAATTTCTCATTGTCACAATGTCTCCATCTAAAAATAATGCGTAAAAACTGTTATTGATTTTACCTTTACTAAAACAACCTCTTAAACTTTTAAGGAACAGTTTTATTGGTCCTTATCCAAAATCAGACCAATAATTGATAATTATCTTGGATTTGCTTGAGCAGCGTACCTGTGGATTCTTATATTTTTTAATTGCTTAAAATAACAGCCAGATAACCAGTTTAAATGAATTTGTGTTTCAAAAAATAAAAGAGCTTTGGCATTAATAAGATACTGAAAATTTCACAAGGGATGGACTTATACTAAGGCGGTAAAATAATTTTTTTAGAAAAATATAGACAGATTTGTGTGCAGGAAGCTTCAACTCAAACAAAACTTACGACTTGATAGTTTTTGCTTTATTTATGAGGTAAATAGAATTAAAATCTACTAGATATCATTTATAATGTAGTCTTAAAGTAATTTAGGGAAAAACAATATAGTAATTATTTAGAAAATTTCTATAAATGCAAGGGTATGTATTTAAAGCATTTGCGAAACAATTTAGATTTAAGTCCTTTAGCATTCATAGAATCTACTTTTTGAAACAAGAAAATATCCGAAAATGTATTTTTTATATAAAATCTTATACAGATAGCTTGCACTATCCGGTATTCACTAATATTCGAAAACTACCAAGCAAGGTGAGGAACTTCAGTTAATTTTGCCAATAATTGCAATAAAAAACTAAACCTTTTTATGACTGTGATAAATAAAACACATTCTCACTTATAATTTTTCAAGGTACAATATTTTTCCCTGTCCACCAGCTTCTTTAGATACTGTATCTGAAAAAGCTGCCATTCAGTGAAATATGTAGCACCGTCAAAAAATATATGTGAAAATTTAAGTAAATAAGTGTTTTACATATAACAATCATAAACTAGTACGAATTTTCACCACGTAACGACCAAAAAAATCAAAATTAACTAAGTATTTTTACTTTAAAAAAAATTCTATCTAGTTATAGGCAATAATGATGTCTTATTGAACATTACCTAGAAAGATGGCAATAAATATTAGGTATATTTTATTGATCATACTGACAAATATTTTGCGAGCAGTCAGTACAATAAAACCATTAACGTTAAAAATCATGTGACAGTAAGCCAGTACAAACAATGGGATATAAAAGGGATGTAATAACACATTATTATTAAAGTTCACTTATAGTTATATGGAAAAACTAGTCATTAGAAATTTAAAGTATATTTACCTGTATTAACTTTGATAGTAAAACAGGCCAAGTTTGACTCTTCTAAATTACTCATATTTGTTGGGAATTTAGAAAATGGAGATTTAGGACTTACTAAGCTACAATCCTGTATGGAAACCTTACTGATGTCAACAGGGTCATTACATGTAGAAGCACCAATACATTCATAACATTTCGTTGGCTCAGCTCTAGTATATGCTGGAAATAAAAACTTTGAGATAGTAGTTACAAATATCTAAATAAAAAATGTTCTTCACTAAATGGGTTGAAATGTAAAAAACTATGTCAACACTATTATATTATGATCATTTGGAAACTATATAGTATATTAAAAAATTGTTTTATATGTCCACTATGTGGTAAGGAACGAATTTGGCATTATGAAAAGTTTTTACTCATACAGAGGTAGCAATAAAAATTAACTAAAGAAATAGTTAAATTTAATAACAGAATTATTTTGCATATTTCCAAATAAATTAAATTGTTGATGAGTTGTAATTTCTTATTCTTAACGATTACAAAAAAAAACTTACCAACGAAAAGTGAAAAAATAAGCAGCAATGATAAGGAGATATTCATCTTTGTACACTTATACTAATCGATTTTAGTAAATATGGATATGGAATATTTAGAAAAAACCTCAGGATTATTGAATTTATACTAAATTATAATCTAATCAAATCAGCCAATTTATTAAATCAAGTTGTTTATAAATAATAATAAATTGTTTTTATGAATGGTATCTTACAATTTAAAAATTTAACCAAATATATTCATCACTATTATTCTGAGACAGCTGTTATAATACTTACGAACTTGTGTTTTTTACAAATTATATTGGTTGAATATAGTCTCGCTGGAGTCCTGTGAGTACATATAACAATCACTTGGCAAAATATCAAAAAGTTTGTTTTTACTTTCCTGAAGATTGGACTGGGCAGTACTATAAGGTTGTTCTTACCGTAGAGGACAAATTAAATCGAAATGAGTACACAGGGATCTAAATATGGCAATCTGAAGCACAAACATATAGTAAAAATCTTATTCTTTCCCACCGAATTTTTAAGGTCCCATGATTTTAATAAATGAAGTGCTTCTTCACTTTAGTTGCCGCTGGGGTATTTTTTTGACAATATTCTTTTGATCCGGTCATAGTTAATCGTATTCATGTGTATGTGCCTAAAATTGAGGATTTGTGCACTGCGACCTAATAGATCTATTATGTTCTCCTACTACTGCTAAGTCGTAAAGGATATCTGGCCGGCTTGTCTAATATGTCGTTCCCCTCTACCCCGGTATGTCCCGTACCCACAGGAAGGTGACCTTATTGTTCTCATTCAACTAATTTAGTTTCTCTAGGCATTCTCAGACCATCTCACAGCTAATTACTTGAGAACTCGGGGCATTGATAGCTGCTTGACTATTCGATATGATGATAATCTGATTGTTTTCTCCTTGCTGAAGTGAATACATTTTCCAAGGGCCTGTATTTCCGCATAAAAGATGCTTTGTGACTTACCCAACTCTTCGTCATACTGTCCAGAAATATATGTAAAGGTGTAAGGTTCAGGATTACGTCCATGGCGACCATTGGGTAGGTTTTTACTGCTCCAGTTATATATGCACAGGCCAGCCTTTTAACTTTCGAGAGGTTGGCTGTCGCATTAGACAGACTGATTCTTTTACTCCAGATCATTTCCCCATATGTGATGAATTGTTTAACTATTGCTGTGTACATCCACTGCAAGATTTTTGGGTTTGTGTCCCAGATTTTTCCCGCAAAATTTTTATATATCATCAAGGCTTTTGCAGCCTTGTTTATTACTTATTTCTTTTTCCAGAGAAGTTTATTATCTAGGTTCAGGCCCGGATATTTAACCTCTGACTTACACTCATTACCGTTCCCATCCATTTTCATGATTTTCAGATTGATGTTTATTTTCCTTATGAAGACTACTAAGGTGGTTTTATTAGGGTTCGCATTTAATTCCATCATCTGGCACTATTCCTTAATGTGTTCAAGCCCTCTCTGGACTATCTCACAGAGGGTATTCTTGAATTTACGGTCATGACTATGTCATCGGTTAATCCTGACGAGGTGAGTCAGATCACAAAAAAGTCGATCTCTACGTCAATGGAGAAGCTACTCCTCTGAGGGCATCTTCTGGTGGTACAGAGGGCGATAATGTCCTCTCCTATTTGTGTTTCTACAATTCTAGTACAGAGAAGTCGTGTCATCTATTTGGACGTCCTTCCGTCCAGTTTCTTGTCATCAAGTGTTCCTTTGACTACCTCGTGTGGGGTATTAAAAGCCCCTATATCAAAAAAGGCACATATTACGGTTTCTTTACTGTTTAGTGCATCTTGAATCTCATCTGTTAATTATATCAGTGCGGTATCCGTAGACTTACTCGTTTAATACGCATGCTGACGAGGGTGCAGTGGCACTAGTTCAAGAACTTCGGTTCTGATATAATTATCTACTGCTTTATCCATCGTTTGTAAAATAAATGATATGAGGCTGATCGGTTACAGGGATTTAAGATATGTAGTGTTCTTTTTCCCTGCTTTCGGAATGAAGGTGACTGTGGCTTTCGGATCTTTCCTCTGACAAATGATCATTTCATCAAGATGCATCCCTACAACTTTTGCTGGTTTGTAAGAGGCAGCTTCAGGACTGACGTAAGAGGATCGGTTCCTAAACTGAATACGATTATTTTGTGATCTGAAAGAGAAGGTTAATTTAGTACCCTCCAATTTTTAAACCTGATCTACTTTGTTAATCGTAAGACGCGTGACATTTAATCCCAGTTTCACAATGTGTGATTACTGAAAGGTTCGAACAAAAAGGTTGATTAATTACAAAAGACATTTCATAATTAATAATTTAAGTTTTACTGAAAGTGAACCAAGAGTTAAGTGTACCAGCATATAATCTTGTAGTTACTTGCTTAACCCCAAAAAACCAAACCTCCAACCTCATTACTTTTATTGTGTTTCTTGTTTATCGATGATTTATTTTACTTAAGTTTTTTGGATTCTGTATCAATTAGTATATAAAACTGTAAAATAATTTGAATGCGTTTACCTTTATTAGAAATTTAGAATAAACTATTTGCTAGGAAGCATTTTTGGAAATTATTTTTAATATTTAATCTTCAACTCTAAAGTATAAAATAGCTGATCGTTCCGTTTAAACTAAATTTCTAAGATCAATGCTTTATAAACTGACCTAAACTTTTGTTCTGGGTTTATAAGTTGGAGAACCTTCATTACAAAAATCCGTTTAATATATATTTAACAAGATATCTTTGAATGTATTTTTTTATTTATTGTTTTAGTAACGGCACCAAACATATTTCAATAAAATTTAAGTACCCATTTTGACAAATAAAATTGAATAATGATTTCGTAATCAATATACAATTTTTATTGTTGAAACCCCTGGTTTTAAAAACTCATAGTTAACTTGAAAGTGTTCGCTGGAACATTTGATATTACCATTGATTGTGAAATTGGGCTCTAGCAATTAATGTTTAACATCTAATATACAGTTTGAGGAAAGTATTTGCTTTCAAATATTTCACTTAAAACGAATTTAAATATATTTAAACAATAATTTCTATAGATAATTTTGAATAAATAATGATTCATATTTCTGTTGTAACTCCTCTCATTATGAACAATTTTCTTTGATCCATTTCCTTTTACCATTATGATATCTCTCTGTATTCTTTTTGATGTATACTACTTTATCTTATTATGTCTCTATGTTTCTGTTGTCTTCTTTTCTCCATTATACGCAAAATATCCTCAGCCATCCAGGCCTTCCTTTTAATTGTTCTCTTTGGTTTTAAGTTCTGTTCACTAATTTTTCTTCCTTGATTCTTTAACGTCTGTATCTTTTTCTCTATATAATTGCTACCATTTCTATTTTTAACATTTTCATTTAGTTTTATATGAGCCTTGATTTTATTTTGGAGTTCAGAAATTTTTTCGATAAAATATTAAACTTTAAGCTTAACTGCCTAGCATGTAGGATGTGCAGGCCTTGGTTTGTAAATGGAAGATCTTGAGAGCGTTCAAAACTATTTGTTTCTAAATGTCCCGGTTCAACTTATATAACGAAAAATATCAGCATAAGTATATTTTCAGCCAAAAAATTAAAGGATATGTCAAAAGCAGTCTAAAAATCATCTTACAATAGAATATTCATGATCATTTCGAATTCTTTTTTAACCCATCTTGAAAATTAAATGATGAGAGATTTTGCATTTGAAAGCACTTTCAGAATTTTTATATACATGGATACAAGACCATTTAATGATCAAAATTTTCAACCTTCGCTTTTGAATTAAAAAAATATTTTGATTCCAAAAGACCATGAAAATTACATAGAAGGTCAAATATAAGGTCACTTCTAGATTTCTCTCGTTCTACCTTCAAACTTTTGAGTAAAATGTTGAGGCTGAAAATGACTCTCGGAACTTTCAATGTCCTTCTCCTTCATAGCCAGACCAAACCACGTACATTCTCCATACTGGCCAGTTAAATCTAAAATTTAATATTTTATTAAAGTCCTACTAATGGGTCCGTCCAGGTACAAAGCTTCCAAAAAAGACCCGTCCAGAATCTTTTAGCTGGGACTAAGCAGAGGATATTTTTGTTAAATTGAATTCAAGAGTATATTAGTTAGTTTCTATATTATATAAACAAAATAATATACGACTGTTGATCAAAAACGTTCTCGTTTGTATTTTAAAAATGTCTTTATTCTCCATATAGTCCAGATTTGATTCCATTTGACTTCCTTTTTATTCTGGAATTTAAAAACATCTCAGAAAACGTCATTGCTGAAATTTTTAAAGTAAACTATTAAAACGCATTTTATCCAGATGTAAGTGAAAAATAATTGTTTCGTTAAGTGGCACTCTGATAACAATCTTTAAATCTATTAATATTCAAGTTGAAATTTGTCAACATGTTGATAATAAAAAATTATACGTTTTCATTTGTTTGCGTTCTATTTCTGAATTCTCCAGAATATTCCATGTAAGCGATAAATTGAAAAATCAACTAATTATTTGTGTATGGGAGACTTCCGCCAGTATATTTTCTTGATAAAGATAAACCAATACAAGAACTCGCAGCTTCAAAAACAGCTAAGAGTAATTTTGTTGCAGATACAGGTTGTTAAGTCTGATGAAGGGCACTTCTTCTCTTAATTCCGGAACAATATATTGCAGAATTTGCAAATATTGATTTGCAGGAATTTGTATTTTTTTAGATTGTTCGAACTCTTGACTTATTAAGTCCTATAGAACCTCCTATCATTCTGCAAGAACTACTTGAATTTGCTTCAATAGAAGCTAATATATTTATTTCATCAATCTCCTCTTAGAGATTTTAGACAGTGGCTTAAAAAAACTAACCGTGTTGAAGTAAATTTGATTTTATCCTCAAAAACTGGCTGTCCTCTTTCTGGATATCTACGAATTATAGACATTTATAAATTTCAAATTGAAAATAATACTTAAATTCTCAAACCTGTTAAAATACACTTCTAGCGCTACATCTGCATTATATACAAAACCTGCCATTATGAAGAAGAAACTAATCGAACATTTCAGTACAAAAATATTACGAATATCTAAATATTCTGACAGAAAGGACGTGATTTTGATTTTTGTTTCTTTAAATACTCGTCACGGGCTACTAACAAGGAAGGTACCTGAAGTGTCCGGCTCCAGTTTTAATGAAACTTCAATATATTGTAAAAGGTACAAACGATATGTATTTTTTTCTCTACGGAGATTTATTTTAACGGGGTGACAACAGCCCCTATAATTTATCCCGAAAAACAGTATTTTTAAAATATCTCAGGTTCTAAGTGAGATATCTTTACAAAACAAAATGAAAATTGCTTGTTCGAAATAATGTTATACTATGGATTGCTCACCCCCAAGGGTTTACATCTTATTTTTTATAAGGGTAAACTACCTATTTGCGCAAGTAATTTAATTCTAAAAATTACGAAATTTCGGATTTCGGGGTTTCTAAAAATAACTAGCAAAAGAGGGTGAACTACCCCCAAATGCTTTCTTCCTTAAATCTGTAGTTCTAATTGAGATATCTTTATAAAACAAAATGTTATTTGAAATGATGTGGAACTAAGATATTTTTATTCCCAAGAATACCATCCCTCATTTTTATAAGGGTCAACTATCTACTCGCGCAGGTAATTTAATACTAAAAATTACGAAATTTGATAAGATTGTTTAAAAATATTTTTTCACGAATACCATAATTAACTCAAATTGACATCATTCGAAGTTGCCAAAAATAAACTAGTAAAAGAGGGTCAGTCATCCCCAAATACTTTTTTTTAATATCTCAAGTTCTAATTAAGATAACTCTACCATACAAAATGAAAATTATTTTTTATTCGAAATGATATTAAACTGTGATATTTTCACCCCCAGGGATATCATCCATTATTTTTATTAGGGTAAACAATATATTTGCGCACATAATTTAATTGTACGTTACAAAATTTATTAAAATTTTTTGAAAATATTTTTTCACGAATTTCATGTCACTTAAATGGTCATGTTTCGAGATTTCTAAAATTAAACTTGTAACTCCACCTCCAAATAGTTTTCTTTACATCTCACGTTCTAATTGAGATAACTTTCCAAAACAATCCGGAAATTACTTAATTTTACTTAAAATGACGGTAAATTATAACAGTTTCACCGTTGAGAGTGAAAATATTATTGTGTAACTTCCTTAAGGATATCATTCGAAGAACTTCATTTCATATATATATATATATATATATATATATATATATATATATATATATATATATATATATATATATATATATTGATCTTGGCCTTTGAGTTGAAAAACAGTTTATATCGAAATAACTATGAAAATTATATTGAAGGTTAAAGCACCTCTGGATTTCTCTTGATGTACCTTCCAACTTTTGTGTAAAAAGTTTAGGCTGAAAATAACTTTCGGAACTTCCAAAGTCCTTTATATCCAGACGAGACCCGTGCATTTTTCATACTGGGTAATTAAGTCTAAAATTTAATATTTTGTTGCAAAAAAACTTTGAATTCAAGAAATAGATAAGGTGCATTTTATTTAAAAGGAGGCAGAATACAGCCTAAATGGAACTTCTGCGTTTCTCAAAATCATTTTTAATCTTAGGATGCGGATTCTGATAATGGCAGTTTGGAGTCCTATCAATGAGTCCATCCGGTTACTGAGCTTCCAAAAAAGATCCATCCACATTCTTTTAGCTAGGATTAAGCAGAGGTTATGTTTGTTAAATTGATGTTAAGAGTATCTTAATAATAGCCGTTATGTCCTTTATCATCTTAACAAAATTATATACGGCCGCTGGTCAAAAACGTTCTGGTTTGTTTTGTAGGAATGTCTTCCTTCTTCACGACAACGGGCGAGTTTATGAAACAGCCAAAGTTCAAGCCACTCTCTACAAGTGTTACTTTCTTGAGCTGGACCATCCACCATATAGCCAGATTTGATATCTCAGAGAACGTCATTGTCGTAATTTTAAAAATACATTATAAAATGCAGGTGTAAGTAAGAAATAACTGTTTCGTTAAGTGTCATTCTGATAGCAATCTTCAAATTTATTATGTATTCAAGATGAGATTTGTCAACAAGTTGATAAGAATAGATTATACGATTTTGTTTGTTTGCGTTGTATAAGTGAGCTCTCCAAAATATTCTATGTGAGCGATAAATAGAGAAATTTACTAATCATTCGTATATGAGAGACTTCCACCAGTGTAGTTTATTAAAAATATTTTGATAAAGATAAACTATTACAAGGATTTGTAGCTTCAAAAACAGCCAATAGGAATTTTGTTGCAGATACAGGTTGTTAGGTCGCATTAAGAGCACTTCCTGTTTTATTTCCGGAACAATGTATTGCAGAATTTGTAAATATTTATTTCTATTAAGGCTGTCTTCATATACGATTTTTGTGTCAAGCATATTTATAGGGTTTAACCTTGTATTTTTATGATTGTTCGAACCATTGACTTATTAACTCATACAGAACCTTCTACTATTCTGCAAGGACTACTTAAATGTGCTTTAATAAAAGTTAATACATTGATTGCATAAGGCTTATGATTATCCTTGTTGTAAATTTTCGGCCGTGGTTTAGAAAATAAACTATGTTAAATTTAAGTTGATTTTATCCTCAAAAACATTCTTTAATCTCGCTGTCTTGTCTCTACCAATTACAGGTATTTATAAATTTCAAATTGAAAAGAATACTAAAATTCACAAACCTGTTGAAATAGACACTGAAGATACTAATCGAGCATGTCGATTTTTCGTTGTTCTCAAAATTGACAAAGCTTGACATTATTAAGAAGAAGCTAATTAATCGAAAATTTCAGTACAAAAATATGACGAATTTCTACATATTCTGACAGAAACCCCAGACCACATGATTTTTACTTTTTGTTTTTTTAAATACTCATCACGGTCTACTACCAGGATCTGATTATTTTTTTTTTAAATTAAATTTAAGACTTAATAATATATATATATATATATATATATATATATATATATATATATATATATATATGTATATATATATATATATATATATATATATATATATATATATAGGAAATGAAATTAATCCAACTTACCTAAGTGTATCTTCAGGTACTGAATGTAACAGTTGTTTTTTATCCATGCACCGTTTTAATTAAAACTGAATTTCTGCAAGTGATCATACATATCTCGCCATCTATTGGAAAATTTCATAATTGAAGTCGCGAGTTTGTCAGGTTTCTTTATTAGTGCTTTTTATCGATTTTTATATCGATAAATTAACTATCGGTTTTTATCGCAATGTTTCGTTTAATAATATTGAATTTTGCTTTTATTAGGAAGAGGCTGGACTCATGACAGCCGGTTGCGTGAAGTAATTTGCCACCATTTGATGGGTATTAGAGACGTAGTAGTGTGAGAATTATAGGTTTATGAAATAAAAAAAGTTAATTATTGCATTTTTATTTCGAAATATTGTTGTATAGTCCTTGGGCGAGTTATATTTAATGAATAGAAAAAAAATAACAAAAAATCTTAGGTCTAAAAACTTTAGCAAGTATAAATTACGGAATGAAATAAAAATTTAGCGGCTGGATTTACTAAGAAGGTTTAAGACTTAGACCCAATCTAGTTGCCATGGAAGTAAGATCTTCAAGTTGGGCAGTTTATGATATTGTTGTAGTTTATATTATTTATTTATAAAAACCTCAAGTCTTGGAATCGGTAAGAGAAATACCTCGGAAAATAAACAAAAGATTAAATTTTTGACGATTTTGCCATATATTCAAACGATTTTTTATTCTTGTTTTTCCTCAGAATTGTTTGATTTATCATTGTTCTTCTTAATTTAAATTCTCTACTGTCTGTTTAGACTGGCTTTAAAGTTAGACCATGTTGATGAATTGGGATAAATTATTTATTTAAAAATAGACCCATAATCTAGTACTTTTACTTTCACAAAAAAAGCACACAAATAAATTTATTTTTAAATGTAGGAATACTAACTAAATATATCGGTTAAAAAGGAAAAAAAGACAATAAATATTAAGTTTTAGATCTACAAATACTTCCATTTCTGAATATGAACCATACATACACACATATATATATATATATATATATATATATATATATATATATATATGTTATGTCGGATATTCTCACGGGTGTGATGTGTAATCGAAGGTTTTCGGGCATCCCGTGTATGTGCTGAGTCTCTCTCAGGACTGTAAGGCAGCTGACGTTTCGGTGAAATCTCATTCACCATTTTCAAAGCTCAATGTATGGCGTCTGACGCTCATAGACGGGTGTTTTTAAAATCAAATTCATGATTATATGTTTGCTTATGTTTATGTAAGGGTGTCAATGTGTTTTTAGTATACTTGTGTCTATTAATTCTATTTTCAATATATTGTGTCGTCATGCCAATGTATTTCTTAGGACAGTTTAGGCATGGAATTGCATATATTACTTTGGACCTATTTTTGGTGGGAACTTTGCTTTTTAATTTCGTATAAAATGATCCTAGTTAATTGTTCGCCCTGTGGAATACCGTTATGTTATGCTTATCTAAAATATATTTTATTTTTTCAGATAGTTGGTTTACATACAGTAATGCAATGAATGTGTTTTGTGTTTTGGTATTATTAATTTTATTTCTTTTGTTTGTGTTATAATGTAAAACGGTTCTTTGTTTAATTATTTTTTTTATAAATAGTTTGGGAAAATGGTTCATTATTAGGGTCTCTTCTACTTTTTTTAGCACTTCTGGGCGAAATTCGGGTGAAGATGATTTTATAGCTCGATCAACTAAACCGATTATGACACTATTTTTCTGTTTATATATATATATATATATATATATATATATATATATATATATATATATATATATATATCATAATCCCATCTGGGATTCGGGTACCTCTTTGGTTTTTTGGCGTTCCTGGCATACCGCATAGTTGTCTTAGTGGTCCATCTATTTTCTGTTCTTCTTGTTATATGCTCATTGCCATTCTTTTGCGATCCCTCCTAGTTCTTCCTAGCATACACCTTTTCATGGTTCTTTAAGTGACTTGGAGTTATGTGATTGTTCCTTTCATTAATTTCCAAGTTTCACACACGTATGTCATGATCGACAATATGCATTGATCAAATACTCTTTTATTAAGGTATAGTTGCATTCCGGACTTGAAGTTTATAGAGTTCCGTCCAAATTCTAACAACGCTAGTTTAATTCTTTTGTGGATTTCCAAAAGTAATGAACCCGACTGTGAATTTTAAATGGCTTAGATGTTTCCCGTCTATACAAAGATCTTTGTTATTCCAGTCTAATTTCTGGAAGATATTTTCTTGAGTTGCTGTAAAGAGCTTCGGGGATATTGTGTCTCCCTGCCGAACTCTTTTTAGGTAGAAAATTCTTGGGTATTTTTATATACATTTTTATTTACTTTAGCTCTTCCTTCTATATATGTTAGCTAACATATACAGGGTGAGTCAACGATTGGATGAAGTAGGTTTGTGCCTTTTCGGTGAAATTAACAAAGAAACTATATTTATTGTTTGATACAGTTTATTTTTACGCAGATTTTGAAAATATTTAGGACTCTACAGGGTGAGCCAAAAAACTAGGATAGCATAAAGTTGTATTTTTTTAAATAGAACACCCTATATACGAATCGTATTTTCAATTTAGCTTACAATTTTAAATCTTTTTTATTAAAGGTTTACTATAACCAAACTTTATAGTTTCTGAGATAATTAAGTTTAAAGAAAAAAAGTCACATTTTCAAGCATCAATTCAATCCTAAATAACGTTTTCAATTTTGTGACAAATATATTCAAATTTGGAATTTAGCAAGGCCAAGGACAAGTTAACATAATGTTTACCTAGTATTTGCAATAAAAGCTACAGGGTGTTGAACACATCGGCTCAAATTTGAACAAGTTTAAATGAATAAATATCTTTTTTTTTAAATAGTACACCCTGTATATTTTCATGTTATTTAATAGAGTAATAAAAACCCTAAAAGATTTGTTCAATATATAATATACCTATTTATAATAGTTTTTGAGATATTTCAGTTTTTCTTATTTTCCATACTTTTTTACAGAAATAGTCTTCATTATCATAGTAGCCATGGCAAAAACAATGTAAAAGAACGTTTTTCTGTGTGTCAAATTTATAACCGCAATCGCTTCTTTTGGTTTTTATGTAGTGTAGTTTGGTTTTTTTTGCATTCATCTTATATTGTAAAATGAATTTTCCAAAGAATGAGTTAATAGATATGATTTATACAATAGGAGAGGCTCAAAAAAATTGCCTTCTTGCTCAAAGAATTTACAAAATGAAGTATCCTGATCGACGCCAGCCTAATACCCATACTTTTCAAAATTTAATGCAAAGATTTGATTCTTCTGGTACTGTTGATTATCCAAAACGTAAAGTGGTCAACAGACCAGTAACTAATGAAGAAAAAGAACTACAAGTATTGTTAAATGTTCAGGAAAATCCTTATATTGGTAGCCGTCAGTTAGCAGCATTATGTGAAACATCACAATTCACCGCTAATCGTACTACCAAGAAATATAGGTATCATCCATATCACATGGAATTACACCAAGAATTGCATGGACAGGATTTTGAAAGTCATGTAAACTTTTGTCGTACAATAAATGCGGAGATTCATATAAATCCAAATTTATTATGCAAGGTAATGTTTAGTGATGAAGCTACTTTTAGAAGTAACGGTGCCGTAAATAGACACAACATGCATTATTATGCCACAGAAAACCCATTTTGGATTAGAAAGGTACAACATCAAAACCACTGGTCATTAAATGTTTGGTGTGGTATTCATCATAATCGAATTATTGGACCCCACTTTTTTAATGGACCACTAAATGGCCATAGTTACCTCAACTTCCTACAAGAAGAACTACCCCAACTGCTTCAAGGTCTCGATAGGGATGAGCTCGACAGTATGTGGTTCCAGCACGATGGTGCGCCTCCGCATTACCATCGTGAAGTTCGTGCGTTTTTGGACCAACGATATCCGCAAAAATGGATTGGACGTGGGGGTTTCATTGAGTGGCCACCAAGGTCTTGCGACATCACCCCATTAGATTTCTTTCTATGAGGTTATATTAAAAATAAGGTGTATGTTAATCCACCAACAACAGTGGAAGATATGCGAAACAGGATTAGGGATACCTGTAGAACAATAACGCCACTAATTTTGTCCAGGGTCCGAGAAAATCTGCAAAAAAGACTAAATTTGTGCATTGCACAAGAGGGTCGTTTATTCGAACACTTATTAAAAAGAAATAATTAATCTCAGTATTTAATAAGTAATTTTTTTGTTTCAATTTAGTATAAAAGTAAATATGCATTTGACTTGTCGTTATTGTTGTGTTAATTTTTTCACATTATGTTTAATTAAACTATTGCCATTGTAATATAACGAATAATGTATTTAGTCATATTTAACCACATTCTGTTTGTTTCTGTAATTTCTTTTTATTATTTTACATGGCTACTATGATAATGAAGACTATTTCTGTAAAAAAGTATGGAAAATAAGAAAAACTGAAATATCTCAAAAACTATTATAAATAGGTATAGGATATATTGAACAAATCTTTTGGGGTTTCTATTACTCTATTAAATAACATGAAAATATACAGGGTGTACTATTTAAAAAAAGAGATATTTATTCATTTAAACTTGTTCAAATTTGAGCCGATGTGTTCAACACCCTGTAGCTTTTATTGCAAATATTAGGTAAAAATTATGTTAACTTGTCCTTGACCTTGCTAAATTCCAAATTTGAATATATTTGTCACAAAATTGAAAACGTTATTTAGGATTAAATTGATGCTTGAAAATGTGACTTTTTTTCTTTAAACTTAATTATCTCAGAAACTATAAAGTTTTGTTATAGTAAACCATTAATAAAAAAGATTTAAAATTGTAAGCTAAATCGAAAATACGATTCGTATATAGGGTGTTCTATTTAAAAAAATACAACTTTATGCTGTCCTAGTTTTTTGGCTCACCCTGTAGAGTCCTTAATATTTTCAAAATCTTCGTAAAAATAAACTGTATCAAACAATAAATATAGTTTCTTTGTTAATTTCACCGAAAAGGCACAAACCTACTTCATCCAATCGTTGACTCACCCTGTACTGAGTCAAGAGCCTTTTCAAAGTCTGAATGCTAGCGTTAGTGATAAATAATATTCTTTCATATGACTCATTATTTTTCTTAGTGTTTGCATATGATCCTTAACTTACCGAAACCGCTTCTAAACCTGCCTGCTCTCGAGGTTGTGTTTAATCAATTGCGCTCTGTATTCTTTTGTTAATTATTTTCGTGAACATTTTATATTCTACTGGTAACAATCTGATTATTCTATAATTTATTATATCTCGCTTGCTATCGTTCTTGTAAATGAGGACTATATTGGCACTGTTCCACTGTTTCGGAATATGCCTTGCTTTTAGGCAGTCAGTACATATTTTTGTCAAGACTGTCCAAGTTATTTTCCAAGCATGTTTTTGAAGTTTAGCTGTAACATTGTCATTCTCAGCACTTTGCTGTTCTCTATACTCTTAAGAGCTTCCTCTATTTCATTCACCAGAACATCTGGAACATCTTTTTGAACTGCTTCTCCTACTTCTTGTATTTCTGGTACTCTATTTATTTTCATCGAATTTGGTTACATGTCTATTATTTCATCCCTATTTATGATTCTTTTAACATCGTTCGTCAATGCTATTATTTGTTTTCTGTCGATTGTCAACGTACTTTTGGTCTTTTTGCTTTTCATTGTAAATTTTTATATCTTCTGCAATCTTTTGTTTTATTGTTTTGCACAGTTTAGTGAATTCTATTTTATGTATATTGGAGTTAATTTTCATTTGTCGCGATTGTTTCAGAAAAGCTTTTGTTTCATGGGAAAGTTTTTTTTATTGTGGTTGTGCAATTGTGGTCCCCAAATCTTGTAGCCCTTCTTCGACAAGTAAAAACTTCAAGTCTCAAACTCTTAATTTTAACGATATAAGATGTTAAAGGTTAAAAATAAAAATATTATTTATATAATTTGGTATGCAAGGTTCTTTAAAGACCTTAGATTGTAACCAGGTTCTGAGGTTCTGACTTTTTATCCAGTGGCGTACTACAATGCAAGTTGTTTCCTAATCATATCTAATTTGTTCGTCACTAGATGAATAATAATTATTTCTTGTTTTTTGTTCCTTTTACAAGGTGTTCGGATATTGCATCAGAATTCTTGAAGAGGTGATTATATATGGCAAAGAGAGGTTGTAAGTCATATAACAAAAGTCAAAAACTCAATATTTCTCGAGTTAGAGGTCACATTACACGAATTTCCAGTTTTATTGACTTATCCTTAATCCTTTGACAGTTATTAGACAAAAAAAAGATGTCATTTTAAACGTAAAATTATTATTTTAAGGAAGGAGAATAATTATAATAAATTTTTAAAATGATCTTTATTCATTTCTATTTATTTCCTGATGTTTTTTAAAAAATGTTGTCGAACTCTAATAAAAATTCCGGCATATTTTGTATAACTTGTAAACCTCTTGAAAACCTGATTTTACTGGTAATAAAACCTTAAATTCTAACTTGGCCTCTAAATGATGTGATTTATGGACTCAAATAAGAAGTATATATATATATATATATATATATATATATATATATATATATATATATATATATATTGTATAGGTAAACTCCTTTTCTCAGGTGTGATAAGTTTTTGATTATGAAAAACTCAAACAAAAATGGACATTAATAATTAATTAATGCATTTATGTGGTAATTGCAGATGATATAATAGACATTAATTAATAGTATGTAAGAATTTACATTTGAATCATATTTTTAAAGGACATACAATGCCAATAATTGTATAATAACATGAGGAAATGTATAAAAATTAATGTGAAAGGTTGGACATTAATGCATATAAAATAAGAATTATAAACATATTTGACTCAGGACTACATGAATCTTATAAACTAATAAATAAGTGATATTTTGAATAAATAGTGAAGTGTAATTGTCTGGAAATAGTGACTGAAAAAGAAATTTTAAAACAATATATTGAAATCCACAAAAATGAAAATTTTAATCACCATTTTATAAACAGTGCGGGTGAAGATAATATTAGTGAAAATAAGTGTCAAATAATAACTATTTAGTGAAATGTAGACACTATTCATCAATAGTTATTTATAACATATTAGTTTCTACGTATTACAGCAACAGTATTTGTTAAAACTTTGTTAAAAATATTGTAAATGTGTAAGTATAGTAAGAGAAAATCTAGATTATAAGTTTATTTTAATAAGAAACTAGGATAAAATAGTACCTAATTAAAGGTAAAACTTTGTTAAATAAGATTATATTATTAATAAAACAAGAATTATCAATTTTAGAAAGTTCTAATTAAAATTTAAAAGTATGGATAAAATTTTATTAAATGTAATCCATTATTTTTATTTATTAATTTTATGTAGTAAATTATAACCAAAAGTAAAATTTAGATATATCAAAATGTCAGGAAAAGCCCAAAATTTACATAAATCATAGTGTATTGTCATCAAATAGAATATTTATCTCATAATATCAATAAAATTTTATCATAAATTGACAATTAGAAATTCTTTTTGATTTTGTGTTTCAAAGCTTAAAATTTAATCTAGTTACCAGTTCACATCAGATGGTCGACCATTCAGAAAAAAATTAAAACAAAAATTTATATCACGTGACCACTTACCATAAAAGCTAAAATTCATTTTTTTTGGAAGAGGACAGGTCCATCATTTGTACAGTAAATATCATTAGTCTGGTTCGTAAAAAGTAACATAACCTCAATATTTTCAGTTGTTATTTTGAAAAGTAAAAGAAGGAGTGATTATTAATCGATGATAGTGTAAAAATTGCTATTTTTTTATTAATGTGACTATAACCTAAAAGTTTTGCATTTGTTATTTTATAAATAAATTTAAAGGAAGACAGTGCAGATTAGTCTGTGGTAAAGAAAACATTGCTGGTCTCATTCATCAAATGTTTTTTTTTTCAAAAATAAATAAATAAATAAATAAATAAATAAATGAAAAGAAGAAAGATAGGCCTGTAAATAAAAATATCTGGAGATTGAAAGTCAATTTTAAAGGAAGGAAAAGAAGTTTAGTAAATTAGTAAATAAATTATGTCAATAAGCAAGCCGCAGTGAAAAATATTTAAATAATTGGCAACCCGCTTACATGATTAAAAACTGCACCCACTGACATGTTTGTATTTTTCCAAATAAAATTTGTATTTGTATTTTTGAAACACTGGTTTGACTTTTTCTGGTAATAATTATATTTTCATCTGGACTCACTCGAGAGAGAGAAAATTGACGTCAATATTTTAAATGTCAAATCGCTAAAAACCGAGTACGTTCAGAAATACAGCACATGTGTAATTGAGTGTAATATTTATTGAAAATAAAAAATTTTGGTACAAATCAATTATACTTAGATAAAGTTATTTGTGCCTGGCGCCCAACAATTTAATAAGTATCATATACATATGTGCTGTCAATTTGTTTTTTCAATTAACAAATAAATAATTTTAGTTAATTTTTTTAACGGGCACATTGCGCAGTCGTGATAATATGACAGAATCGTAGCAATATATATATATATATATATATATATATATATATATATATATATATATATATATATATATATATATATATATATATATATATATGTATGTATGTTATGTTGGATATTCTCACGGGGTGATGTGTAATCGAAGGTTTTTGGGCATCCCGTGTATGTGCTGTGTCCCTCTCAGGACTGTAAGACAGCTGACATTTCGGTGAAATCTCATTCACCATTTTCAAAGCTCACTGTTTGGCGTCTACGAGTTTTCGCTGAGCTAAATGTACGTTGATTTTACTGAAAAGCCAGTAAAGCCCACTTCAAAAAAATAGAAAATATTCTGTACGAATCTATTTAGAATAATTGTTCAATATGTAATGGATTTATATATTGGTCATGAGCTCAAGAGGAAATTAAAGTACAATAGGAAGTTATTATATAGATATTAATTTTAATATATATATTACATATTTTTATATTACATTGTATTTTAATCCATAGACAATGAATTGATCCAAATGTGATCCAAAATATTAACAATAATTATAAAAATAAAATATGTATTTTTACCTTAATAGTTGCCTGTATGTATACTAAATATTAAAATGCCCTTTCTTGTTAAAGAAATTAAATGTAGTGTGTATATATTGATAATTCTATATACTACAAAAAATATTATTATATATAAACAGATACTTAAAAACATGAAGATTTCATATTGAACCATATTTTTTATCCATTTTAATATTTATTATACTATATCAATTTGGTTAGTTAAACATTGCAAAGGTCTGTATCGCACGTGCTGCAAGTAATATTCATCTGAGGATAAATTGCTTGCATAAGGTCGCAAGTGTATAGTTTCGTTTCAAATACTTGAAAATATTCCAGAAAACAATTTCTCATTGTCACAATGTCTCCATCTAAAAATAATGCGTAAAAAGTGTTATTGATTTTACCTTTACTAAAACAACCTTTTAAATTTTTAAGGAACAGTTTTATTGGTCCTTATCCAAAATCAGACCAATAATTGATAATTATCTTGGGTTTGCTTGAGCAGCGTACCTGTGGATTCTTATATTTTTTAATTGCTTAAAATAACAGCCAGATAACCAGTTTAAATGAATTTGTGTTTCAAAAAATAAAAGAGCTTTGGCATTAATAAGATACTGAAAATTTCACAAGGGGTGGACTTATACTAAGGCGGTAAAATAATTTTTTTAGAAAAATATAGACATAGCTTTGTGTGCAAGAAGTTTCAAGTCTAACAAAACTTACGACTTGATAGTTTTTGCTTTATTTATGAGATAAATAGAACTAAAATCTTCAAGATATCATTTATAATGTAGTTTTAAAGTAATTTAGGGAAAAACAATATAGTAATTATTTAGAAAATTTCTATAAATGCAAGGATATGTATTTAAAGCATTTGCGAAACAATTCAGATTTAAATCTTTTAGCATTCATAGAATCTACTTTTTGAAACAAGAAAATATCCGAAAATGTATTTTTTATATAAAATCTTACACAGATAGCTTGCACTATCCGGTATTCACTAATATTCGAAAACTACCAAGCAAGGTGAGGAACTTCAGTTAATTTTTCCAATAATTGCAATAAAAAACTAAACCTTTTTATGACTGTGATAAATAAAACACAAAATTAACTAAGTATTTTTACTTTAAAAAAAATTCTATCTAGTTATGGGCAATAATGATGTCTTATTGAACGTTACCTAGAAAGATGGCAATAAATATTAAGTATATTTTATTGATCATACTAACAAATATTTTGCGAGCAGTCAGTACAATAAAACCATTAACATTAAAAATCATGTGACAGTAAGCCAGTACAAACAATGGGATATAAAAGGAATGTAACAACACAATATTATTAAAGTTCACTTATAATTTATGGAAAAACGAGTCATTAGAAATTTAAAGTATATTTACCTGTATTAACTTTGATAGTAAAACAGGACAAGTTTGACGCCTCTAAATTACTCATATTTGTTGGGAATTTAGAAAATGGAGATTTAGGACTTAATAAAATACAATCCTGTACGGAAACCTTACTGATGTCAACAGGGTCATTACATGTAGAAGCACCAATACATTCATAACATTTCGTTGACCCAGCTCTAGTATAGGCTGGAAATAAAAACTTTGAGATAGTGGTTACAAATATCTAAATAAAAAATGTTCTGAGTATTGTTCCAATTTTTCTTCACTAAATGGGTTAAAATGTAAAAAACTATGTCAACACTATTATATTATGATCATTTGGAAACTATATAGTATAATAAAAAATTGTTTTATATGTCCACTATATAGTAAGGAACGAATTTGGCATTATTAAAAGTTTTTACTTGTACAGAGGTAGCAATAAAAATTAACTAAAGAAATAGTTAAATTTAATAACAGAATTATTTTGCATATTTCCAAATAAATTAAATTGTTGATGAGTTGTAATTTCTTATTCTTAGCGATTACAAAAAAAACTTACCAACAAAAAGTGAAAAAATAAGCAGCAATGATAAGGAGTTATTCATCTTTGTACACTTATACTAATCGATTTTAGTAAATATGGATATGGAATATTTAGAAAAAACCTCAGGATTATTGAATTTATACTAAATTATAATCTAATCAAATCAGCCAATTTATTAAATCAAGTTGTTTATAAATAATAATAAATTGTTTTTATGAATGGTATCTTACAATTTAAAAATTTAACCAAATATATTCATCACTATTATTCTGAGACAGCTGTTATAATACTTACAAAATTGTGTTTTTTACAAATTATATTGGTTGAATATAGTCTCGCTGGAGTCCTGTGAGTACAGGTTTGTTTTTACTTTCCTGAAGATTGGACTGGGCAGTACTATAAGGTTGTTCTTACCGTAGAGGACAAATGAAATCGAAATGAGTACACAGGGATCTAAATATGGCAATCTGAAGTACAAACATATAGTAAAAACCTCATTCTTTCCCACCGAATTTTTAAGGTCCCATGATTTTAATAAATGAAGTGCTTCTTCACTTTAGTTGCAGCTGGGGTATTTTTTTGACATTCTTTTGATCCGGTCATAGTTAATCGTATTCATGTATATGTGCCTAAAATTGGGGATTTGTGCACTGCGACCTAATAGATCTATTATGTTCTCCTACTGCTGCTAAGTCGTAAAGGATATCTGGCCGGCTTGTCTAATATGTCGTTCCCCTCTACCCCGGTATGTCCCGTACCCCACAGGAAGGTGACCTTATTGTTCTCATTCAACTAATTTAGTTTCTTTAGGCATTCCCAGACCATCTCAGAGCTAATTACTTGAGAACTCGGGGCATTGATAGCTGCTTGACTATTCGATATGATGATAATCTGATAGTTTTCTCCTTGCTGAAGTGAATACATTTCCCAAGGGCCTGTATTTCCGCATGAAAGATGCTTTGTGACTTACCCAACTCTTCGTCATACTGTCCAGAAATATATGTAAAGGTGTAAGGTTCAGGATTACATCCATGGCGACCATTGGGCAGGTTTTTACTGCTCCAGTTATATATGCACAGGCCAGCCTTTTAACTTTCGGGAGGTTGTCTGTCGCATTAGACAGACTGATTCTTTCACTCCAGATCATTTCCCTATATGTGATGAATTGTTTAACTATTGCGGTGTATATCCACTGCAAGATTTTTGGGTTTGTGTCCCAGATTTTTCCCGCAAAATTTTTATATATCATCAAGGCTTTTGCAGCCTTGTTTATTACTTATTTCTTTTTCCAGAGATGTTTATTATCTTGGTTTAGGCCCGGATATTTAACCTCTGACTTACACTCATTACCGTTCCCATCCATTTTCATGATTTTCAGATTGATGTTTCTTTTCCTTATGAAGACTACTAAGGTGGTTTTATTAGGGTTCGCATTTAATTCCATCATCTGGCACTATTCCTTAATGTGTTCAAGCCCTCTCTGGACTATCTCACGGAGAGTATTCTTGAATTTACGGTCACGACCATGTCATCGGCTTAATCCTGACGAGGTGAGTCAGATCACAAAAAAGTCGATCTCTACGTCAATGGAGAAGCTACTCCTCTGAGGGCATCTTCTTGTGGTACAGAGGGCGATAATGTCCTCTCCTATTTGTGTTTCTACAATTCTAGTACAGAGAAGTCGTGTAATCTATTTGGACGTCCTTCCGTCCAGTTCCTTGTCATCAAGTGTTCCTTTGACTACCTCGTGTGGGGTATTAAAAGCCCCTATATCAAAAAAGGCACATATTACGGTTTCTTTACTGTTTAGTGCATCTTGAATCTCATCTGTTAATTATATCAGTGCGGTATCCGTAGACCTACTCGTTTAATACGCATGCTGACGAGGGTGCAGTGGCACTTGTTCAAGAACTTCGGTTCTGATATAATTATCTACTGCTTTATCCATCGTTTGTAAAATAAATGATATGAGGCTGATCGGTTACAGGGATTTAAGATGTGAAGTGTTCTTCTTCCCTGCTTTCGGAATGAAGGTGGCTGTGGCTTTCGGATCTTTCCTCTGACAAATGATCATTTCATCAAGATGCATCCCTACAACTTTTGCTGGTTTGTAAGAGGCAGCTTCAGGACTGACGTAAGAGGATCGGTTCCTAAACTGAATACGATTATTTTGTGATCTGAAAGAGAAGGTTAATTCAGTACCCTCCAATTTTTCACTAGGTCTGTTAAACCTGGTGTACTTTGTTAATCGTAAGACGCGTGACATTTAATCCCAGTTTCACAATGTGTGATTACTGAAAGGTTCGAACAAAAAGGTTGATTAATTACAAAAGACATTTCATAATTAATAATTTAAGTTTCACTGAAATTTAACCAAGAGTTAAGTGTACCAGCATATAATCTTGTAGTTACTTGCTTAACCCCAAAAAACCAAATCTCCAACCTCATTACTTTTCTTGTGTTTTTTGTTTATCGATGATTTATTTTACTTAAGTTATTTGGATTCTGTATCAATTAATATATAAAATTGTAGACCCAAAATTTACAAACTCAGATTTACTTTATGTAATTTAGGTCATAGCTGATTTGATTTGACAAAATAATTTGAATGCGTTTACCTTTATTAGAAATTTAAAATAAACTATTTGCTAGGAAGCATTTTTCGAAATTATTTTTAATATTTAATCTTCAGCTCTAAAATATAAAATAGCTTATCGTTCCGTTTAAACTAAATTGCTAAAATCAATGCTTTATGAACTGACCTAAACTTATGTTCTGGGTTTATAAGTAGGAGAACCTTCATTACAAAAATCCGTTAAGTATATAATTAAGAAAATATCTTTGAATGTATTTTTTAAAAATATCGGTAAGGAAATAGAGGCTAGCTTCTTTATTTATTGTTTTAGTAACGGCACTAAACCTATTTCAATAAAATTTAAGTACCAATTTTGGCAAATAAAATTGAGTAATGATTTCGTAATAAATATACAATTTTTATTGTTGAAACCCCTGGTCTTAAAAACTCATAGTTAATTTGAAAGTGTTCGCTGGAACATTTGATATTGCCATTGATTGTGAAACTGGGCTCTAGCAATTAATGTTTAACGTCTAATATCCAGTTTGAAGAAGGTATTTGCTTTCAAATATTTCACTCAAAACAAATTTAAATATATTTAAACAATAATTTCCATAGATAAATTTTGAATGAATAATGATTCATATTTCTGTTATAACTCCTCTCATTATGAACAATTTTCTTTGATCCATTTCCTTTTACCATTATGATATCTCTCTGTATTCTTTTTGATGTATGCTACTTTATCTTATTATGTCTCTATGTTTCTGTTGTCTTCTTTTCTCCATTATACGCAAAATATCCTCAGCCATCCAGGCCTTCCTTTTAATTGTTCTCTTTGGTTTTAAGTCTGTTCACTAATTTTTCTTCATTGATTCTTTAACGTCTGTATCTTTTTCTCTATAAATTGCTACCATTTCTATTTTTAACATTTTCATTTAGTTTTATATGAGCCTTGATTTTATTTTGGAGTTCAGAAATTTTTTCGATAAAATATTAAACTTTAAGCTTAACTGCCTAGCATGCAGGATGTGCAGGCCTTGGTTTGTAAAAGGAAGATCTTGAGAGCGTTCAAAACTATTTGTTTCTAAATGTCCCGGTTCAACTTATATAACGAAAAATATCAGCATAAGTATATTTTCAGCCAAAAAATTATTTTTTTTTACATGGATACAAGACCATTGAATGATCAAAATTTTCAACCTTCACATTTGAATTAAAAAAATATTTTGATTCCAAAAGACCATGAAAATTACATAGAAGGTCAAATATAAGGTCACTTCTAGATTTCTCTCGTTGTACCTTCAAACTTTTGAGTAAAATGTTGAGGCTGAAAATGACTTTCGGAACTTTCAAGGTTCTTCTCCTTCATAGCCAGACCAAGCCACGTACATTCTCCATACGGGGCAGTTAAATCTAAAATTTAATATTGTGTTAAAATCCTACCAATGGGTCCGTCCAGTTACAAAGCTTCCAAAAAAGACCCGTCCAGAATCTTTTAGCTGGGACTAAGCAGAGGATATTTTTGTTAAATTGAATTCAAGAGTATATTAGTTAGTTTCTATATTATATAAATAAAATAATATACGACTGTTGATCAACAACGTTCTCGTTTGTATTTTAAAAATGTCTTTATTCTCCATATAGTCCAGATTTGGTTCCATTTGACTCCCTTTTTGTTCTGGAATTTAAAAACATCTCAGAAAACGTCATTGCTGAAATTTTTAAAGTAAACTATTAAAACGCATTTTATTCAGATGTAAGTGAAAAATAATTGTTTCGTTAAGTGGCACTCTGATAACAATCTTTAAATCTATTATGTATTCAAGTTGAAATTTGTCAACATGTTGATAATAAAAAATTATACGTTTTCATTTGTTTGCGTTCTCCTTCTGAATTCTCCGGAATATTCCATGTAAGCGATAAATTGAAAAATCAAGTAATCATTCGTGTATGGGAGACTTCCGCCAGTATATTTTCTTGACAAAAATAAACCAATACAAGAACTCGCAGCTTCAAAAACAGCTAAGAGTAATTTTGTTGCAGATACAGGTTGTTAAGTCTGATGAAGGGCACTTCTTCTCTTAATTCCGGAACAATATATTGCAGAATTTGCAAATATTGATTTGCAGGAATTTGTATTTTTTTAAATTGTTCGAACTCTTGACTTATTAAGTCCTATAGAACCTCCTATCATTCTGCAAGAACTACTTGAATTTGCTTCAATAGAAGCTAATATATTTATTTCATCAATCTCCTCTTAGAGATTTTTGACAGTGGCTTAAAAAAATTAACCGTGTTGAAGAAAATTTGATTTTATCCTCAAAAACTGGCTGTCGTCTTTCTGGATATCTACGAATTACAGGCATTTATAAATTTCAAATTGAAAATAATACTAAAATTCTCAAACCAGTTAAAATATACTTCTAGCGTTACATCTGCATTATATACAAAGCCTGCCATTATTAAGAAGAAACTGATTAATCGAACATTTCAGTACAAAAATATGACGAATATCTAAATATTCTGACAGAAAGGACGTGATTTTGATTTTTGTTTCTTTAAATACTCGTCACGGGCTACTAACGAGGAAGGTACCTGAAGTGTCCGGCTCCAGTTTTAATGAAACTTCAATATATTGTAAAGGGTACAAACGAAATGTATTTTTTTCTCTACGGAGATTTATTTTAACGGGGTGAAAACAGCCCCTATAATTTATCCCGAAAAACAGTATTTTTAAAATATCTCAGGTTCTAAGTAAGATATTTTTACAAAACAAAATGAAAATTGCTTGTTCGAAATAATGTTATACTATGGATTTCTCACCCCCAAGGGCTTACATCTTATTTTTTATAAGGGTACACTACCTATTTGCGCAAGTAATTTAATTCTAAAAATTACGAAATTTCGGATTTCGGGGTTTCTAAAAATAACTAGTAAAAGAGGGTGAGCTACCCCCAAATGCTTTCTTCCTTAAATCTGTAGTTCTTATTGAGCTATCTTTATAAAACAAAATGTAAATTACTTGTTATTTGAAATGATGTGGAACTAAGATATTTTTATTCCCAAGAATACCATCCCTGATTTTTATAAGGGTAAACTATCTATTCCGGCAGGTAATTTAATACTAAAAATTACGAAATTTGATAAGATTGTTTGAAAATATTTTTTCACGAATACCATAATTAACTCAAATTGACATCATTCAGAGTTGCCAAAAATAAACTAGTAAAAGAGGGCAGTCATCCCCAAATACTTTTTTTTAATATCTCAAGTTCTAATTAAGATAACTCTACCATACAAAATAAAAATTATTTTTTATTCGAAATGATATTAAACTGTGATATTTTCACCCCCAGGGATATCATCCATTATTTTTATTAGGGTGAATAATATATTTGCGCACGTAATTTAATTGTACATTACAAAATTTATTAAAATTTTTTTAAATATTTTTTCACGAATTTCATAAGTTACTTAAATGGTCATGTTTCGGGGTTTCTAAAATTAAACTTGTAACTACACCTCCAAATAGTTTTCTTTACATCTCACGTTCTAATTGAGATAACTTTCCAAAACAATCCGGAAATTACTTAATTTTACTTAAAATAACGGTAAATTATAGCAGATTCACCGTTGAGAGTGAAAATATTATCGTTTAGTTTCCTTAGGGATATCATTCGAAGAATTTCATTTCATACATATATATCTTTTCTTAAAATTGACAAATTTTAGTTGATATGAACGTTATAAAGCATACTAAATTTGTTCTTCTAATTAATAAAAAAATATAAACTTATTTCATTGGTTAAGAATTCATGTCTGTAAATTATTATAACTCATGACAAATAGTGATTTCTAATTCAATAACGTTCATTTAAATTAAAATTTGACAATTTTAATAAAAATAATATTTGTAGGAAATGACGGTTTACTTCTATAAAAAATAAGTAATAATATCTTGGGGAGTGAAAATATCATAGTTTAACATCATTTCGAATAACTAGTATTTTTAATTTTGTTTTGCAGAGATATCTTAAATAGAACTAAAGATATTAAAAAAATGTATTTGGGGGTGGCTTATCGTCTTTAACAAGTTTATTTTCGGATACCCCGAAACACGTCAATCTAAGTAATTTGTTATGTTCGTTAAAGAAATATTTTCAACAAATTTGGTTTAATTTCGTAATGTCCAGAATTAAATTATTTAAATGAATTACAAGTTTAACCCTCACAAAAAGTAAGGGATGATATGCATGGAGTTAAAACAACGTAGTATAACCTTACTTCAACTAACAAGTAATTTTCACTTTGTTTTGTTAAGATATCTGAATTAGAATTTGAGATTTGAAAAAATATATTATTACTTCATTTTTGGTAACCCCAAAACCTCTCAACTTCAGTTAATTATGTTTTTCGTGAAAGAAATACTTTCAAATAATTTCATTAAATTTCGTAATCTTTAGAATTAAATTACATGGGTTAATAGATAGAAGGGTGATAGGAAGATCACGGGAAACTATAGAGGAATAACTTCATTAAATTCAATAATGAAATTATTCACCAAAATCCTTGAAGGTATAACTGACTATTGCAGAATATCAGAAGAACGGCAAGGTTTCCGCAAAAACAGATCTACAGTAGATGCCATATTCATCGTAAGACAGATAGCAGAGAAATCTATTGAATTTACTAAGCCGGCTTTTATGTGCTTTATAGATCTCACTAAAGCCTTTGATAGGATGAGACTGGATGATATTCTGCAAATAATGCGAATTAAAGGCATCCCAAACAATTTAATTAACATAGTTGAACAGCTAAACTCCAACACTACAACACAAATCTCAGTAAGCGGCAACCTAACCAAGGATGTACCGATAGCGTCGGGCATAAGACTCTTTGAGTCCATTACTGTTTTACATAGTAATGGACCAAATAATTGAGAACGTCAAAAGAGCGGCACCAGGGTACAGAATGAATACCGGGGAAATAACAATAATATGTTACACTGATGACGCCTTCATAGTCTTGGAAAATGAAGAAGACCTCCAAAGACTTCTATTTGCATTCCACACCATAAGCAAGCAATTCAACATGAAAATATCCATCGATAAAACTAAGTCAGTTGTAATAAGCAAAGTACCCTTAAGATGCAAACTAGTAGTGGATGACAAACCAATAGAACACCTCATGACCTTTAATTACTTAGACTTACAAACCAAGACAGAACAAGAGAAGTAAGAAACCAAGTAAACAAGGCAAATAGAATCTCAGGAAGCCTGGCGGATATAATATGGCACAACACATACATGAGCAAGGACGCAAAAACAAAAATCTGCAAGACCTGTATTCGACCGATAATGACGTACGCAATAGAGACGAGAGCTGACAACACAAAAACAAAATCAATTCTAAGAACTGCCGAAATGAAAGTACTAAGAAGAATATCGGGATACATATTAAGAGATCACATATGCAATTCAACAATACGCGAGGAACATGGAATGCAGGATATAGTAAGATGGGGACGGAAGCACAGAAGAGCCTGGAATGAGCACGTAGGAAGAAAGGCGCAAAATAGGATAGCGAGAATCGCCCGAGATGGAACACCGGAAACCAGAAGACCAATAGGTGGACCACCTAAAAGATGGAGAGAGTCCTGGATTTCAACATCAAATGAGATGAATGATTGAGTTGGAAAAAACAGGCTGTAAACCTATAACAAGAGGAAGAAGAAGAAGAAGGGTTAATAGATGGTTTACCGTTATAAGAAATAAGGGATGATATCTTTGGGGATGAAAATACAAAAATTCAACATAATTTTCAAATAACAAGTAATTTCCATTTTGTTTCGTAAAGATGTCTCATTTAGAACTTGAAATTTAAAAAAACGTATTTGGGGGTGGCTCACTCTCTTTTACTACTTTATTCTTAGAAACTCTGAAAACTGTCAACTTAAGTTACTTATGGTACTAGTGAAAAAAATATTTTCAAACAATTCTATTGAATTTAGTAATTTTTATAATTATATTACGTGGGTAAATACATGGTTTACCCTAATAAAAAATAAGGGATTGTATACTTGAGGATGAAAATACCATAGTTTAACATCATTTCGAATAACAAATAACTTTCATTCTGCTTTGTTAAAATATCTCACTTAAAACCTGAGATATTTCAAAAATACTGTTTTTAGGGGTGAACTTTAAAGACGGTTTTCACTCCGATAAAATGAATCTCCGCTGATAAAAAAATTCGTATCTATTATTTTCGTACCTTCTACAAGATATTGAAATTTCATTAAAATCCTGCTTGTAAGAGGACCTGATTATTTTTTTACAAAACTTAAATTTAAGACTTAATACTAATAAATACATGGAGTGTATTATATTTTTGAAAAGCTTTTAACAAACTAAATCATATTATTGAAAAATAAATAGGGTATCCCATTTGAAAGAAGGCAAGTTTAATTTATTTCACCGAAACAATTAAATCTATAAAAAAAAAACTGATTGCGTCACTGAACCATACATGAAAAAGCCAAGAGTTCCATTTTTTAACTTTGCGATAAATTGCAAAATAACCGAAATATGAGGGGTGTCCTAAAATGCATAATTTTCAAAATATTTCTCTATCTCCAAAATGAAGAGGTTTATGAAAATTCTATTAGTACCTTCGTTCGTTTCTTAAAAAAAGTTAGCACAATGCCACGAAAACCTTATCCTTTTATTTTTACTAATAACTGAGATAACCCGTAAAACCACCGTAAACTGGACACCCTGTACATTAGAGTTATTGAAAAATATCGACTAACTTCTTTTTAATCTCAAATAAAAATTTTAATATTAAAGATTTTAAGAAAAATTTTTGCTAAAAAGTTTTTCTTAAATTATGAAAATTTTAAAAATAAAAATTTTTCCTTAAACTTGCTTTGTAACCAACTTCGAAAAGAAGAAGGTTATAAATTCGACCGCTTGTTTTTGTATATACATCGATTACTTCGAGACGGTGGCAGCAACTTGAATGAAATTTTTGCATTATGTCGAGGAAGTTGCTACATGGTTTCATATTTTGAACGAAACGGGTTGAGTAACATCCAAAACGGCGCTGATGATAAAAAATTACAAAGTTAAAAGTTTTGTAATTGAAAGCATATTTTCTATACATTTATTTGGACTAGTTCCCAGACAATTTTGATGCAATGCCAGATGAATATGAAAAAATATTTTTTTAAGACATTACTCAATTCCAAAACCGTCACAGTGAAAACTGTTATCGAACTCACACAAGAAATCCGTAATGATGACTAGAAAAGGAAGAAGAGAACAAGATAAATGCTCCAGTTTAATTTACTTATATTTTATTTAAATAAGATCCAAATCTCATGAACATCTTTATATTCTAAAAACCAAAGAAATTTTAATTTTGTATTATTTTTTAAATTCCATATAATTGCACCAAGCTAAAAATTGCTGAGCGCTAGCCAGATTTGGAATTTATGAATTTATTCTGCCACACAAAATAAACAACTGTAGTTACAAGGTCCAGGAAGAAAGTAAATGCATATTGATAAAATTTTTGAAATATAGAATGTGCCAGTAAAGCTTTATGACTTTCTGAAAACATTTGATCGTAGACTTTTGCAAATGGTATATTTCAGTAGCATAAGGCCGGTAGGCCTACAATCTCCTGCTGTGACATATTAATTTGTAGCTATTTTACATTCCTGTAAATAACTATCACAAAGACAATGGCCCACTGGAAGTCTGGTCATTCCTCTCTGCACCTTCAGTTTTAGTGCTAAACAACTAGAGGTTATTTAGGGCTTACTGATACCATAACACATGTTCAGGATTGAGAAACAGCTACCGACTAGCTGGTAAGATGACGTCTCTTGATTTGAAACTCTCACAATGGCGTGCCCTCATCCTATCCAACCCTGTAAACGTCAATTTCATTTATAAAATGTAAAGGGCATTAGCCATTCTATGCCGTGTACTTAATATCCGAATTGGATCCTGAGCATCCGATTCTTATTTTTTTATATAAAAACAGGTAATCAAAATAATTACTTGTCCCTATTCGCTCATCTTAGCTGTTTTGGAAGTATATATCCAACTCGTTATTTCTTGTAAATAGAAAAAACAGTTATTATACGAAATCTTTTTACATGTTGCCAAACAATATATTATATCATAGTGAGTTTATTTGATTATTATTTTGTTTCCTGATAATGGGAAAATCGTTCAATATTTTAATACATTCTAGTATTTGCCATTACTACATGCTAAGACCTCCCTCGACACGTATCTCTTTGGTTTTAATTACATAAGCAGCCAACGATTTCATTAACAGATTTACTTACAAAAATTAAAAGAGGGTACGATCTTTCTGGTTTATATTGTCATAAATTTCAGGGTTTATATATTTTTAAGAAAAGATTTAAACGACTGAAAATTAATAAAATTGCTAAGTTTGTTAATGGATTTAGATCTTAGGATGGTAATATAAGATATATACTATCTTATTTCCATGGTTAAAATCTATCTACAGAGTGATTATTTAATTACTCATTTTAGTAGAATCTACTTCTCATTAAACAGTATAAAATAATTCATATTTGTTCCATTCTAACTTTACATTTATATTTTTCATCATTGCTGGTTGATTCTAACGGAATATAGCCATCATTACTTGTAGTGAATATAAGTTACAGTAATGAATTTAGAATCGGATTGTTATAATTCTTTGAGTTACATATTTAATGGCAAAGAACATTTTTTATCGTCATTATTATGAACTTTTGATTTTGGGAAACTTTGGCAGACCACATTTGGAAAAGTTGTTGTATGTTGTATATTCCAAAGAAAACTAGGCTACTAAATGTTTTTACTTTTTAGATTTTTATGCCAATATTATGTATATACTTTTTAATCAAAAATTTTTTTATTAAAACAAAGATTTAATAAGCTGATTATTTTTTTGTAAATATAGATCAATCAGTAATAATCTTAAGTGAAAAATATATATTTTTTTATAATGTTTTGATTCGAGCAAAAATTTATCTTGATCAGACTTTAACCAGAACTTGTTATGAATTTCATTAAAAAGAAATATCATCCAAAATTCAAATATAATAATTATAAGCATTTCATTTTTTTTTTTTCGTAAATATCAAAGATAATAATTTCATTGTAATAATTAACACTGCATAATTTTAATCAGTCTAAATTTGGATTAAATATTAATAAAAAATAATATTGGAAGGTAACGGAAGTTTTCTAAAATGAATTAAATACTGTAGACACCTGGAATTCATAAACCACGTCAAAATTCTATTTGGATGAAAATAATTACTGCCTGTTAGAAATTTTAGATGCGCGATTGTTAAGTGTATTTTCGAGCTTTTTTATTTTGAGGTGTTTTTATTAAATATATATATATATATATATATATATATATATATATATATATATATATATATATATATATATATATATATATATATATAATTATTTTTTTTTATTTTTTACTTAAGTAACTTAGAAATGTGTGAAAATCTGACATCAAAAAATCTACAAAGAATAAGGTTATTACGTATGGCAACAATAACAAAAAATGTCCCTGTTCTTTAAACAGAATGGAAGAAGTATTTATTATCCTCTTATACTAAGGGGCTCACAGAGTTTTCATGAGAACAACTATCTCCAAAATAATTATAATAATATAACAAACTATTTACGCCAATAAGTATATTAAAATGGTAAAAAATATAAAGTAAATTTTATACGTTTCCGATTAATCCTACTCTTGTATATTTTTTAACTAGATTACTTTAGTCCTTAATCTATCATATTCTCTGCCCAGTATTATCCTTTTTTAAACTTCATTTACTTGAAATCCTATTTGGCTCCACACAGGCGCGGATCCAAGGGGGGGAGGCGGTGGGAACGATCGCCCCCCCCCCCAAGAGCTTGAAGTTCAGGAAAATAGACCCAATTTTGCCTCTTATACTATAGTTTATTCAAGAACTAGGGAGAGTTTTTCATTTTTTACCTTTTTTTCTTCGCAAACTACCTGTGTTCTTTAGTCCGGTGTCTTTGGCAAAATCTGTGAGACACATATATTTTTCATAAAAATGGGTTAGAAATTTTATAATCAAAAATACTGGTCTATAATAATACACTATTTGGGTTGGATAGCAATAGATATTTGGATGTGTGAAGTGTTAAAAAGGATTTTAATCCTTGTCATAGGCATCGGAAGGCGTCAAAAGGAGGTCTATTTTATCACTAAATATTTATGGCATAGATTATTATTTCAGTAATAAACTTAAAAAGTTTTTATAATATTATTTTATTTCTTATGATTTTTTAATAATTCACATATATTAGAAAATATAGATAATTTTGACATATCTAACACAAATCACAACTGTAGTTTTATTATTTTTAATTTTGGCATAGAAACCGTTTTAGGCACATTCAGACTAAAACGTAGCCTTTTTCTCTCAAAAAATTCTAAGTTATGATTTAAATACTTAAAAAATACCCATTATCAAAAATACAAGAAGTTAAACATATATAAAAAAATTAAATTCGTTAATATAATATTAAAATTTTTTTGGGGCTATCGGTCATTTTATTATTAGTTAAAAACATTTTTGGGACATTTGACGTTCCAGTTTATTTATTTCTTAAACCATCTGCAGAATTACAATTAAACATTAAAAAGGGATTCAAATGTCATTAATTTTTATATGTTACAGAAAATTTAAATAATAAATTGTGTTAACGCTGGTAAACATTATGTATCTTATTCGTCATCAAAGTCAGTGAAGCTATCTTCGCTCCAATTAATTATAACTGGTTCCTGTGTCTCACCGATCATGAGATCGAGTTTCCACATTTTCTTTTATTCTTTTATTACATAGATTTTTTTCAATTGTCTGCAGTAACTTTATTCAAAAAAATCTTTTAAAAGTTCAGTTAAATTATTACTTTTGTAAGTTGTGTTATTTCCACCAACTCTACCTTTTACTTGAGAGAGATGTTTTCTTCTCCAACGGACATTTTCCGGACGATCTATAAGAACAGATTTTCTTTCTGGTTTTTTCCAGCAGTTTTCTGAGCTCAGTTCTTTTAATTTCAGGTAAATCCCGATATTTATTGATTTTAATTAGAATTTTGTCGATGGTTGGGATCTGATTCTCATAGTAAAATGTATGTACAACTCCTTTTATTGCAGTTTACATCTCTTCTTCCAAGGTTTTTCGTCTGCCTGTGATCGAATGTAGCTTGGGATTACTAACAATTCCAGTCGTTTTTTTCTCCATCAGTGTTCGGTACATGATAGATTTTCGAATTCCTGTTATATTGAAACACATCTCAACAGAGCTTTTAACATTATTATCTAGATATTAATATCTTAAGGCATCATAAACATTCATCGTAATAAGTTTTTCGTTGAGGAAAAAATGCCCTTCATCTTTTGGGTATCTCACTAATCTTAAATAATATATAAAACAAGCACAAACAAAATAAATCACTAAGGACACACTGTAAGGTGTACTTTGCTCACTGACAGAAATTAAATTGAATTATTAGAAATTTTATTGTTGCAGTAAATTTATAAAAGCTTATAATATTTAAATATAATTAGATTTACGGCAGTTCTCAGTTACCGGTGGCACTGAAGCAGGTACGTTTGAGGTTTCGGTAACAGTTTTATTACTCTCTCTAGTTCTTGAATAGAGTATAGGAATGTGTATGCTTGCGATCGCCCCTCCCCTTCCCAAGAGCTTTGAGTTCAGGAAAATAGAACCGATTCTGCCTTTTATATTAGGAATGTGTATGCTGCTGGAAACTCCCCCCCCCCCCCGTTGACAACTTGTTTTTTTTTGCGATAACTTTGAATTCAGGAAAATAGACCCGATTCTGCCTTTTTTACGAGGAATGTGTATGTTGATCGCATCTTCCCACCCCCCTGTCAGAAACTTGTTTTTTCTTGTGATCGCCCCCCTCCTCTCCAAGAGCTTCAAATTTAAAAAATAGCCGCGTCCCTGCCTTTTACACTAGAAATCGGAATGTTGCTGGTGTCCCCCCCCCGGGGGGACAACTTGCTTTCGCTTGCCATACTAGAAATGGGAATGTTGCTGGTGTTCCCCCCCCCCCGGGGGACAACTTGCTTTCGCTTGCCATACTGTACTTTTGTGATATCACCGCTCCCCCCCCCCAAGGAGAGAGGCTGGATCCGCCCCTGGCTCCACATCCCCTTTTTAATTGAGTTCTAAAAAGGAGGAAGGTCAAAATTCGATATATATATATATATATATATATATATATATATATATATATATATATATATATATATATATATATATATATACGGCGATTACTCCGGAACGGCGCCACCGATCTTAATATTTTGCGTTATGTTCAGGAAGTTGTTTCAGTCGTCAGATATCATTTTGGCTGAAAATGGTTCAGTAAAATCCAAGATGGCGCTGATAATATACCGGCAAAAAACTGATTTGGTTCAACTTTCTCCAAAACTGGTATACGAGGTTCTTGATGATGTAAACGGCAATTTTAAAATTATTTTTAAAAAATTGAATATAGATGCAATAGAAATTTTATGTTTTTTGAATATATCCAAAATGGATATTGGGGGTTTCTTGGGGCGTATATTAAGAATCTTAAATTAATTTTTTCAAAATATGGTGGATAAAATGTTTGGGTCCCTAGAATACGAATCTAAAATTACGTAAAATTTAAAATTGTGAATTTAATAGGGCAAACTAAATGTTTGTTCAGGACAAATTTTTTCAAAATCGGTATTTGCACGATTTTCAGAGTAATATAATTTTTTGTTGTTTAATGTAGTGTAATTTACAACTTTAGATAAAATGGGTACATATATACTACACATCTCACTTAAAATTAAAAATAAAATAATTGAACCGACTTTAAAGAAAACGCTAAAAAGCGGAAAATAACGATACAAATTCACATGTGAAATAAAAAGTTCTGAATACGGTATCACATTAATACTTGGCAAAATGCGATTCATACAAAAATATTGAGAAACTTCAAAAAATTCGATTTCGTATAAAAATTTATAGTCTTTTTTTCGCTTTTTGGAATTTCGCAAAGAATGAAATAAATTTTAATTTATAGAATGACCTGGTTTGTTACCATTTAAAATATAAAAAAAAAATTAAATAATATTAATTTTGCTTATTATTTCGATCGTAACTGCTAGATTTATGATCTCGAATAAAGCAGGCTGCAACACTGCTAATGTGCATAGTGGTGTGTAGAGATTAGTTAACATCAGTGTTCGTTAACTGACAACTGAAAATTCTTACCAAAAGATCAATGCAAAAGATTACCCAAAAAAAAAATCGTGATGAAGAAAAAGAACAGAGGAAAAAAACAAGTAGAAAGAACTCTACAAGAAAAAGCTTCTAGGACTACTTATAAAAATTAAAACACAAAGTAAATAAATTTATTAATCTACCTTCGCCAGATGGACAAGAAATATAGTCAATTACTAATTCATTTCGATCTGAATTTAGAATCATAATCTTGCTACTTATTCAGATAACAAAGGAGATATCGAAGGTAATCTTATCTTATCAGTAAATAATTGGTAATAATTAAACATATAATTAATTTAAAGTAATATCTTTTAACTGATAGGCAGCTAAAAGTACAAATATATCAACGTACAATAAATATCCATTCTCCGGGCGATCACCGATATTTAGATTAATATAAGATAAAACAAAAGATTTACTTTACAAAATAATTAATTACTCAAGTATTAATAAAATAAAATAGATAATAATTTGGATTTGAGACCACTATAGGCCCGCTCTAAGGCGATACCGAAAAATAAAAAACATGTTAAATGATTCACTGAAGATACAACAATAACATAATAAAAAAAGAAACGAATCAAAGGTGACTATCATAATTTGTTTATAACATTTGTGTCCGGTAGTAATTGCACCATAGCGTCAAGGCACGCATAACCATTTTTCACCCTATAGGCCCTCTCTAAGGCGATACCGAAAAATAATAATTATGTTAAATGATTCATTGAAGATACAACAATGGCATTAAAAATTAAGAAGCGATTCAAAGGCGACTATCATAATTTCTTTATAACATTTGAGTCCAGTGGTCACTGCACCATAGCGTCAAGACACGCGGAACAATTTTTCACCCTATGGGCCCGGTCTAAGGCGATACCGAAATAACAATAATTACTGCTAACAAATCAGCAAATTTTAATTATGGTCTAAAGCAAAAATAATAAATCGAGATATAATCACAACATTCACCAAAATACCATGTGAACAGCCAGGAACACGTTATGGCATTAACTTTTTAATTAAATAAAAATAAATGAACTTCTTCCTGATAACCTCTAGAATTTTAATTTCATTTGGGCAGTCTCAAATATCTACCTGTTATAATATACTAAAAAAAAAACACACACACTGAAGTCAAACTGAAAATAATCAAGCCACCAGATATATCCTGATGCTATATTATTTTATTTTTACCAATTTTAAATCCAGGGTGTGGACAAGAGATTGAATATAATTGAAATATACTTTAAAACATGTAAGATAAATTAATTCTTGGATAAATTCGAGCTATTGTAAAACATTCAGAGAGTAAATACGTACAAAAATATAATAAATTTTGCAATAAATAGCAAAGACTACTATCAAAATTAAATCTTTCTAGTATCAAAAGAATAATTAAAGCTCAGCCGAAGTAACATCTGTCAATGACTAATAAAATTTAGGAAAAATGATTAAATATTGACAAAAAAATATCAATGAACGACCTTAAAACATAATATACAACTTAATAATCGATGTAGTTAAATTTAGATATTTAGAATAAAATTCAAATTTAACATTAAATCCACTTGTTAAGAATTAATTTTGAGTTCAAACTTTAATAAGTCAACAATCTATGAAAAACCATCTTAATAATGTACCTTACCCTGTGTTTTGATATAAACTTCAAAGAATTCCTTCACTGAAACATGCAGAATCGCTAAAATCCTTAACTCCGGATTTACTTTGGTAAAAATAACTCATTAAACACCAAAATAAGTAAAAGAGAATGTAACTAAAGAACTAAACTCAATTATCAGAAAAATTTAGAGAATACAATCTCCTTCAGACGCGATCAAAATTTTGGCACGTTTGGAAGAATTGACAGCTCAAAAATAACCCTAGATAACAACAGTCGGCTGAAATAAATTTGTTGACTAAACCAATTCATTAATCACTAATATATTGTTACGAACTTTATAGCGTTGTACTAAGAAATTAGTATTAGTTTGTGTTCATAGTTTGTAGGGTTTTCGATATATTTTCTACGAGTTCATAATTTATTTAAGTAATTTTACCTTTGTTAATTTCTTCAGGAGACGACTATAAAAGAAGGTCTGGAACTTTTTAGAGAATTCGATTTCCTTATTTTTAACATGGAACGCCTATGATGGAAGGTCTAGAAATCGCCGGATTATTCCTTTTTCTTATTTTGATTACCCCATGTAGTATGGGAATCCTTCTAGAGAATTAGGGAATCTTCCGGTATCGACCAAAAGGGTATATAAAGGATCCAGATCGGCTTTCTTAGTCACTATATTTTGAGAGTTTGTCGACGCAAGTTGAATTAGTTTGACAAATGTCAAAAGTAAGGTTGACAATAAAAAGTGATTAAAATAATACAGTGTGTGTAGTTTGTTTGTAGACCGGCCGTCCGGAACAAATTAGTGTCGGAAGTGGATCAGATCCAGAAGAGGTTAGTTTAAGTTATAAAATTAGAAAAAAGTAAATTAAAATTGTATGCCAGTGGAAACTAGAAAACAAGAGGCAAAAATGGAAGCACAACTTCAAGGTAGTTTTAACCAGATACTGATGATGATACAAGACATGAAAACAGGCCAAGAAGATATGAAGAAAAGCCAAGAAGATATGAAAAAAAGTCAAGAAGATATGAAAAAAAGCCAAGAAGAGATGAGACAAGAATTGAAAGAAGATATGACCAAAAATCAAGACGATGTGAAACAAGAACTGATGACCCTAAAGACAAACCAAGATGACATGAAACAAGAATTAAAGACCAGCCAAGATGATATAAAACAAGAGCTGTTGACACTAAAGACAAGTCATGATGACATGAAACAAGAATTAAAGACAAGCCAAGATGATATGAAACAAAAATTGATGACGCTGAAAACAAACCAGGAAAACATGAACCAAGAACTGAGAGAGGACATTAAGAAAAATCAAGAAAGCTTAAAACAAGAACTAAGAACAAACCTAGAGGACATGAGACATGAACTTAAAACAAGTCAAGAAGATATGAAACAAGAAATGAAAGAAGACATGATGTGCATTGAACAAGAAATGCAACAGAAGATGAGCAAAATTAGAGAAGACGTACATTGCGAAGTACAACACGAAGTGGCGGGAATCCAGAAACAGATGCAACAGCTACATTTTCAAATCGAGAAGGTAGCAAGTACAGGCATAATAAAGGTAGA
The DNA here is from genome assembly GCA_034092305.1 of Diaprepes abbreviatus. Lineage (NCBI taxonomy): Eukaryota > Metazoa > Arthropoda > Insecta > Coleoptera > Curculionidae > Diaprepes > Diaprepes abbreviatus. The sequence continues at coordinate 1,819,460 of JASJET010000288.1, read as the reverse complement.
TGGTGTTCCTGCAACTAGTGTGATGAATCCACCTACCTTCGACGGCAAGGTACCTTGGCTTAGCTATGTCCGTCAGTTCGAAGCCGCCGCTACCGGCAATAACTGCAGTTTACCGGAGAAGGCACGTGCTCTTGTTCTAGCACTACGAGGTGAAGCTATGGAGGTCCTATGTAACATTCCTGAAGAAAAACCGAATGATTACGAGTTCATTGTTACTTTTCTGGAGATGCGCTATGGGGAAGCCTACTTCCAAGAAGTTTATAAAGCATAACTCCAAGGAAGAAGATAGAAATACAACGAAAGTCTTCAAGAATATGAGGCGGATATAATGAAGTTAATAAATTTGACCTACCCAACATTCCCAGAAGAAATAAAGCAAAAGTTAGCAGTGAACAGTTTTATTGAAGGTTTACGCGACCCAGAAACAAGTCAGACACTAAGAATGGCCAGACTGAAGAGAATTTCCGAGGCTCTTGCTTATGCCCTTCAGTTTGAAATACCTAAACAGACCTCAAGGAACCAAGGAAGAGTCATAAGACGAGTCAGTGTTTCCCCGGATGACCGCAATACCAATGAAGTTAATGAGGCAGATGCAGGATTTTCTAAATAAACAAAAGACACATGATAACAAACTACATGTATTATTTTAATAACTTTTTTTTATCAACCTTACTTTTGACACTTGTCAAACTAATTCAACTTGCGTCGACAAACTCTCAAAATATACTGACTAAGAAAGCCGATTCGGACCTTTTATATACCCTTTTGGTCGATACCGGAAGACTCCCTAATTCAGAAGAATTCCTATACTACACGGGGTAATCAAAATAAGAAAAAGGAATAATCCGGCGATTTCTAGACCTTCCATCATAGGCGTTCCATGTTAAAAGTAAGGAAATCGAATTCTCTAAAAGTTCCAGACCTTCTTTCATAGTCGTCTCTTGAGGAAATTAACAAAGGTAAAATTACTTAAATAAATTATGAACTCGTAGAAAATATACCTAAAACCCTACGAACTACCAACACAAACTAATACTATGAAATATAAATTGCTACAAAATTCGTTACATTAGAAAATATACCTAAAACCCTACAAACTACGAACACAAACTAATACTAATTTCTTAGTACAACGCTACAAAGTATATATATATATATATATATATATATATATATATATATATATATATATATATATATATACCTCGCCAGACATTACCGACGGAAAATAAGTTATCTACCCTTGTACACTGAGGTACCGTACAGCCCTTAAAATAACTTAGAACTCATCATTTATTACAAAAATTAGGAAAAAACTATATCTCCTTGTCAGCTTATCAGTGTTTATTTACTAGTGCTGTCACAGACATAAAGTGATACGAATTGGCATTTTGAAGGGAAATTTGAAACGGAAATTTATGATTTTGTAAGTATTGGTTGTATTTAAAAAAATCAAATATTTTGGGCTACATTAGGTACTTATGCATGGTTTTAAATACTTTCTCAATAATAGTCAACATCCCAATTAATCAAAAAAAATTCAAGAAAACTGCGATACGAAAGGATAAAAGGAAGAATTTCACTCCAATAGTAGGAACAAAAGCCGATATTTGAATGGAACAAAGGTAACAGTAAGTTCAAATTAAAATGAATATAAATAGAACCACCCACAGTCCAGTGGATGCCAAATAAAACAATCAAAATAGAAGTCAAACAGTGGCAATCAATATAACTTAACACCGTACTTTGTAGTGTAAGAATCTAGCCGAAATTCAGGAAGATAAAACAACCGAGCTGGAAAAGATATTAACACGGAAGTAGAACTACGGGGGTTCGTAGTAAAACCAAAAATGCAACCAACCGACAAATGGTATGTTTTTAATCAAGAAATTTATGAAATATACTTACAGAAAATGATGTTGTGTTGCACAAAATGTGAGTATTTGCAAAGAGAAAGGTAGAATGAATTGAATTAATCATAGTAAACTTAACTTGAAATTTAAACCGTGACTTTATACATCATTTTTTAAACCTAGTTTAAGATCTTGTTATTTATTTTTTTAGGTTTGAACTCTTTATGATATCCATAAATTATTTAAAATAAATATAAGGCGAAATATGTATTGTACCTCGCAATGGAAACATTGCATGTGGCAAAAAAGTACCCATTTGATCCAAAGTTGTAAATTATACTGAACTGAACAATATAAATTTCTTTAATTCTAAGAATTCTCCAAACAGTTTTGAACGAAATTTGAAGAAGAAATATTTAGTGTACCATAGCAAATCCACTATCTGGAATTTTACGAAATTAATTTTAGATTCATAATTTAGGCTCACAAAGGCGCTATACCTATACAATAAACTTTTTTCTGTACGACATACAACAATTTTAGGAATTTGTAGAAGATTAAAATTAGGAAAATTTTTAAACAGGCATCAGCCTCGAAGAGTAATCTTTTAGATGTATCACTGGAATATTTAGATAATTGGTGTGTTCGTCTTCAAGATAAAATTTTATAGAATTCGGATAATTATTCACATTTGGCAATTAAAGATGGGTATATTTATAAACAGACCGCTCGTATACTTCCACTGAAGACCAGTGTAAGATGAAATGTAAGAAAAAAATATTGTTTCATCTTATTATGAGAAACTCTCAACTGGAAGTCATTTGAGATATTTTAAAACCCTTAAAAGAATACATCAAAGTTATTACAAGACACTTTTAAGGGCTCACGTTTTAAAATACATACGTTGTTGTCGCTAAAAATATCTAATTTTTCTCGTTTTGGTCTTATGGGTGCACAAATTAAGTTACATCTCCATTGGAGTTATTTTCAGTAGACATTATGGGTCCATTTCTACTTAGTTTTTGATAAAATATATAATTGTTAAATCATTGCGTTATGTTACTGCACAAGCTTTAGCATTATTTATAGAGGACATTTTTTTAAAATTTATTTGTAAAATATATGAGAGAGAAATAGAACTATTGACGGAGCAATAAGCTGTTAAATTAAATAATCTGATATAGATTGGGCCCTTTACAGTCAAAAATTTGTATCATCACTCACATGTGCAGTTCCTGAAGTTACCTAATATTCTCTTAATAATTTAGTTTTTGATGGAAAAATCTCCGATGATCTCTATGTTAAAGAATTAAAAAAATTTACAACACTTTACAAGTTCAAAAAAGCTTGACGATGTATATGAAAAAAATCGTCATTAATATAATCTTAGAAAGCGTGATTATCAAGGTGGTGATATGGTTTGAAAAAGGGATTTTATTTTGTCTAGAGCAGCTAATCACTTTTTAACGAAATACGCAAATAGCTCTGTTTTGTACAGGGTGAGTCAACGATTGGATGAAGTAGGTTTGTGCCTTTTCGGTGAAATTAACAAAGAAACTATATTTATTGTTTGATACAGTTTATTTTTACGCAGATTTTAAAAATATTTAGGACTCTACAGGGTGAGCCAAAAAACTAGGACAGCATAAAGTTGTATTTTTTTAAATAGAACACCCTATATACGAATCGTATTTTCGATTTAGCTTATAATTTTAAATCTTTTTTATTAAGGGTTTACTATAACAAAACTTTATAGTTTCTGAGATAATTAAGTTTAAAGAAAAAAGTCACATTTTCAAGCATCAATTCAATCCTAAATAAGGTTTTCAATTTTGTGACCAATATATTCAAATTTGGAACTTAGCAAGGCCAAGGACAAGTTAACATAATTTTTACCTAATATTTGCAATAAAAGCTACAGGGTGTTGAACACATCGGCTCAAATTTGAACAAGTTTAAATGAATAAATATCTTTTTTTTTAATGGTACACCCTGTATATTTTCATGTTATTTAATAGAGTAATAAAAACTCTAAAAGTTTTGTTCAATATATCCTATACCTATTTATAATAGTTTTTGAGATATTTCAGTTTTTCTTATTTTCCATACTTTTTTACAGAAATAGTCTTCATTATTATAGTAGCCATGTAAAATAATAAAAAGAAACTACAGAAACAAACAAAATGTGGTTAAATATGATGAAATACATTATTCGTTATATTACAACGGCAATAGTTTAATTAAACATAATGTGAAAAAATTAACACAACAATAACGACAAGGCAAATACATATTTACTTTTATACTAAATTGAAACAAAAAAATTACCTATTAAATACTGAGATTAATTAATTCTTTTTAATAAATGTTCGAATAAACGACCCTCTTGTGCAATGCACAAATTTAGTCTTTTTTGCAGATTTTCTCGGACCCTGGACAAAATTAGTGACGTTATTGTTCTACAGGTATCCCTAATCCTGTTTCGCATATCTTCCACTGTTGTTGGTGGATTAACATACACCTTATTTTTAATATAACCCCATAGGAAGAAATCTAATGGGGTGATGTCGCAAGACCTTGGTGGCCACTCAATGAAACCCCCACGTCCAATCCATTTTTGCGGATATCGTTGGTCCAAAAACGCACGAACTTCACGATGGTAATGCGGAGGCGCACCATCGTGCTGGAACCACATACTGTCGAGCTCATCCCTATCGAGATCTTGAAGCAGTTGGGGTAGTTCTTCTTGTAGAAAGTTCAGGTAACTATGGCCATTTAGTGGTTCATTAAAAAAGTGGGGTCCAATAATTCGATTAAGATGAATACCACACCAAACATTTAATTACCAGTGGTTTTAATGTTGCACCTCTTTAATCCAAAATGGGTTTTCTGTGGCATAATAATGCATGTTGCGTCTATTTACGGCACCGTTACTTCTAAAAAAGTATGGAAAATAAGAAAAACTGAAATATCTCAAAAACTATTATAAATAGGTATAAAATATATTGGACAAAACTTTTAAGGTTTTTATTACTCTATTAAATAACATGAAAATATACAGGGTGTACCATTTAAAAAAAAAAGATATTTATTCATTTAAACTTGTTCAAATTTGAGCCGATGTGTTCAACACCCTGTAGCTTTTATTGCAAATATTAGGTAAAAATTATATTAACTTGTCCTTGGCCTTGCTAAATTCCAAATTTGAATATATTTGTCACAAAATTGAAAACGTTATTTAGGATTGAACTGATGCTTGAAAATGTGACTTTTCTTCTTTAAACTTAATTATCTCAGAAACTATAAAGTTTTGTTATAGTAAATCCTTAATAAAAAAGATTTAAAATTATAAGCTAAATCGAAAATACGATTCGTATATAGGATGTTCTATTTAAAAAAATATAACTTTATGCTGTCCTAGTTTTTTGGCTCACCCTGTAGAGTCCTAAATATTTTTAAAATCTGCGTAAAAATAAACTGTATCAAACAATAAATATAGTTTTTTTGTTAATTTCACCAAAAAAGCACAAACCTACTTCATCCAATCGTTGACTCACCCTGTACAGAATGAAAAAAAAAACGATCAAATATAGTACATGAACTAGATAATATAGGTGGTGCCATTTTTCCACGCCAATTTTATTCAAGATTGAATTTTTGCAAGTGATCGTATGCATCTCGCCATCTATCTGCATCATTCTTAACTGAAGTTTATAAGTGTGTTTTATCGATTTTCTTATCGGTAAATTGATTATCGGTTTCTGTTGTAGTTTTTGGGTGAATAAATTTGAATTTTGGTAATATATCGTGTTAAATATGTTTTAATAATTACGACTTTGGTTTCAAAAATGTCGCGAAAAATGCCTGTCAAAATGTCTAATTTTCACATTTTTGTATATTCAGCTCAAGCTATGCGCATTCTGCCATTTCCACCAAAACCATATAGATGACGCCACAAATTAAGAGTTATAGTTTCCGTTACCTGTCTTATGGTTACCCCATCAGATATTTTAATTCTGACGTTCGTTACGGTGCGCATACTTGTGTCAGCCTTCTAGTTATGCGGAATTTTGCTACTGTGAGTTTATTTTATTATCATTTTCAATTTAAAGAGACATTGTTGTTGTTAATACTTTTAAAAATCATTTAAAATTAGTAGTAAATATTAGTCGTGGTGTTCCAATAAAATTTTGGAATGATATCAACTTATTGTTCTAATATTGCAATAAGTTTTCAAAAAAAAAATGCATAGAATTAAGCAATTTAAACTAGTTTTGTATATAGGGTTTTTAAGGTCGAACCTGAAGTCAAAGTTGCAGTATTCAAGATGTCGGATCCAATATCGCAAATCCGATATGGCAGACGAAATTTTGGACACATATTAATGCCAAATTTGGTACACAGGGGTTTTTCGGGTCGCTAATCACGATTCCGATATCAAATTTACAAAATTCAAAATGACAGTACGGTAAGTTGGAATTTGTAGAATATTGGTTATTGAAGAATTGTTGCACTAGCTATTTTTGGTTCGCCCTGAGGGTATAATTTCTCAATACCTCCTTTTTTGGAGACGTGCCCTATTTACCACCTGGGGAGGCGTTCGATGCGGGACTAGTATACCAGATACGAGTCTGTCTGTGTGAATTTCTGCGTGCGGATACAGTCGGGAAATATTTATTTGCCCATTTGTATAGTGCCTATGATATTAACATTAGTTCAGTTGGTTTTCTTGTAAGGCTTGCCCTGTATGACACTCTTTCGAACGTAACCCCTATTCGATCGTACATTCTTTTACCATAAGAGGTTGCTGTAAAATGTATTTCTGCTTCAATATGAGAATCCTCCATTGGCTATTTGATACTTATTTTTCAAGTGTTGCTTGGCACCGTTAGTTACATAATAAATTTTTCACTTTTCTAATATTATTGGAATAAACTGCGTTTGTATTGCATATACAGCAGCTGTATCATGTTTCAGGCTCTCCAATAAAAAGAAAAACATATTCTGGTGCTTAAGCTCGTCATCTTCTTTGTAATAAAATATTACCGGTACAACTATGAACTTATTGTTATTATAGTGGAAAGTCTGGGAAGCATTCTGATTCACGTAAACATAATTTTCTGAGAAGTCAAACATAAAGAGTAGACGCCATATAGTGAGCTTTGAAAATGGTGAATGAGATTTCACCGAAACGTCAACTGCCCTACAGTCCTGAGAAAGACTCGGCACATACACTGGATACCCGAAAACTTTCGATTACACATCACATCCGTGAGAATATCCGACATAATATATATATATATATATATATATATATATATATATATATATATATATATATATATATATATATATATATATATATATACAGGCGCGGATCCAAGGGGGGGGGCGGTGGGGGCGATCGCCCCCCCCCCCCCAAGAGCTTTGAGTTTAGGAAAATGGACCCGATTTTTCCTCTTATACTACAGTTTATTTAAGAACTGGAGAGAGTAATAAATCATTTTTTATCTTTTTTCTCTTCGCAAACTATCTGTGTTCTTTAGTTCCGTGTCTTTAGCAAAATCTGTTAGACACATATTTTTCATAGGAATGGGTTAGAAATTTTATAATCAAAAGTACCGGTCTATAATAATGGACTAAAACGTAGCCTTATTCTCTCAAAAAATCCGAAGTTATAATTTAAATACTTACGAAATATCCATTATCGAAAATACAAAAAGGTAAACATATATAAAAAAATAAATTCATCCATATAATATCAAAATATTTTTGGGGCTATCGGTCATTTTATTATTAATTAAAAACATTTTAAGGGTATTTGATGTTTCAGTTTATTTATTATATTTTATTTAAAAAGGGATTCAAATGTAATTACTTTTTTTATGTTGTAATTAAAATTAGACCTACTCATTTTTATTTCTATTGTACTGATATCTTAATTTAATTTACTTTATTATATGGAAATACGATAGCCCCCAAAAAAATAAGATAAACATGTTAATTCTACACGCTTACGAAAAAGACACAAATACAATAATAAAATAATAAAAAACTTACGGCTAATTAGAATTAAATATATATAAAATTAAAGAGTGGGACACACTAAAACAAAAATATATAAAAAAATAAAAAAAAAACATATAAACAACATTAAACAATAAAATACAACAAAAACAAAAATTTAAATAATAAATTGTTTTTCCACTAGTAAACATTACGTATCTAATTCCTAATCAAAGTCAGTGAAACTATCTTCGCATAAATTAATTATAATTGGTTCCTCTATCTCACCGATCATGAGATCGAGTTCTTACATTTTGTTTGATTCTTTTGTTATATGGATTTTTCCCAATTTTCCGCAGTAACTTTATTCAAAAAAATCTTTCAAAAGTTTAGTTAAATTACTAATTTTGTTAATTGTGTTATTTCTAGCAACTCTACCTTTTACTTGAGAGAGATATTTACTTCTCCAACGGACAGTTTCCGGACGATCTATAGGAACAGATTTTCTGTCTGGTTTTTCCCAGAAAAAATTAACTTCTGTGAGCAATTTCCAGAGATCAGTTCTTTTAATTTCAGGTAAATCGCGATCTTCATTGATTTTAGTTAGAATTTTGTAGACGGTTGGGATCTGCTTCTCATAATAAAATGTATATATAACCCCTTTAATTGCAGTTTTCATCTCTTCTTCCAACGAGGTTTTTCGTTTGCCTGTGATCGAATGTGGCTTGGGAGTACTAACAATTCCCGTCGTTTGTTTCTCCTTCAGTATTCGGTATATAGTAAATTTTCCAACTCCTGTCATGTTGGAACACATCTCAACAGAGCTTTTAACATTATTATCTAGATATTGATATCTTAAGGCATCATAAACATCCATCCTAATAAGTTTTTCGTTGAGGAAAAAATGCCCTGGTTTAACGATTTTGGAATAAATATAGAGGTGAAAGCCATATCTTTTGGGTATCTCTCTAATCTCAAATAATATATAAAAACAATCGCAAACAAGATAAATCACTAAGAACAAACTGTAAGGTGTACACTGACAGAAATTAAATTACACTATCAGAATCTTTATGTTGCAGTAAATTTATAAAATATATTTAAATATAATGAAATATAATTAGATTTACGGCAGTTCTCAGTTACCAGCGGCACTGGAGCAGGTACGTTGGAGGTTTCGGTAACAGTTTTATTACTATCTCTAGTTCTTGAATACAGTATACTTGTGATCCCCCCCTCCCCAAGCGCTTTGAGTTCAGGAAAATAGAAGCCATTCTGCTTTTTATATTAGAAATGAGTATGCTGCTTGCACCCCCCCCCCCCCGTCGACAACTTATTTTTCTTGCCATACTATACTTTTGTGATATCACCGCCCCCCCCCCCCCAAAGAGAGAGGCTGGATCCGCCCCTGTATATATATATATATATATATATATATATATATATATATATATATATATATATATATATATAGATCGCTGGCTACATGTCCGTACTACCAGGGGCATTGCTACTTGCGACAATATGTCATTATTATTAAAATATATTTAAGGTTTAATGGAAAGAAATTTATCTAATCTTAATTATTTAATAATATTCACAATTATTTTTAGAGTTTCACAGCCACTTGAAAATTTTATATCTTTGTTCATGTTTCGTAGTTTCTACATGTTAACGTCTTTTATGATAAAATTTAACAGGAAAGTACTTTTAATATTCATGAAGACATGGTCATATGTGGAGAGAAATTATATAAAAAGTTATTAGGAAAATTAAATTTTTGTCTATGCTTCAGATACTAAACAAAATACTCGCTCACAAAAAAACTTGAGTTTTAAGAGTAGATAGTGGTATTTTTAACCGACTTCTAAAAGAAGGAGGTTCTCAAATCGTCGACTATGTATGTTTTTTTTTATGTATGTACACCGATTACTCCGGAACGACGGGACCGATTTGAATGAAATTTTTACGTTATATTCAGGAAGTTGCTGCGGTCTATATTTTTTCGGTGAAATTGGTGCAGTAAAATCCAAGATGGCGCTGATAATATGGCGGCCAAGAAAATTAATTTTGTTCGATTTTCTCCAAAATTGGTATTGGGGAATTTTCGGGATCGTATACAAAGAATCTGAAATTATTTTTAAAAAATTCAATATGGCGAATCCAATATGGCGGACAAGAAAATTTAATTTTGTCCAATTTTCTCCAAAATTGATGTGAGGGAGTTCTTGGGATCGCATATAATAAATCCAAAATATTTTAAAAAAATCAATGTAGCAGATCCAATATGGCGGACAAAAAAATCAATATTGTCCGATTTTCTCCAAAATTGGTACGTGGGAGTTCTCGAGGTCGCACATGACGAATCTAGAATTATTTTAAAAAAATTCAATATGGCTGATCCAATATGGCGGACAAGAAAATTTAATTTTGTCCAATTTTCTCGAAAATTGGTGTGAGGGAGTTTTTGGGGTCGCATATAATAAATCCAAAATATTTTTAAAAAGATCAATGTGGCGGATCCAATATGGCGGACAAAAAAATCAATTTTGTCCGATTTACTCCAAAATTGGTATGGGGGGGGGGTTCTCGAAGTCGCACATGACGAATCAAAAATTCAATAGGGCTAATCCAATATGGCGAAAGAAAAAGTCAATTTTGATCAATTTTCTTCAAAATTGGTATGGAGAAGTTTTCGGGGTCGCACATAATGAATTTGAAATTATTTTTATAAAAATCAATATGGCCTATCCAATATGGCGGACAAAAAATTAATTTTGTCCGATTTTTTTTTAAATTTGACCTGAGGGAATTTTTGGGATCACACATTACGATTCTGACATTAATTTAAAAAAATTAAATATTGCGAATTCAAGAAGGCAGATTAAAGATTCTACATCTCTCGATTTTGTCTAAAATCAGTATTGGGGGATTTTTGTTAGTGATAATTATGAATTTAAACTATTTTTTTGAAAAACTCAATCTGGCGGATTCAATGGCGTCCTAAAAATTTTACATTTTTCGGTTTTCTCCAATACTGATATAGGCGGTCCTTGAGGGTGTAAATTATGAATTTAATATTATTTTTTCAGGATTTACTATGGAGGACTAAAAATTTTACATTTTTAGATTTTTTTCAAATGTAGGACTGACTCATTTTTGAGGATGTAAATTGCGAATATAAAATTATTTTAAGAAAATCTAATATGTCAGATGCAATATGACGGTCTAGATATTCTAAATTTCTGGATTTCATTGAAAATTGGTGCTAGGGAGCTTTGAAGGGTTTAGATTTAGATTAGATTAAGACGTTAAAAATTTTCAATATGGCAGATTCAGAACGGTGAGTTGAAAATTTTAACTAATTCCCATTTTTTCAGATTTGGTATTAGGGTGTTTTCGAGGTCGTGTATTACGAATATGAATTAATTTTTTACAACTATTAGGTTGATAATATACAATATGAGGGACTGAAAATTTTACATTTTCCGATTTTGTATAAAATTATATTGTGGGTTTCTTGGGGCATATAAAACTCAATATGCAGTATAAAATATATCGGGTTAAGAAATTTACGTCTCAAGTTCTTTAAATATCGATATTCGAATGTTTTGGGGCCTATAGGACCAATCTAAAATTAATGTGAGATTTAAGATAGTAAATTTACTTTGACAGACTAAATATTTGTTTAACACAATTTCACTGGTATTTGGAGAAATCTAAGGATCAAGAATTATTAGTGATTCATTTTAGGGTGATTTACAATTTTGGATAAAATGAGTACTTTTTTGCCAGCCTGGAGTCATTGCGATATACACTAACCTAGATTAGTACTTAGTTCAAATAATTTATGGATACCATAATGAATTCAAAACTAAAAATCAAAAAATAAAATTTGATAAAAAAATTGAACCGACTTCTGAAAGTGCGCTAAAAAGTGAAAAATACCTATAAATTTTTATATGAAATTGAAATTTTTGAAGTCAGCGCCAAAGTATTTCTAAACGAAATAAATAATTACTAATATATACAAATTCTGGTAAGAAAGCAATTACAAATAAAGTATTTTTAAACTGTTTATGCGAATCACAATTTGTCAAGTATTAATTTGAAACCGACTTCAAAAATTTCAATTTTATATAAGAATTTCTAGTTATTTTTCACTTTTTAGCGCACTTTTAGAAGTCGGTTTAATTTTTTTGATAAAAATTTTATGAGTCTAAAAAATAAATGAGCCTTATAAAATCTCAGTTATTTTCACTTCATATTTTACATAAATCTAAAGTACAGTTTCAAGTAAAAATGTTGTCTTCACCATATATTTTAAAGTTTAAGAGTTCACTGGAAAATAATAACTCTTAAGCTTTACAAAGGTACTACAATTGACAAGAAAATGTCTCATCCTATTTAGTTATATTTATGCTTTATTCCTTTAGATTTATTGTTGGACATTACTGCCATATTAAGGACTGCTTTTTTAGAAAATCCAAAACCGCATGTTTCCAAACTCGCACCTTGTAAAGTAGCACATAGTTTGTAATTACGTATTTTTTTTATCTCCAAAGCTCTAGCTTCTTCACTTGTTATTGTTCAGTACTCTGTAGATCGTTGTCAGGGTTATAGTTATTAAATGTTTTAATGTTTATCTAGTTTATTCTTTTGTTACTTTTTTTTTGTATTTGGCAGAGTCAATATTGCAGAAAAAATACTGTATTGATCTGACAGCTCGCAGTGTTGCTGGTTTAGAGCTGCTGCCGCCTTGAATTTACCGAACCTCCCCTTCCTGAGCTGCTCGAGATTTGTTCATTATCCAGAACTGCTTTTTCTACAAGGCTATGGTTAACCCTATCTAGTGTTAATTAACTTTAATTTAATTGCACCCTCTGCTATCAAACAGAGGAAAAGTGTAGCAATATAGTTTGTGCTTTGTAGTGATTTTTGAATGCCAAATCAATTGAGCAAAAAAGTTTCATTATTTGTTATGAACGAAATTAATTTTAAGCATATATAGGCTTGTAATATAAGAGTTGTCACAGTTTTAAACTTTAACTGACAGTTACGTCGCTTAGGCAAATTCCGTGGTGCTTAAAAACTATCCTGTTTTGATTAGAGTTAAATCTCACAAATTCAACATCATGTGATTTGGATAGACACTGGTATGGTGCTAAAAAGACGATTTTTATTAAAGAAGTTTAATGGTTGATCGAAAGACGAGCGTTAAAAATATAAAGTATACTTACCGTTATTAAAATTGAATGTTCCATTTGCCTTCTCATTATCATCGATCACCCTTTCTAAGTTACTTATAAGATTTTTAAATATTGGCGATTTAGAATAAGGGAATTCAAGTCGGGAAACAAATCATCCTTGCAATTCATAATTAAAATCTTGCTGACGTCAATTAGATCATTATATGTAGAATTATTACCACAATAATAACATTCTCTTGGTTCAGCTCTATTATATGCTAAAAATATAAACTTTCAGATATTAGTTCCAAATTAATTTTCAAATAAAAAATACATATCGCTAAAAAAATTATACAATAATATTAAACAGATAGTCTTCTGAGAACAATACCAATCTTTCTTCACTATTCAAGTTCGCTATCCTTGGCGATGAGCATTTTAGAACTAAAAAAACTATAGCAACGTCTTTAAATTACAATTATATGGATTTTTTTTTATAATTAAAAATGGTTTGAAATTTTATATAATGTAATAATATACTAATTAGCCTTTTTGAAACTTAATATATATATATATATATATATATATATATATATATATATATATATATATATATTTGTAGCAATTGTAATTAATAAATAGAAATTGTTTTCAATAACTTCATAATTCACATGTTCTGTTATAAATTAAATCGTTGATTGTTTATTATCATGTCTCATTCCTGGTAATTCAATAAGTCAAAAAAAAAAAGAAAAATTACCAAGAAAAACCGAAAAAATAAGCAGCAATGCTAAGAACATATTCATTTTTGTACACTAATTGAAATCGATTTTGGTTCGATTGTCTTTTGAAAATTGCCTCACTGTTTTAATATTTAAACAAAATTATAATCTAATCAAATCAAGCACTTTATGAAAACAAGTTGTCTATAAATAAGAAAAATATGCACAATCATGAATATATCAAGGATGTTTTTATATCTAAGTCATCTTAGAATCTTTAAACTTAGCAAAGCATATTTATCATTTATATAAATCATTACTATATTTATTTGTTCATTTTATATATTGAGTTATAAACAAATAAAATTTATTGTCTTTTTTCAATTTCAAGTCAATATAAATATACTTTTTTTTTTAATGTATCCAAATACTTTTTTGTTGTATCCATAGATCCAACTCTCCAAATCCTCTTCAAAAATTTTAACGATGATACTAAATACATAACCAAATCCCGATATAAAAGCATCGACCTGGAGACGTCTTTCTTTATACTCAAGTCAAAATATAGAACAGAATTCCTAGGGCAATTATCAGGACAGAAAGTGACAGACTAGTGCTTTCAACAATTTATATCGGTCCAAAATTGTGTCGCCATAATTCTGTAAGGACGTATTACAATCTCTTAGCAAAATAACAAAAACTTAAAAATGAATAAATTTTGTTTTTATTTTCTTCAGGATTGGACTAGACAGAGCGGTAAAAATGCAGTTATCGCAGAGGTTAAATCAGTTGTCTAAATAAATTTATAGTGGTCTGGAGCACTAACATTCGGTAAGGAACTTTATTTTTTGCTATCAAATTTTTAAGGACAAATTAAGGAATGAAAATTTAACTTTTAAATTGAATAATGTAGTAATCACTTAACATCAGATATCGCTAGGGTTTTTATCTAAAAATATTCTCTTTTATTCAGTCACATTGTTAAAAATAAGCTTAAATTGAATGTACATCGTACATTAAATTTAATGATTTTGTATTTTAAATCGTGAATAATTTATATTTACTTTGAATTTAAAGTAGATTCATTGAATTTGATTAAATTGTTTCTTAAATTTCAATAAAGTAACTGAAAATGTATTTCAACTTTCTGTACATTAAAATTAATTCACATGTAACTTAACAATAAAGGAATTTACATTAATATTCACATTGCATGTGATTCCGGGAGATGGCGCAACTTGTATTGAACTTTTTATTTAGTATGATATAAGTTGCTTAAAGGACTCAATTTTCTTATGATTAGGAGTACATGTCTGCCGGAGCTGATGTAAACCAATGAGTTCGACACCGGAGTACAGATGACGGTACACTACTTATGAGAAAAATTTCCACCTTTTCCTGGTAGCAGAATTTTTGACCCCATATTAATAATAGTGCATTAAATATGTGGTACCATATCTTAAACTCAATGAACACTGGCTGTATATTTAATATACATAGTCACCTTAAAAATAATGATCAAACTTAATATTTAATGTATGTCTATCAGTTCCCATACAAATAGATTACATGGTGCCGCTTTTCAAACCCAAACAACTCTCTTGAGATAGGTTTGAAAAGTAGAGTAGTTTAGGAAGGAGAGCAAAATCTTCCGAGAAATAGATCCTGGTGGTTTACAGATGGATCTCGACAAGATGAAAGAGCAGGAGCAGGAGGGTTCGGCAGGAGCACAGAAGTCAGAGCTCATAAGTCTTGAATCCAGCTTTGTACGTCTGGGATCAAATAACCATCAGAACAGTGAACAAGAAAAAAAGAACAATACTGAAAAAGGTAAAGAGCCTTACTTTTGCAGGAAAGCCATGATCATGGTGTTTTGGAAGGTTAATGAGATCTGGTCAGTAGATTACCTATGTATTGATTAACGCCGAATAATATGTATACCCACTTTTGGACAAGTCGAAATAAAAAATCAAAGAAAAAGGCCAAATCTGACGAAGAAGAAAGTATTTTTTCATTATGATAACGCTTTTAGCTTCAAGGCTGTTATGGCGATGACCAACATTCATGAATTAGTCATACCGTATGTATCCTATTCACCCGATGTGATTCCTTGGGACTTGTAGCTATTCCTAAACCTCAAAAAATATAATAATCCAATAAAGTAAATCCTGAGTGCAAAGATCGCAGCAACAAACCCCT
This sequence comes from Diaprepes abbreviatus, assembly GCA_034092305.1. NCBI lineage: Eukaryota > Metazoa > Arthropoda > Insecta > Coleoptera > Curculionidae > Diaprepes > Diaprepes abbreviatus. Next base: position 1,803,491 of record JASJET010000288.1, on the reverse strand, counting down.
GTTTTGCAGACTGGGATAAAAACTCCTCAAAGAAAGATTCTAAGCACTGGAGTAACGTGGGTGCAAGTGAATATCTTTAAAGGGAGATTACATAGGAAAAATGTATATATGTATATCACAAATTTTGTATTTTCCTTGTTTGGCTATAAACTTTACATCCCATCATAGGTTATGTAGTTTGGTTTAAAATGGCTTTACATTTAAATTAAATACCATTATACCACGGAAAGGAAGAAATAGAGATAATATTTTAATCAAATTTCATGTATCTCGTTGGCTTGTTTATTTAATCTATTTTAAAAACAGATTTTATCATTTATCTAATTTATAAATTATTAGAATAGTCACTTTGGCGTCCAAAGAAGGTCCTCAAATACTTAATAATTATAGATCCACTTGTGATCAAATGCTTTATTTCAGGTAAGCACTTATTGCAGAAACAATAAACAGGTGATAATACGTAATGTTTTTTCCAGATAACATTTAAAGTTTAGATTTATTAACCATAAGAACCTATGATCTGCTTTGTGTAATTTTTAACAAATGATTCCAAGAGAGTCGAGGAGCTCTTACATAAATTTCATTTATAAAAAGGGAAATAGGAGCGACTGCCGTAATTTTCGGGGTATTAGTATTACATCGTTCATTGGAAAACTTTACGAAACAGTCCTAACAGCCCAAATAAAAGAGAAAGACACGGAAATGGAATAACAAAGTGGATTTCGACCTGGTTGTTCCTGTGTGGACAATATATTTACAATTGACAGGAAAGAGACTAGCAAGATGAATGGAGCTTCACGCTACTTTTATAGATCTTCGTAAGGCATTTGACTCCGTACCGTTGCAGAAATATGGATCGCAATGGAAAAAGCAGGCATAAAAGTTTAGATATAAACACCATAAAAGCACTGTATAGAGAAAACCAAGCAATTGTTAACATCGGAAATCAAACTTTTGAGGCTTTCTCATTAACGAAAGGGGTAAAACAGGC